>CM021107.1:55363532-55603600 GCA_007115665.2 Sequoiadendron giganteum | reverse complement strand
CATTTTTTTTCTCCTAGAACTCCTTAGAAAAATGGAGTTGTGGAAAGGAAGAATTGAATTTTTCAAGAGGTTATAAGGAATATGATGAAAGAGGAAAATGTACCTAATGTAAATTGGAGAGAAGCAATCCACACTACTATTTATATTCTTAATAGAGTTTAGATCATAGGTAACAACACAAAGACCTTTTACGAACCATGGACTAGTTTGATGCAAGATGTGATGAAGGTATTTTTCTTGGATATTCAACTAACATCAAAGGATATAGATGCTTCAATAAAAGACTCGGGAAGATAGTTGAAAATGAAAATGTAAAAGTTGATGAAGATATGCACATGCTAGTTGAAATAAGTGAAATTGAACTAGATAATCCTATCTATAGACAAGTACAAGAAGAGGATAAGGAAGAAAAATAAAAAATTGAAGAAGAAGAGACTCTGGAACCTGCTTCTAAGACTCCTAAGTATGTATAGAAAAATCATCTGGAAGAATGACTAATTGGAGATAAAAGTGAAGGTATAAAGACAATAAGAAAAGTGATAGTAGCTGAGGTAAATTTGTGTTTAATTTCTAGGATAGAACCTAGAATAGTGAGTGAAGCATACAAATATGAGAATTGGGATAGAGAAATGAAATAAGAGTTGCAACAGATTGAGAAGAATCATACACGGGAACTGGTTCCTAGACTGGGAAACAAGAATGCAATTGGTATAAAATGGGTATTCAGGAATAACTTGAATGAATATGGTGAAGTAGTAAGAAACAAAGAAAGGCTTGTATGCAAAGGTTTTTTATAGTTTGGAGGAATATAATTTGAGGATAAATTTTCCCCCGTGGCAAGAATGGATGCCATTCAGATGTTTTTGGATATCTTTTCTCACAAATATTTCAAAGTATACTATATGGGTGTTAAGACTACATTCCTAAATGGATAATTGGAAGAAGAGGTGTACATGGAACAACCATAAGGATTTCAATTATAAAATAAACTAAACATGGTCTGGAAGTTAAAAAAGGCACTATATAGACTTAAACAAACTCCTAGAGCATGGTATGCAAGGTTGGACAAATATTTGTCATGGAAAGGATTCAACAAAGGCTCTACAAACAACAATCTCTATTTCAAAATTTAAGGAAAAATAATGTTGATAGTGGTTGTGTATGTTGCTGATATTATCTTTGGAGGAAATGAAGGTATGTGTAAGAAATTTGCAGATGAGATGAAAAAAGAGTCCGAAATGTCTATGATTGGTGAGTTGAATTTAGTTCTTGGACTTCAAGTGAATCAAATTGATAAGGGCATATTCATTTCACAATCTAAGTATGTTAAAGAATTGATAAAGAATTTTGGAATGGATGATTCCAAACTAGTCTGTACCCCTATGGTGAGTCGATGCAAATTGAATAAGGATGATGGTTCTCCTAAAACTGATTAGAGCATGTACATATCTATGATTGGTGGACTATTATATATTATTGCTACTAGACCGGATATCATGCATATAGTATGTTTGGTTTCTAGTTTTCAAGAAGAACCTAAAGAAACACATGTTACAATTGTGAAGAGGATATTCAAATATCTAAAGGGAACTCCAGATTATGGCTTGTGTTATCTTAAGGATACTAATTTCACATTGAATTCCTACACTAATGCAAATTGGGCTAGTTGTGTAGATGATCAAAAGAGTACAACTGATGGTGCATTGTTTCTTGGAGGAAGATTGGTTTCATGGTTAAGAAAGAAACAAGATTTAGTTTCTTTATCCACTGCAGAAGTTGAGTTTATTGCAGCAACATCTTGTTGTACATAGGTACTTTGGATAAAGCAGACATTGAAGGATATAGGTGTGATGTGTGATGAGCCTATCCCTATATTTTTTGATAATACAAGTGCAATAAATATTTAAAAAGAATATGGTAATTCATTCTACAACAAAGCATATATCCATCAAATATCATTTCTTGAGGGATAAGGTGTTGGAAAATGAAGTCAAGCTTGAATATGTGTCTACTAAGGATAAGATTGCAAATTTATTTACTAAGGCTCTTTCGAAGGATAATTTTGAGTATCTCAAGGAGAAGTTGGGGTTACTTCCCCTCCTTCTTTGAGCTAGGTTCACATGGAGGCACATCAGTCCAATGGATCTAAAGATTCATCATCTATTCAGACCGACGATTGAGTTCTACTCTTTAGGGGGAGTAGAGAATATCATTGTTGCAGTATGAGATGTGGGTGAAATCCTAAGGGGGAGTGAAGAGATTTTTATATGGAAAAAATTTCATGCAAAAATTTCCTTTGCCATTGATGTCAAATGGGGAGAGAGAATCATGTGAAAAATCCTATCTATATCTAAAAAAGATGAAAGGGAGAGAAAATATTTGTAAGGAGAAGTTAGTGCAGAAACATTGTGTAGGTTGTTTAATCTGAAAAAAGAAAAAGAGAGAAGAAGCAGGAGAGTTTATATGCTGTATTTGATGGTTTTTCATATCATGTGTTGCCATCAATGACAAAGGGGGATATTTTTGCAAGTATGAATGTGTTTTGTGGTGTTGTCATTGATGTCAACACAACTTAGGTTGTTGTAGAGAAAGGAATCAAGTGTTATAATTGGTACACGTATGATTGAGATACTATAGAGATGTTGTGAGTACATGGAGCTATCTTTTGAAGGGAAAAAATGGGATGGATGTAGAGACCCAATAGTGCGGAATACACTAATAAAATAGAGGAGAAGAGCATAAATAGGTTCAAAAAGCTTTATAAACTTACTTGAGAAGAATACAACCAATAAAATAGATAACATAAATTAAGCAATCAAAATTGACACAAGATATATGCGGGAAAACCTTTACAAGTAAAAAAACAACCACATAAAGTCAAGACAATTGTATTATAGTAACATAAATGGTTACATACAATATACAGTCTTCTCTTATTAGCTCACAACAACACACCAGAACTATCTCACTGTGACAATGTTATCTCTAACATAAAGTTCGAACAAACTCTACCCATGCAATATTGTACTCAACTTACTTAAGTCATACGTTGCATTCAATTCTATCAACCAAGCACTAGCCATCAGGTTTATGAATCTATCATCCAATCATGCAACCGATCTTCCCATGTTGATATTCCTACATCGAGCCACTCAAGCATTAACTTCTTTTCCCAAATCAGGTCCTATCTGCCACCCTGAATTGACCTGCAATAACTATTGTTACGAATTTGGCCTTCAACCAAATATTGCGCTGACACTAAGCCATGTTCCCTTCCTTTATTCACCATCACTCATGAATTTCTAGTCCAACTGGTCAAGCTCGGTCAATCGAGCTTCGAGCTTGTTTGAGCTCTTACCACGCTACTACAGCCCTACCAGTTCGACTAGTGGTATGGCGGTGAGCTTGACCGAGCTCTTCCCTTCTTTCTATCGTGCTACCATAACACTGACAAGGTCTAACCATAGTATGATGGTAGCCATCTTGTTAGACCGTTGGTGGTCTTACCACGCTATCACGGAGGCCACCAAGCCACCCCATGGTAGGGCGGTAACCATTAGCCTTGCTGCAGGCAATCTTACTCTAGCCACCACAGTCAGTCACTTAACTGACCGTGGTGCGGCAAGAACCGTCGGACCCAACCATAGGCAGTCTCACTGCAGCCACCACAGTGAGTGGATCCACTACCTACGGTATGGCAATAACTACCAAGACCACTATTGGTGGTCTCACTGCGCTACCATGGTGAGTGGACCCACCTCCTGCGGTATGGTGATCTCACCGTTCTACCACAGTGAGTGAAATCACCATGCGTAGTAAGGCAGTAACTACTAGGACTATCACCACAATACAGCCAAAGCCAATCTTAGTTGCCGCAATAAAGTGGTAAAGGCAGAAAACAAATAATTTTTTGCCAAGTCATGAAAATTGGGACTTCAAGCTGGAAATTGAGACATAATTTCTCAACAATCTCCCACTTGGTAAACACTTCTAGGTTCCCCCATGGCTTTGAAAAATTACTGTCTGTCATAGGCCCTAAAGCCCATTGATTTTGCACACCATCTGAACTTGTCTGTGCTAACCAGCTTCGTCAAAGCATTTGCAAAATTCTTCAAGGTGTCCACCTTTTTGAGACTGACCTTGCCATCTTCAACCATATCCTTCACGAAGTGATATTGCACATCAATGTGCTTGGTCCTAGCATGAAAGGTTGGATTCTTTGCCAAACAAATGGCACTCTGACTGTCACAACATATTGAAATCTGCCCAACATTAAATCCAATGTATGAACACAAATGATTTAACCAAACAACCTCTTTACAGGTGTGATTTGTTGCCATGTATTCTACCTCGATCGTGGATAAAGAAACTATAGCTCATCGCTTGCTCATCCAACTGATTTCTCCACCATTAAGCATGAAAGTGTATCCACTGGTGGATCACCTATTGTGAATGTCCCCTGCCCAATCTGAATCAACATACCCATGAATGTTGAAATTTCTCTATGATGCAAAAAAATTTCCATGGTAACACAGTGCATAATTTGAAGTCCCCTTCAAATACCTAAATACTCTCTTCACAACATCCCAATTTGATCTTCCCAGATTTTCCATAAATCGGCTTAGAACTCCCACTACTTGGTCAATGTCTAGTCTTGTATAGACCATAGCATGTATTAAAATACCAACAACACTTGCATAAGGCACACTAGTCATGTCCTCTATCTCAGTAGCAAACTTTGGACAGTCTTCAATAGACAGCTTAGTTCCATGCATGATTGGAACAACAAGTTGCTTGCAATCATCCATGTTAAACCTCTCTAGAATTGTTTTTACATACTTACTCTGATTGACCCAAAAATTTCTTCTTTTTCTATCCTTGGTTATCTCCATCCCAAGAATGTACCTACCTCTACCAAGATCTTTCATTTCAAACTTTGCGAACAGCTAGGATTTAAGATCAGAAATCATAGTCTTTCTATTTCCAATGAATAACATATCATCCACATACAGGGTAATAACAAGCACGTGATCATTCTTAGATTAATAATAAATGTAGTGATCATATTTTGATCTCACAAATCCAATTGACAACACAAACATGTCAAATTTCTAGTACCACATTCTAGGAGATTGTTTTAAACCATAGAGAGATTTATTCAACTTACAGACCAGATTTTGATAACCTCTTTCAAAAAAATGCTCAGGCTAGGACATGTAGATTTATTCTTCAAGCTCACCATGGAGAAACATTGTCTTGACATCCATCTGCTCAATTTAAAAATCATACACAACTACCAATGACAATAAAAATCTGATGAATGTTAGCTTTGCTATAGGGAAAAAATCTCTCCATAATCAATTCCCTCAATTTGAGAAAATCCCTTTGCAACCAACCTTGCCTTATACTTCTCAACACTACCATCAAGGCCTGTTTTCTTTTTGAATATCCACTTATAGCCAATATGCTTTTTCCCTTTAGGTAGTGGTACCAAATTCCAGGTTTCATTCTTTTTCAATGAATCCATCTCTTCATTCATGGTATCCAACCAAGAATTTGAATTAGCCATGTTGATTTCTTCTTTAATAGTCCTGGGTTCATCAGTGTTGGTAATTAAAGCATATGCACAGTTTGAATCTAACATAGAGAAACCATACCTTTCAAGTTGCATTTTCTCTCATGTAGATCTTTTTATAGGCTGAGGTTGTTCTTCATCATTAGAAATTCCAGAGCTGCTTGAACTCTCCTCAGCCTCAAGTACACTATGCAGCTCTTCCCTTTCTAGAGTTTGGGGAATATCAAATGCATCCTTCTTCTTGTCACTCTGATATGTCTTAAGTTTTTGATCACTTACTAAAGTTTTTAGCTCCTGAAATATCACACTCCTATTGTACAAAACCTTCTCAGTAGTAGGGTTCCAAATCTTGTATCCTTTCACACCAACTCCATAGCTGATGAGAATACATTTGACAGCCTTGTTATCCAATTTAGATCTCTTTTCATTTGGCACATAAACATATGCCTTATAGCCAAACACACGGAAATTCCTCAGAGAGGGATTCTTATTAGAGCATGCTTCCAAAGGCATCTTGTCAGAAAGAGCAGAGAAAGGAGATCTATTTATTAGATAACATGTTGTAGCCACAACCTCAGCCCAAAAATTCTACTCTAGGCCAGCACCACTCAACATACTCCTTGCCTTTTCCATCAGTGTCATGTTCAACCTTTCAGCAACTCCATTTTGTTGTGGAGTGTAGGGCATTGTCTTATGCCTTTTAGTTCCATGATCAGTGCAATACCTTTCAAAATTTGTAGAAAAAAATTCACTACCATTGTCTATCCTCAAACATTTGATTTTCCTTCCAGTCTGATTCTCTACCAAAGATTTAAATTCTTTAAACCAAATGAACACTTCTCATTTACTTTTAAGAAATTATCCAAATGCCCTTCTCGAATAGTCATCAATAAAAGAAACATAGTATCTAGACTTCGATAATGAAGGAACATTAACTAGACCAAACACATCTGAATGAACATAATCCAGTATACAAAAATATTTATGAGGACTAGAATAAAATGAAACATGGTGTTGCTTTTCATAGATACAATGTTCACAAAAATCAAACTCAAGGTTACAATCATCAAGCCCTTATACAAGGTTTTTATTCTTCAAGGTTTCTAAACCTTTCTCACCAATGTGACCAAGTCTATGATGCCATAGCATAGTTTTCTCAGTTGGGAGTTTTACCTCCATAGCATTTGCAGCCAGAGAAGTGTCTTCATCTTTCTCTACAATTGTGGCATTGCATGACTTTATAGAGGCACTATTACAAAGAATAGGATGTGCATCTAGCTTGTATAGAGTGCCAGTACGAACACCCTTAGCCAGCACCATTGCACCTCTATCCATTTTACATCCCTTACTTGAGAAAGAAACTTATACACCAACATCATTTAACTTACTAACAAAAAGAAGATTTCGAGCCAGAACTAGTATGTGAAGTACACCACCAATACCTTTGACTCTCCCATCAGGAAATTGAATTCTAACTCTTCCTCTGCCAACTATCTCCAATGTTGAATCACTTTCCAAGTATACCTTTCCACCTTCATAATCCTAGTATTTAGAGAACCATTCTCTATTGAACATCATGTGAAAGGACACACCTGAGTCAACTAGCCAAACATCATCTAATGCGTAAGTTGTCAAGGCTGCTACAATGAAGGCATTTGCATCACTTTGAGAAGATTCATTGTCATAGAAATTCTTCTTCTTCTTCTTCTCCTTGCAGTCCTTCTGGATATGACCAAGTTTCCCACAGTTCCAACATCTCACCTTGAAATTTTTACCAGGAGACTTTGACCTCCATGGAGATTTGGATTTCGACTTCTTGTCCTTCTTCTTTCCTTTCTCCTTTGGTCTACCTCGAATAGCAAGATCCTTTTGGCCATCTTTGAAGACTTCCTCTGCATCTCTTCAAATAGCAATGAGGCAACATCGTCTTCCATCTTGAAAGCAGTGGTAGTGCTTCCAATGGCCATCACAAGATGATCCCAATTTTCAGGTAATGAACACAACATAAGCATGCAATGATCCTCTTCCTTGGTCTTTACACCTACAGACACCAGTTGAGTAACACTCATGTTAAACAAGTTCAGATGGTCTGCAATAGATGCACCTCTATCCATCTTCAAGGAGTATAGCTTCTTCCTCAAGAATAACTTATTTACCAGAGACTTTCCTTGATAAATATCACCAAGATTCTTCCACAATGAAGCTGTAGACTGCTCCTCATGGATGTTCAGGAGTATAGAATCGGCAAGAATCAGTCTTATCAAACCTCTTGCTTTTCTCTCAGCAAGATCCCAATATTCTTGCTTCATACTTTGTGGCATAGTTCTAGACACAACAATCTAGAGGTCCCTATCCACAAGAAAGTCTTCTATCTTGAGTTTCCATAACTCAAATTTGGTGCCATTAAACTTCTCAATCTCTACTCTACCAGATGTACTCGCCATCTCAAACAGAAAAAAGTTTTAACATAGCGATACTCCCACTAAAACAATATTAGCACAAAAAATTGATCTTTCCTACAAGGATAACACAACTAGCTAGGCTCTAATACCACTTGAAGGGAAAAAAATGGGATGGATCTAGAGACCCAATAGTGTGGAATACATTCCCTTAACACTAATACAATAGAGGAGAAGAGCATAAATAGGTTCAAAAATCTTTATAAACTTACTTGAGAAGAATACAACCAATAAAATAGATAACATAAATTAAGCAATCACAATTCACACAAGATATACATGGGAAAACCTTTACAAGTAAAAAACCCACCACACAAAGTCAAGACAATTGTATTGCAATAACAAAAATAGTTACATACAATATACAATCTTCTCAGATCAGCTCACAACAACACACCAGAACTATCTCACTGTTATAATGTTATCTCTAACATATAGTTCGAACAAAATCTGCCCATGCAATATTTTACTCAATTTAATTAAGTCATACATTGCATCAATTCTCTCAACCAAGCATCGACCATCAAGTTCATGAATCTATCATCCAATCACGCAACCGATCTACCCTTGTTGCTATTCATGCATCAAGTCACTTAGGCATTAAATTTTTTTCCCAAATTGGGTCATGTCTGCCACGCTGAGTCGACCTGCAATACTTGTTGTTATGACTTTGACCTTCAGCCAAATATCGCACTAACACTAAGCCACGTTTCCTTCCTACATTCGTCATCGCTCATGAATTTCTGTTCCAACCGGTCAAGCTCTACTAATCGAGTTATGAGCTCATCCAATCTCTTACCATGCTATCATAGCCCTGTCGAGTTTGACTCGTGGTATGGTGGTGAGCTCGACTAAGCTCACCCCAAGTCATCACCAAGATTTTCCCTTCTCTCTATTGTGCTACCGCAGCATTGACAAGGTCCAACCACGGTATGGTGGTAGTCATCTTGACAGACAACCGGTGGTCTTACCATGCTATTGTGGAGGCCACTAGGCCACCCCATGGTAGGGCGGTAACCATTAGCCTTTCTGCTAGCGATCTTACCACAACCACTGTGGTCAGTCAATTAACTAACCACAGTGCGGCAGTAACCACCAAACCCAACTATGGGTGGTCTTATCGCAGCCATCGTGGTGAGTAGACCTACCGCCTGCGGTATGGTGATAACCACCAAGACCACTATTGGTGTTCTCACCGCGCTATTGCAGTGAGTGGACCCATCACCTACAGTATGGTGGTAACTGCCAAGACCACCATTGGCAGTCTCACCACTCTACTGTGGTGAGTGAACTCATCGCACATGGTAAGGCGGTAACCACTAGGATTGTCACCACAGTACCACCAAAGCTAGTCTTAGCCACCATGGTAAAGCAGTAAAAGCAAAAAAGAAACAATTTTTTGCCAAGTCATGGAAGCCAGGGCTTCAAGTTGGAACTTGAGACATAATTTCTCAACATATTTATGGTGCTATGGGTGTACTCATATGATGATTTTTCAAGTGATTTTGAGAAAATTAATAAATAGTGAAGACAGAGTTGTGTGTGTGTTTTGAATATGTTATGGTAATGTGCTTTGCATTTCTTTTGTGTTGATCCTATGCTTGTGCATATCTTTAGTGTTATTTATGGGATTCATTAGATAATATATCTTGAGTTATAGCTCCTGGGTTGATGAAGAGTGAAAGTTGTGTTCACTGGTGTGTGAACTAGTCTAGCAGAACTGTTTGTTTGTGGATTGCAAGAAATGTTTTTTCTCTATAGTTCTTTGGTGGTCTATCTCAAATCTTGTGGATCTAGAAGAAAGTTAATAATGGTTTTATCTATGTTCTAGTAGAAGTGTTTTGGTTCAGTTCTCTAGAAGGCTTGTTCCAGAGCTACTATGTGTGTCTACACTATTTGGTTGGACTGTTGGAGAGAGTTCTATATATGGAAGTTGTTGCAGTTGTTGTGGATGTATCTAAAGGTATCTAAGAGGTGTTTCAATTTCTAGTGAAGCATGTTATGTGATCCACATTTCATCATCTTTTTATGGATGCACATACTTCAAAGTTCATTAGTGTTTTCATTAGGTTTGGCCAACATGGTGTCTACATGTTACATGAAGAATAAGCATCAATTAAGGAAGCATGTGATTGATCCAAGATGTTATTTTGGGTCTTTATTAAGTATGTATTTGGTCCACTCTCATTCTTATCCACCACAAGAATTATGAGTCACCAACCTAATTTTAATTTGTAAAATAAAGAATATGTAGCCAACCTTGGAGAAAGTGTCTAAAACCGAAGATGGTATAAATGCAAGTTAAGATGTTATGAATTAAATAACAAGAAATATTCAAGTGAAAAACAAGTGTGAGAAGTAGAGTGTGTGAAAGTGTGAATTAAGGCAACAATACTTCAATGTGTTAGACTCCTAAAAGTAGTGAGTCGATGGTGTTTGCGATTCTTTGATAAAGGCTACAAGTGTGTGGCAACTGTTGTGGTGGATTTTAGATTATCTTTCTTTGTTTGTAGGAAGTGAGCCCTCTAGTAGTGAGTTTTTGTATTTAGTTTTGCATTACTATTATATTGTGAGTTAATCCTCACCATGGTTTTTCCCTCATTTGGTTTTCCATGTAAATTTTGTGTCTTTGGTATTTGGTTTTTGTTATCTGCATTTCATTTTTATACTTAATAATAGATTAAAGTGAATGTGGAATTGATTAAGGTTAGAAGTGAAAGTAATTAGACACAACTAGTTCACCCCCTCCCTCTCAGTTATCTTGTACATTTCAAAGATTAGGGCTACACATGATTTACATATTTTCAAAATACTACCAGGGAGGCTAAAATAAGTCAAATATGGAATTTACTAAAATAAATGTAGAAAAAAAAATTGTCCTAAAATTTGTAAACACAAAAAGTAAAAAAAAAATAGAGGATCTTCCTTAATAATTTTGGGATCTATTGGACATAAACAAAACAATATTCATGTAGAAATGAGAACCCTAGAACATGTTGGAGTGACGTAGGTTAGGTAGAAACGCCCCAAATCTATAATTTCTCAAACCTAGCTCAAAATGTATATGGGCACACTCTTAGACCTCCCTATTCCATTTATTGGATAAAATTTCTAACTAAATGTGCATTTCAAGACAAATCTCATTTATTTCTATAATATGGTTTCAATGCACATTTTCATTCTAAGATCCTTTATTTACAATATTTAGATAACATATATGAAATATTTTAGTTAAAATATTAATCTAATATGTTAGATATAGTTATAATACTATAGAAATAATGTTATTCTCTTTAAACACATACAAGGATAGGTTAAATATAATCTTTCAATAATTACTTGTTATATATATCTTGTTTTATTTTTTATTGTTAATATGAATATTGGGTTTGTGTTCTTCTATTTTAAATTTTTCAATAAAACTAATATTTTCATTTGTATTAACTAG
The DNA here is from genome assembly GCA_007115665.2 of Sequoiadendron giganteum. Classification (NCBI taxonomy): domain Eukaryota; kingdom Viridiplantae; phylum Streptophyta; class Pinopsida; order Cupressales; family Cupressaceae; genus Sequoiadendron; species Sequoiadendron giganteum. The sequence goes on along the minus strand of CM021107.1, from coordinate 55,592,118 downwards.
ATTTGGAATGACCCTATTAATCTATTTCCACTCAATTATGTTGATCGACTTGATGAACATAGAAATTATCATTGGATGATTTTATATTTTAATTACATATTTTTTTTATTATCATTATTTATATCTACTTGAATCACATTGTTTTTGATAGGACCCTAAACCCATTACAAGAAGGTTTTGAAGGGACCTAAAACCCTTTACAAGGAAAATATTTTGCAATAAAAATAATCATCTTACCAAACTGTAGCCCAACAACAACAACCAAACACATGCTATAACAACTAGGTTTTGAAGGCACCTCAAACCCTAAGCCAAGATTTAACAAGGACCTAGAACCCATAGGTTTTGAAGGGACCTAAAACCCATTTCAACCAGGTTTTTTTAGGGACCTTGAACCAATTCCAAAATCCCCACCTTAATAGGGGAGTTAGAGAACACAATGGAATAATGAAGACCATCTTCCTTCTTGTAGCACCATCCTACCTAGATCACCAACCCAGAATCCACCTCAATAGGAGAGGGCTCCTTTCTATTGGAGAGGACTAAATGAAAATCCTTACCAACAAATCCATCACTCTCTTGCACACACGTGTTCCACCTCAATAGGAACAATCATTTAAGAAGAGAACTTCCTATGAAAACATCAACCAACTCCACCTAAAAAGGAGAGGGATCCACCTCAGTAGGAGTAGTCTTCACCTCCATAGAATATACCAATTGTAAATTTTGGGAGAAAGGAAATAATATAGTAGAAAGGGCAATCACTACCTCCTCTGGAAAAGCGAGAGACTGAAACTTGAAAGAAGAGAAACCATCAACATTAAATAGAACCAATTTTGAGATTTTAGAGAATTTTTTGGAGAAAAATCAGCACTCAGAACAACAACTCCCTTAAAAGGTAGGGAATTCAAAAACCACCTTAAACTCCTCCCAGCCAACAACACCAAAAGGGCCAAAAAATCTCCCTTAAAAAACTTCAACAAAGAGACTAGAAAATAAGCCTCTTCTAGGCACCAACAAAGGGGCCAATGTAGAACGAATCCCCACATAAACAAAGGCATCAAAATCCACATAGGAATCAACCTCAAGCACGAAATCTTGATCAAAACCATAGAAAAAATATGGGAACTCCACCAAAATAGAGAAAAAAAAGTAAATATGTTCCCAACCAAACCAACAAAAACTTGAGTAAAAAGGAAATTACCAAAGCACTCCCAACACCAAAAAAGCAAGAGCATACCCTTAAGGAGAAAAATACACTACAAAGCATGAGCTCTCATGAAAAAAGAAACAAGTGGAGAAAGCCACCAAGAGAAACCACACACACCCCAAACATAAAGGACCCCTCAACCAGACACAAACTATAGCAAAGAGCCAAAATAGTAGGGGAAAGCGGAACCAAAGCTAAAGGAAAGCCAACTAAACCACCAAAAAGCAGCCAAGCTCACCCAAAAACATCAAGCGCAACTAGAGAGACATCTATCAACCCTCCAATGCCAACAACCATAGAAGGAAACGACTCTCTTGCACCATTCCTAATATTGTCCAAGAGCAACTCAACACCAGGAAATGAGGAAGGGTCAAAGAAGAGAAAGAGAGAAGAGCCAACCAAAAGATAAAGCCCCTCTCCTCGTAGCACCACAAAAGAGAGAAACCCATAGAAGCACAATGCAAGTCCAAAAATTGATAAAGAAACCCCACATGAATCACAAAAAAATATGACCCCAAAGGCACCAAAGTGTAGAAGGGACCAAACTTAGGCCGTTGATCCCCATCGTCATCCATAGATTTTGAATCGCCATCATCTACAAAGGAAAATATTGAACCCTCACCATTGCACCTATTCCCCCTCAACATCCCTAGAAGTATGTGGTTCATACTTGAATCACATTATTATCAACTTAAGATCTTTGATTTTATAATTTAGAGTTATACACGTAGCCATATCCCATTATACAACTAAACATAAATCTCAAAGATAATTATAATTTAAATATTATGTGATACAGGTTTAGATGTATCAACTAGTTTTATGAGAGGTAGACGATAAGTTGATATTGTTAACTGATTTGTAAATATCACATGTGGGAGATCCTCCAACTAGTGAACTTTATTTGCTCTTTTAAATTTTAATTAACATGATAGTGGCATGAGAGTCATTGATAATAATTTAACATTATCTCTAGCCTCATTGTTTTCTTGAAATATTATTGTATGTTTGAAAATTGAATTTGATGGTGTCTTATGAAGATGAGGGCTAGTTCTAGAGTTGTTATGTCTAGAAGATTTTATCTAAAAATTTAATCTCATAGTTTACATGCAATAGATCTTAAAATTAATTTTATTTATTTAACACCTCTATTTATTTAAAGATAGGAGAGAGAATATTAACAAATAATCATTTAGTCTCATTATCTATTGGTTGACAACTTATATTAAATATCATGGTTTGGAATCTAGGAACATAATTATTGAACTTATTTTATTTTTTGTTTTACTATTATAATTGGACCTATCTATGCGACCTTAATACCAATATTGTGTTGAAAATTGTTAATGAAAGTAGTGGCCATGTCTCCAAATGTATAAATGGACTCATGGGGTAGAAATTCATGTAAAGTTTGGTACATTATCTCTCAAGATTCATGGAAATAAATTAAAAATCAATATATAATCATAAATATTATAATATAAGATTATATTGTTAAAAGTAACTGTATGAATGCATTCACCTTTACCATCATACATTTCAAAGCTAGGCTCTACAAATCCAGTTGGTAAAGGATAAGCTAGTATACCATATAGGCCAATGAATTTTGTTAACTTACTTGATATATTATTTTTTGGAAAGTTCCAAAAACCATTCATACATAGAATTTCATGTCTTTCAACTCATTCATTATGTGATCAAGTGGTGACAAATATTGGGGGTGTTGGAAGAAATAATAGGTATATGAGTTGACAAAGATTGAGTAAAAGAAACCAAGAGAATGAGAGATCAAAATGGGATTTTATATGGATTAGTACACATAATTTTGGTAATTCTTGATAGAGTAAAGGGAATGGGAGTTGTATCTACATGTGTGATAGGAAATATTTGAATAAAATGAGGGGCATAAGGGGACTGAGCATGGGAAATAAAAGCAAGATGGATGAAAGTATGTGTGGATGATGCTTGCAAAGGATTTGATTGGAATCTCATACAAAAAGTATTGGAGAGTAAACAAAGAATACCGATTTAGGAGAGGATTCAATATATCATATGTATCTAAATTGTTGGAAGGTGAATGATGGATGGAACCTAGAGGTTGGGAGACACAACCAACTATGATTGGATAGTGTGTATTTTCAATTATTTTCCCTAGAGTATTGATTTTAGATCCACGACATGTTTCTTATGAGAAGTACCTTAGTAAGAGTATCAACAACAACTGAAAATTAGATATATCATGATTTGTGGTAGCTATTTTATTACACATAAAAATAATATCCACCAAATCATGTTTCTTTTGAATTTTGATATTTTTAATTATTATATCATTTTTCCTCATTAGAATAATATATGTTTATCTTCATAAGACATAGAAAAGAGAGAGGAAGCCATGATGGAATGGTGAGGCTTTCACATAGTAATATATAAAGGGTAGTTATGGGTCTTAAAATATTCTTTGTCATTAAACTATATAAACAAGGTAAATGTGTGCTATGTCACATTGAGAATAAAATACAAATATATAATTTCTACCTTAAAAGGATAAGAAATGGAAGTTATATGTGTAGCACAAGGAAAATTTACGGTTAGAAAAACAAGCATAAACTTCAAACTAAAACCTAAGATAACAATAAAGAACAATGGAATACAAAGCATAAACAATTGAAAAGATCTCACCAAATCCTCATGCATTCCATGAATCACCTTCATTGCATTTCTCCATTTTTCTGTATTATAAATGCCCTCAAATTTCTCTTAAATATGTGAGTATGGCCTAATGATAAATTATATAAGAAAAACATCCAAGATTTATAAAGTTGCTTCCAAAACTCATAAGATTTTGGGAGGAATCATAATGATAAAGGTAAAGTCAATTTATAGAAAATTGATTTTTGAATGATAGGCTCAAATTAAAAGATAATTCGATGATTGAGATTAAAAAATGTGACATGCATTAGGTTTAGGATTAAATTAGTGTGAGTGAAAAAAGCATTAGTGGTGGGGATTAAATAAAATAATAATTTAATCATTAGTGGAAACTAGTTGAGACTGAAGAATAAAAATTGCATGTAAAGATAAAGATTGAAATAGATAGAAGATGAGAATAAATTAATTAAATAATTAAATTTATTTAATTAATAAAGGTTTGCACATAGAAGATATTAATAAATCTAGATAACGGATTGATTAAGACAAAAATTCTATTCGTTAGAGACAATCATATATTAAATTACCAGATAATTGAATGATAAAACTAGATCTACACTTAAGTGATAAATGACTAATTAGATAACAAAAATATTATCTAATCACAGAGGAATATGCCATGGATAAACCTTTATATGAATTAAATAATAATTTATTTCAATATTTAAGATTTTAGCATCAAAATGGATTTATTTAATTAAATGGAGAAAAGGCTAAGGAATAATTAAATACGTAGTTGATGGATCACTGAGTGTGATCCGAACGTTGATCCAAAAACTAATACACAATTGAATCCACAAACTACATACTTTAATGACATGGACTATGGAAATCTCATGTCTTTGTTTGAATAATTAAATAATTAAAGTGATTATTAAATTATAGTTGAAAGTGTGATAGGAATTAATCAAATAATTTAAAATGATTATTTAATAGAAGATAGATTTAATTAGCGATGTAGTTAAATTTATTTAATTAATCAAGAAATAATATATTAATTAATGAAGAAATAATAAAGGTAAGAATTAATTAAATAAATAATTAAATTTATTTAATTAATAGAGGAAATATGACTTTAGAAAATAATTAAATAACTACTATTATTTAATTATGAGAAATGAAGATGTAAGAATTATGTAGAAGTTAAAGGGTCATAGGCCTAGGATAATATTTGGTGTCTACAGTTTGCCCCTCTTTGATACGATGATGTTTATTGCATTGTGTCAAAGAAAATCAATCAAAATATGCCCCAATGACAGCTGGATAAGGTGTGTCCCCTTGGAAGAAATTTACAAAATTTTAAAAAAAAAAAAAAAAAAATTCAAAATGTTCCAAAAAGTCAATTTGATAGCTAGAAAAGTGATGGTGAAGTTGGTTTTGAGTCATGAATTTTATAGTGTCTGAAAGTGTTTCAAACATGATAAAAGGGGCCTACAGTTACAACCCTAGGGCAACAAACCTAATTTTGATGGGGGAATAAATAGGAATTTGGAAAATTTGAGTTCATTTTGCATTTTGAACCTTGGAGATTTGGAGATCTAATTGAAGATGAAGCGATTTGATTTCCACAAGCATAGGGCCTACAGAGTTCAGACATTCAAGAAGCCAAAGGGGGCAGGAGATCTAGTAAGTTACTTCTAACCTACTTGGTTAAATTTAATTTTCACGCATTTTTAGATAGGTTTTATTTTATCAGTCAGTTGCGTCGCATAACAAAAGCCACAATTGCATGTGAAACGACACATTTTTTGTTAACTCGTCTAGGGTAGGTTAGGTATTTATATTTTTGTGATGCAATTGTTAAGGTGTGACACATTTTTAGGTTGATTAACCACATCTGTGAATGTGTGATGCAATTGTCTATGATTGTGTGTAATCGCAAAATTATTTTGCCACAATTGCTCATGAGTGACATAATTGTTATATTGATTCTGTTAGAATTGTAAATTTTGAATTTTTACAGTCTATTGGATTCATGAGTTTCCAACATTAAGTCCTTACCATAAGCATAAAATCCCCTCTTTGCATTGTCTTGCACATTCTTTGTCATATGACCCATTTTGAATCCATTTACCTCTTCTTATTCCATTGAAAACCATATCGGCAAGACATAGTAAAAGTCTCCCCAAGATATTTTTTTTTTTACTAACATGTATTGGTTGTAGATAATCGGCATGAATTTTCTTTTGTTTTGGTGACTAAGAAGATTCATATTGGCATATGTTGGGGTGTCATCATAATTTCACAGCGAATTCAGTTAGTCTTGCCGACTAGTAATATGGAAGGGTCAGTTCAGCCAAACTAGTGGGTATCAGCCTAAAGTCATAGCGACATCATTGTGTCTGGCCAATTGGCTTGTAAGCAAAATGTCTCGGTAAGACTTATGTTGTCGGGGAAGGTCTTGGCGAAATCACTCTTGTCTTCCTGAACTTAATACAAGGGGACTCAAAAGACTATTGGAGAAAGTGTTGGGGTCTTGCCGATTCAAAAGATACACCGACAGAGATATGTATCGCCAGGAGAAGAATCTTTCGGCATAAGCTTCACCAAAGTTTGAGTGTTATACCGACAAATAGTTCAGGGTGAGTCTCACCAAATAGGAGTAATCTGTAGAGATGATTTCGGTAAGAAATTTGGTATTGGTATGAGTCTTCCCGAAGACATTCTGTCTTGCCAAAAATGATTTCATTGGTGGGTTTTTTCGATGAGAAAACTTGATGGACTTGCCGAAATGGGAATTCATTGGTAAAAGGGTAATTTTTTCTCAACGACCATGACTTGAAGAATGCATATTGGTATGAGACAATGAAGCATATGTGACATCTCCCCGACTCATAATTGTTATAGCAATATAAAAAACAAGAGTGAAAGTCATCATTTTTTGGAGTCCAGGTGTCGATAAGACTGCATTCTATCTTGGTGAAAGGTGTAATAGACATTGAAAAGGGATTTCGCCCCAGATTTGAAAATTTCTCATCGAAAGGACACTTTATGTGACAGTGTCAGTTTCAAATGGGTGTTCATTCATGCTTCATTAATGGTGTGATGGGATATAACAGTAAAGATTCAATCAATTCTCCATTTCTGAATTGATTGCAGGTGAATTGGCGTGTTGAGCAGAGAACCGAGATATTTTCAGTCTGAAGAGCTCGAGCAGAATACTGTAAGTGACTATTCCTTGGCTTTTGCATTTTGATTCTATAAGCTTGAGAATGGAGTCCTTTGGTTCTGGAAAGGGTAAGGGTAGAAAGCTTGCTGTGAGTAGTTTGTTAAAGGGAAAGAAACAAAAGGTTGATACAAAGCAAGAGGGCATTGAGAGGAGGTTAAATCAGGACCTTATTGATCAGTTACCTAGCTCAAGCCCTAAAGTGAGAAGGTCTGCATAGCTTAGGGCAGAAATTGATAAATTAGATGACAAGTGTAAATTCATAGGTGATGTATGGACTGCCATAAGAGGTTATGAGCTTTTCAATTTCCACTACCATAGAAGAAACCATTTTGAACCAGTCTGTAACCCATGGAAATTGAATGTAGGGAAACTGGTGTGTCCTAATGTTTTTGTAAATGCAGAGTTAGTAAAATTGATTGCAGATAATTATGATCCAAAGCAGAAGGCTATATGTGACCCATCTGGAAAACCACAGATATATGTGTCTAAAGAAGCAATAGGTGAGGTCTTCAAATTGGAAGGGTTTTGCAATGAGGAGATCAGTTGTGAAGAGTTGGAAAAGGAATTTTCAAGAATGGATACAATTTATAAGGTTTGGAGGTTTCCTATTCATAGAATTAAACCGAGTAGCAAATCAGAACCTTTGCAAGATAGTGAGGGGCCTCCTTATCATGTAGATTTATTTGAACCTTACATGAAATACACATATCTCTCAGTGTGTCAAGTCTTAGGGATGGATGCCTCGGAGCTCATGTCAATTGTACCAATGATTATCACAGCAGATATTCAGTATCATAACTCCAGGCCATTTGATTATGCTTCATATATTGCTAAGGAGCTTGATTCAGGACTGATGACTATAAAGAATGGAGCTTCTATTGTCCATCTTAGGCATTATTCATTATTGATGCATTTGGTGTTGTATTTTGGTCAGGAATTGGGAGTATGGCCTCCAGAAATGAGAATTTTGCAGACTGGTAAAGAAGGTGAAGCATTGCCTATTCAGTTATTAATTGCTATTTGGGATAGCAGGTTTTCTAATTCTAGTTTCATACATTTTGAAGAGTATTTTGTGAAAACTTTGTATAAACTATATAAGTATCCTTGTAATTATTCATTAACTGATGAGATCAAGAGGTTTCTTCATCCCAAAGATTTTAATGGGCCAATTGGTCATAACTGGGGTGACTGGTACTATTTGGAAGGAGCTACAATGATCAGGGTGTATGGATTTGAAGGTACCCCTTTTATTTTACCAAGGACAGTCCCAAACAAAATTGCATATTTGGAAATTGTTAGACAAATGGATTACAATAGTGTCATGATTTTCAGTTCTTATGGGAAGCAGGATTTTATGCCTAGTACATTATGCTTTGGTGATTTCACTGTGTTGGCCAAGGAGGGATATAATTCACTCCATGATCGGTTAATGCATTATAACATGAAAAGTGGACCACCCGGAAAAAACTTTGACCCTGAAGGATACATCAATTCAGCCAAAGAGAGGATTAACTTTGGAAGGTATTAGCATGTACCTTATCCTTTTGATGATATGATCATAGATTTAGATGAAGAGGAAGCAGAGGCAGTGGTTGAAAACTATAACCAGGGATTGCAAGATATAGGAAATTTGTCTTCTGGGAGTGAGGAAACTCCAATGAATAAAGTGCCACAGAGCGGAACAGAGAAAGTATCTAGGTTGAGGACTCAGAGGTATGTTTGCCCAATTAGAGAATAGAGTCTTGAAAGTGATGATGTTGATGCAAGGCATATGGAATACAGATCATTTGTCTTAGATGATGAATTTATAAACTCTCTAGAGTTCAAAACATTCTTGTACAAACAGAAGGGAAAAGAAATAAGAGAAGGTGTTGGTACCATCACTTATGGGAATGAAAAGCAACTATTGGATCAATTAAGAAGATGTGTGGATGATGAAATGACAAATATGACCCCTGAAAAGGGGAGAAAAATGTTGGAGAATGCTGGTGTAATGATCTTTCCTGGACTTGATTTGAATTCTACATTGGTATTTGATAGCTTCTTAAAAGATAGTAATACTACACACAAATTGGATAAGGATAAGGTGACAGAGGTGTATGCAAGCTCTAAGTTTAACACTGATGAGGGATCATTGATGATATGGGCTTTGTACCCACCCCATAAGAAGTCAGTAGTAATTGATACAGAAAAGGCATTTGGCCGTGATGACTCTAAAGGTTGGAGAGGTTGATCCTGTGGTTACTGCAGAAATTGGGATAGACATTGCAAAACTAAATAAAGCACAAATTCAGGCGTTGATAAGAGAAAGAGAAATGTATAAGGCAAATAACGAGAGAATGTTAAGAGAAAATGATAGATTGAAAGACTTGGTTGGTGTTCCAATAGGTCCAACCAAAATGCTCACTCATGGAGAAAGCTCTCAAGCAAAGGATCATTGGGTAGGATCAAGTGCCTATAATCAAGGGAAATATGATGCAATTGTTGCAATTGTTAAGAGGAAGTAGAATAACTTGACATCTTGGTTGAGTAAATTATGGGAAGAATATTCTAATACTCTGACTGCATTGAAGGAGCATGATAGGATGGATGGACATATTATGGAAAGGTTTCATGAATTAGCCAAGAATGAGGAGGCTAACGGTACTACACTTGAAGCTGCAAATTATATTATTAGTCACCATCGGAAATTCTGTGAGGAATTGCAGGGAGATAAGCAAGGATTGATTGAAGCTGCTAAGAAAACTGTGGTCACATTCTCTAATAATAGATGGGAGTTGAAAGATGCCACCTACTGGAAGAATGAATGTGACACAATACTAAATGGAATTGTGAAGACATCTTCTGCAGAGGATACAACATTAGAGGAAGTGAGCGATCAAAATGAGGAAATGGTCAAGATGGAAATCACGATCTGGAATGCTGTTGAGGATGCGGACACGTACAAGCGCCAAGACTATTTGGACCATCTCGCTAAAACTCATTTGTGGCTAACTAGAGCCTAATTTTTCTCTACCTTTTATTTTAATTAGTTATGCTTTTTTCCGAAAGGACGTGTCCTTTCATCTTCTCGATGTATAACTGCCCATTTTTGAAAGCAATGAAAAGGAGCGAAGTAGAATTAGATAGAGAATAGAGAAAACACAACAGAATACAATTTTTGAAAGAAGATGAGACTGGTTGCATATGTAAAACATGGAGATATCAAATGAAAATTTAATATGATGGTGTGCTATTTTCTGGTATTAGTTGTTTAAGATATTTGTTTAAGGGTATTATTGAAGTTGTCTCCATAATGGTGTTTCTTGGTTACTCGAATTAGTGTAAACAAGTTTTTACATAGTTCATTGATGCACATTTGTTGTACTTGTATGATCAATTAATTGAATTGATCATAGTAATTAGGGAATATCAATTGGATTATTAAGAAGAACTCAGTAATCACAATATTTCATGTTTATACAAGTTATAAACCAGATAAAATGCTAAACAACTTGAATGTCTGCCAAAACAAATAGACTTGTTTTAGATTTTCTTGACTTCGTAAACCCTATAAGGCACTGGTCTTTCATTTTCATTTTTAGTTTCATTCACATTTCTACACCTAATAGGTTTAGTTTCTTGGATATTGATATACAATTTATACCAAATCTGTTTTATTTTGTCCATTTCAAATCTGCCATTGTGGACAAATTAGGGCATTAGGGGAGGATTAAAATTCAAGTCTACCTGATTCAATTAGGTACACCTACCTAGGTCTAGCAGCACCTAAAGAGTAGAAGGTTGAATTTCCTTAACCTTGTATGTTACCCTAGAGTGTATCAAGAGATTGGCATCCTCTTGAGGCATCTTGCCTGCATTTTTGAGAGATAATAGATTCACAATTGAATTGGGGGTTCAACACAATTGATGTGTTGTGATGCATATGTTAATGTGCACAACAATTACAAAAATAGTGACACATTTGAATTTAAGCGACACAATTGACTAGCAAAATTTTAGACCAAGGTTTGATTTGACCTGATTTTATGACATATGCAAAAGTTATTAACATAGTCATTATGAAACTGATGAAGGGTTCATTCAGATCTGATTTATACTAGAGAGTCTTCGTCGCTTGAGACCTATAAATTGAGGGATTAGATGACTAGCAGTGAAAGGTGTAGGTTATGGTGATCTGGCTTGTATTATGTGGTGTCCATGCTCATCATTAGGGAAAATAGGGGTATGTTGACTACACTGGCTGAGGTTTGGTATTCAAAGACATCTTTTTTTCATCTACCTATAGGAGAGGTGACTATTACTTTAGAGGTTGTATACTAGATTTTGCATCTACCTATATGCGGAAAAGAGAATGAGATATGATCCTAGAGTAGGATATCAGGCATTGGCATACTTTTATGTATATGATGGCATAGCTCAGCTTGGTATTGATAGATATGAGATTAGATGGGAGACACTAGTTGCTCAGTATCAGAGATTTGACTTTATTGTATGCACTGTGAGAGCCAAGATAGTGATCCCAGATTGGCGTGGGCACAATTTCCATTTGGATGGGGGGAGATTCTTGTGGCTATGTTGGCTAGGGAGACATTATATGCATGGGGTCCCTATTTATTGGTTGTGATATACTTTTAGCTAAATGATATTATATATACAAAAGGATAGTCTATGAGCTGCGAGGTCACATTATTGATGGTTTGGGATTGGGAGTGTTGGAAACAAGCTACATTGAGAGGGGGGGTGAATCAATGTTGTGAAAAAATAAACATTATTAACCTTTATCTTCAAAGAACTTGTAACATTCAACCAAAATTCATGAAAAATAAGAAAAAAATCACAACACCATAACACAAGAGTTTTTACATGGAAACCCTATTAGGGGTAAAACCATGGTGGATGGCCAATCCACAATATGAATTAGTATACTCAAATAAAGTTTACAATATTGGGAATGGACTTGCATTCAAGTGCAATATCTAGAGCTCACTACTCAAAGGGAAGGCTCATTTCCTTACAAAGAGAATCATCTTAAAACCATCTGAGAGTTTGAACTGAGAAAAATAGCATCTACATATGCTTGATTACAGTTTTGGTTAATCACAATATTCAATCTTCTATCCTGCAGACTGATTTTGCACTTTTGCTCTATTTTTCTCACATTCACAGCACAAATACATCATGCACAAGTGAAACTATGTATTATCACTCTTCTTCTCTACACTTATACATACTTCAAAATGATATAGATGGTCTCTTCTATATATCTGAAACTTAGAATTCAATTACACTATGTCAGCTTGAATAGAACAAAATAATATTTACATCTATCAGCTCAAATCATGAGTAAAGTATAATGCGCATCCACAATGGTCAGCCACAACTTAGCTAGGACCAAAAAAAAGATGCATGAACACAAAAATACTTAACTAATTACTTCCCATACATCTGCGACATGATTCATTCACGAAGTCAGCTCCAATACTAATAAAACAAAGAATTAGTTGACTAAATACTCTAATCCCACATGGATCAATATGAGGCACTGAGATTTATGGATAATAGTAAGAATACATCAATCAAACTTCATTGAGATACACAACATAATTTAATATTAACTTAAAATTTGTATGTGAATCGATGAACCCAAAATTGTCGAATGTTGGGTTCTTCCTTAACTGTTTGCAATCTGACTGTTGATAGGAAAAATTGATGATGCACAGATCTAATCACCAACTAGGATTTCCATCAATGAAAACACCAAATTATATTTGCAGTGTCTCTTTCCAAAAATCTCCCCCTTTGGCATTGATGGCAACACTTAGTGAAAAATGACTAAGTGTCAAATTAGTACCAACATTAACTACACTACCAAAATTTCAAAAACCAAACTTTCTCCAAAATACAATTCTCCCCTTGAGATGATTATACATTTTTCACTCTTCTCTCTCTCCCCCTTTGACATCAATGGAAAAGGAAGGAATCCGCATGCCAAAAATATAACAAAATTGTTATGAACAAGTTGCTTATGTACAAAATAGGTTTCATAAACTTACATAAACTTGAAAATGTTTGAAAAATATTTCTTCATCAGAGCCAAATTCGTGTCCCAAACTCTTTTGAGACTCTCCAGGATTGTGTCTCTATAGACTCCAGGTTTATTGAATCACCCACTTCCTTAGCATCTTCTGCTTCTTTAAGTGAATTTGACATAATTTCTATCTTTGGTCCAATCAAACCTCTAAGTTCACATGCTCTTGCAACAATTTTCTCATTTTCATGCTTTAATCACTTTATTTTGTCAAACATAGCTAATAATTCTCCTTCTAACTTTCCAAAACTACCACTTAACGGATCAAAAGCATCAGAAATAGTGGCTAATTGTTTTTCCAAATCCTTAACCTTTTTCTCATTGTCATCAGTAAATTTTGGTAAAAAAAAACATGATCTATAAATCTTCCCACCTTTAGATAGAGAATTTTGGATATTTTCCACATAGGTGGCTAGAAATTTTTTATCCTTAGAAATCATTTCCTTTGGCCCATTTAATCTTTTAGCATCAAATTCCTTTCGGAATTTAATCATAGAAGATTTCTCATGTGACTCAAAGTGAGTACTTACTGAGTTAATGAGCCTTTTTAGTTCACCAGAGGAGGAACCAATTAGATCTTTCACATGAGTAGGAATTATTTTTTCTAGGACTCTAGATGCAAGATTTAGAAGTTCATTGTCCTCGATGTGGGACTTCAACAGTTCTTCTCTTGTTTTTTCTTGGGAAAATGAAGCTACTTTCATTTTTTGAATAGGACTCAAAGTATATAGGTCAATCAAACCTTCAATCAGTTCATGATTAAACTCTTCTTTTTGTTCTACCAAGAATTTATTCACTACCTATGCAGTGTCTTTTTCTCCTATAGGAATTATCTCTACATCAAACTTATTCTCTTCAACCATTACTTCCTCAATTGGAGGTTTTGACTTATCTTCAGGGATCTCTTCTTTCTAAACTGATACTGTTTTCAGAACTTCAATTTCCATAGGCATCTTTGTATTGACCTCTTCATAAGGGATCTAAATATCTTCATATGCATCTTGTTTCTCTTCTTCTTCTTCTTTTCCCAGACTAGATGAAACATCATGAGTTCCTTTAGGTACAACATCAATTCTTCTATTTAACAAAACTTTTCTCAAAATCTATTAGGTTTCTTCTGCAACTTCCTTGGTTTGACCAATCATCAACTTATTCACTCTTGTTTTTCTTTTAAACTCCTTATTGGTTTTGTTTAGAATTGACTTTATTTCTTCCACAGAAGCTATTGGACATAATTCAACAAGAATTATTTCTCTCATCTTCTCTTCTTCTGATCTAGCATTAACTCTCCTCATCTCAAAAATATCATATAGACTTTTGGGAAAATTTGGAATTATTTCAATCAAAACTTTATTGAAAATATTCAAATGTTTTATTGTTGCCTCCTCAAGAATTCTCTTATTAGATTCACCAAAGGACTCATACCATTTACAGAGTGGATTGAGATTTCCATCCTTAACCAAAGCCTTTTGAACTTCAACTACTCACATACCTAGATTTTTATTTTTTGTCTTCTTATTTGATTGATCATCTCCACCGAAGGATTCTTTTTTTATAATAGTTGTTGCCTTGGTGCCTTGATGCTTGATTTATTTAACACCTTCACCAGACTTTGTTTCTTCTTCATCATAAATGGATACATATAATATTTTTCTCCTATCTTTCTTCCTCTTTCCTTCTTTGTTGGATCCCTTAGATTTAGTTTTCACAAGGATTGATTTTGTTGTAGGAGCTAAATGGGATGTAGAGCTTCTAATTGATCTAGCTTGGGAAAATGGTGCTGCTAGACTAGTTTATTTAGTTTTTCTACCTCCTTTTTTTCTTTAGCTTATTCTCTTTTCTTTCTACCTTCTCTTATTTACTCAATGAGTATGCTCATACTTTCTCCAAAGATTTCTACCTCTTTTCTAACTCTTTTGGTTAACACAAGTTTCTTGAGCTCATTGTGTACTTGCATATTCTTTTAAGCATAGGTACCAAATCTCTCTTCTGATTGATCTAGAGGTTTTCTCAAAAATTTTTTTGCATACATTTCTAGAATTCTCTCAACTTCATATCCCATCAGCATGATCCAAATTGTTCTAGGATCAAAACATTTCATCATACATTGATCAATATCTACCATAAAGAAAATTGTATCCTTCTATTTCTCTATAATGGAAGTGGGAATCCTCTCTCTAGCTTGCATCATAGTCTAAAAACTTTTGAAATATCCCTAGATAGTGTCATTATTTTTCTTAGTGTCTACATATCTGTGAAAGATATTTTTTATCTGAGTAGCTACCAATTTATCTTTTTACCAATGAATCTTTCTGAATCCCTAAACCTCACCCATGAAATAAAAGGATAGGCATAAAATAAATTTACCATAGTTGAAATATTTTTTCTTGTGCTTCTTAATCTTCACAATATTTTCCATTAGTTGACCCCTCAACAATTCATAAATATCATAGTTTTCATTTTCTTTCACCATATGATAGGCGACATAAATGGCAATACTAGACATAGATTTGTCCTAGTTGGAATGATAAATCTTGTACCCAATAACCATATATGCAATTTTGACATCTACATCAATAATTTCATCAATTTTCATTGCTCTTCTATCATACTTAGAACCTGTAGCATCAGTGACCATTTGATTCTTCACTGATTTCAGAATCAATAATCCACCAAAAAAATTTAGACCTGTTACAACATTGATAGCCTCCTTTGTGATTTTTAATGGTATGCTTAACCACATGAATTCATCATGGACTCAAATCAAAATGTAATGAACCCATTTAGACTCTTCAAAGATGAGAAAATTGATAATCTGTGTAAAGTTCTTTGCTTCTAGGGTTTTATATTGCGGCTTCACATATAAATATTTACCAATAATATGATTATTATATAAATTCAGCAATTGGGAGCTTCCTAGTTCTTCAATATTCATGTGAATATAAACCCTAATATCCTTTGTGTGCAACACACCGTATGGAACAGATGAATTTTTTTCTAATGGATTGGTCTCAACAGACTTGTAGGGATACCATTTGAACTTTGGACGGGGTCTATCCTTAACTTAAACTACTAGTGGAGAAACCATTATCAATTCATGAATTCATAGAGCTTTACCAAAAAATACCTTTCCGTCGGATCAAAGTTTGATTTTTGAAAGCTTCTTCACACTTGAATTTTGCCTTAACTCGCCTTAATTCACCTTAGAGCTCTCTAGACTTCTTTTCTTCAAAGTGAAAAGTGACAAGTGAAATATGGAAATGACTTTTTATCACTCACATACTTAACCCTTTTTGATACAATAAATGCATTTACCCCAACTCATCCGATTACACTATTTTCATGCACCATGATAGATAAATCATCTACAAACCTCCAACATTACATAATACTTTCTCTAATAGGTTCAACAACATCTGTAGCACATCTATGCACTTACTGAAGTTATCCACATTCCACTGTTAGTTACTAACAGGGGCTTTAAGAGATTTTCTTGACAACTCCCCCTAGGCCAAAGGCCTGAGACTAATTTCTGGATGAACTACCAAAAGAAGGTTTTGGTGTTGGTGCATTTTCTTCATTAAATGGACTCTTCTTCACCCATTTCTTCTGCATTTACTACTTGAACACATCTATAGTGACTTTTCCTTTTCCTTTAGCATCCTTCTGCATGTTCCTATTTTGATTTAATGGACCTCTTATGTTCCAAAAAAATGTAGCAATGTGACCAAATTTGTTGCAATTGTAGTATACAACATTTTTCTATCTAGACCAGTTGTTCCACTGATTTCCTTTTGATCTGCACTAGTTAGCAATATGCCCAATCTATTTCATGTATAACATCTGACATTTCTTTGAAATTTGTTCATCACATTTTTGCATTCATTTGACTTGTGACCAAATTTTTTGCAATTAAAGCACTGACCTGAGAATGATGGAATTCTTTGATTCATCCTACTTCTACACTAAGAAGCCTTGTGTCCAAATTTATTGTATTTGAAACAATATCCATTAAATTTATGAGCATTAGGTTGTCTTATCGGATACCTTCCAGACTTTTTCATTTGATTTCCTTGCCTGGATCTCCTTTGACCGGATCTAGAACTTTCTCCTTCTTCATATCGAAGACCTCACTTTTCACCATTTTCCCTCTTACTGCTAATTAGTTCATCAAGCTTGGTTGAGCTAACTTTGAGATTTTCCTTGTACTCATTTACAGTAGCAATTTCATCTATGAGATCATCAATCTACTTTTCAAGTACTTCCTCATTGTTTTTAGACTATTCCAATTCATTGTCCAAACGGTTGCATACTTTAGATTTTTCTTTCAAAGACTATGCTAGGTTCTCTTTATTCTTCTTCCTATCTTCAATCTCCTTGGTCATCCTCATCATGATAGATTTTATTTCATGCTTTAGGACTATATCTTCTCTAGTAATTTTTTCACATTCTTCTATCTTTTCCTTTAGGGCTTAACTGAGTTCTTCTTCTTCAATTCTCTTATTATCATTCTGCTTAATTTTATCATAGAGTTCCTTTCTCTTCTCTCTCAACTTGTTCACTTTATCTTTCAAAGAATCAATGAATTTCTCAACATCCATGAGATTTTCTTGCAATTTTTGGACTTCAGACTTTGATTGATCAAGACCATCTAGGGCCACCAAAACTTGTTGTTAAAGATTGCTTGATTCTATTGAAACACTTTCCAAGATCTCCTCAAGTTGTTAGACTTCTTCTTCTGAGGAACTAGCTCTGATACCAATTGTTGGAAACAAGCTACACTGAGAGAAGGGGTGAATAAGTGTTGTGAAAAAATAAACATTATTAACCTTTATCTTCAAAGCACTTGTAACATTCAACCAAAATGCATGAACAAGAAGAAAAAATCACAACACCA
The DNA here is from genome assembly GCA_007115665.2 of Sequoiadendron giganteum. Classification (NCBI taxonomy): domain Eukaryota; kingdom Viridiplantae; phylum Streptophyta; class Pinopsida; order Cupressales; family Cupressaceae; genus Sequoiadendron; species Sequoiadendron giganteum. The sequence continues at coordinate 55,574,042 of CM021107.1, read as the reverse complement.
TAGCACAAGATTTTTTACGTGGACACCCTATTAGGGGAAAAAACATGGTGGATAGCCAATCAATAATATGATATGAGTATACTCAAATAAATTTTAAAATATGGGGAAAGCACTTGAATTTAGGCACACTACCTAGATCTCACTACTCAAAGGGAAGGGTCATTGCCTTATAAAGAGAATCAAATTAAAACCATCTGGGAGTTTGAACTGAGAAAAATAGCATCTACATATGCTTGATTACAGTTCTGGTTAGGCATAATATTCAATCTTCTATCCTACAGACCAATTTTGCACTTTTTCACTATTCTTCTCATACTCACAACATAGATCCTTCATGCACAAGTGAAACTGTGCATTATCGCTCTTCTGCTATGCACTTATTTGCAATTTGAATCAACAAAATTTATACATACTTCAAAATGACACAAACAGTCTCTTATATATATCCACAACTTAGAATTCAATTACAATATGTCATCTTGAATAGAACAAAAGAATATTTACATCTATCATCTCAAGTCATGAGTAAAGTATAATGCACATCCACAATAGTCAGCCACAACTTAGCTAGGACCCAAAAAAAATGTATGAACAAAAAATAACTTAACTAATTACTTCCCATACATTTGTGACATGATTCATTCATGAAGTCGGCTCCAGTACTGTTAAAGCAAAGAATTAGCTAATCAGATCTTCTAACTCCCACATGGATCGATACAAGGCACTGAGATTTATGGATAACACTAAGAATACATCGATCAACCTTCACTGAGATACAAAGCACAAAATATTAACTAAAAATTTGTTTGTGAATTGATGAACCCAAAACTATTGGATGTTGTGTTCTTAGTATTTTGCAATCTGACTATCCGTAGGATAAATTGATGATGCACGGATCTAATCACCGACTGGGGTTTCCATCAATGACAACACCGAATGATATTCACAGTGTCTCTTTTCAATAGGGAGCACATTGCAGTGTTCCATCCACTGGTTGATCGGCATATGGAAACCACCACACCATATGTATATATGTATGCAAGAGCAGTGACACAAACATATGTGGGTGATATTGGTTACTGGAGACATGGTCTAGATACAATAGTCAATTTGATCTAGAGGCCATACATGGATATTCATCAGTGCCCAAATGAGCATGAGCATCTAGCATGGTGTAGGTAGGAGAGGTACTTTATTGGGAGGATTATGTAGTCGTGATGAAGGTGCAACCCGAGACACAGAAAATCACACAGAAAAAAAAAAACTAACGAATCTTATTATTTTCAAAGTATGAAATTCTTACATGCAGAGGATCTCCAATCCTCAAGTTTTGCAATACATGCAAATTATAGAAAAGAAATTACAGAAATTCCCCTATTCGCAACATGCGATCTTCTTTCCCAAAAACTACTCACAAAAATCAGAAACTACCCCATAAATAGCCCAATTCTCCATTTGGAGCCAAAAACAACATTCTAATTATGCACAAACTTCCAGAAGCCCTAACTCAAGATCTAACTGTCAGATCTTCAATGATAATACCTTTTCAGAAAGGTCTTGCGAAAATGAAGTGCCAAAAAGTGGGGCCTAAAGGCTAACCACTTTCATTTTCCACGAATTTTCGGGCCCATCCGGAGCCTTTAAGTCCCTCAAAATTAGCTCCGAAGATTTTGTAGGGCAAAAAGTAGAAACTGAAACTTGAATAACTTTTGAACCGGGAATGATCTTCACTCGATTCTTTCACCAGAGTGTTTATTATTCTATCCTGAAGCTTCCCTTAAATTTCTATCTCCTCACGCCTTCAAAATCATACCTGCTAAAAATAGCAGTCGAGCAAAAAAAGCAAAAAAGCATTTTTGAAAGTTGGGAATTCTTCTTCGACGAAAAGGGTATCCAGAAATGCAAAAAAATATACAAAACTCTAAATGAAAGTAAATATATTTTTGGGTGATGTAGGATTGCCCTTACACCACTGGATGCTCCTGCATCAAGTCGATTCAAATTATTGAGATGTATCTATTAGATCAGGTGCTCATATAGTTTGGAGAGTAGTAGGGAGAGCCTCATGGGTTGGTAGTATTTTAATGGTCATCAAGAGAGGTTACACCCTGGGGGATGATGATTGTAGTGCCTATAGAAAATTAGGTCATTGATATATTATAGGCATTAGAATGGGTTTGGAGGGGAGGAGAAGTAGATTTTAGGAATACTCTTGAGTATGATGCCTTGTGGAGGGCACATATGCCTATACCTTTGATATATCTAGATCAGCCAAATCCAGTGGTCAGACGAGGATGGGGTCCTAGAGGCAGGAGGGGTGGGGAAAGAGGTAGAGGGGATGGAGGAAGAGGAGGTGGTGTTTGGGGTGATGGGCAAAGAGTTTTCTAGAGATAGAGGAGGAGGAGGAGGAGGAGATATAGGAGGAGAGACATGAGAAGGAGCGACATGAGGAGGGGGTACATGAGGAGGAGAGACATGAGGAGGGGGGATAGGTGGAGGGGGGACATGAGGAGGAGAGATAGGAGGAGGGGTGACAAGAGGAGGATATGCCCAATGTCGAGGTGGAGGAGGGTGAGAGAGAGGAGTTGGAGGTATTAGCTATTACAACTACCATGGATTTTTATGTAGGAATACATGAGGAGAAGTTAGAGGATGATGATATGGGCAAGGAGGAGTGCATACTCTATGAGAGGATCATTGTTGAGGAGGAGGATTATGAGGATGTTCCCATTAGGGGCGGTTCTGAGGATAGAGTTGAGGAGCTAGCCAGATTATAGGCTAGACTACAGGCACCGAAGGTCAAGGTATAGTCCCTATAGGAAGAGAGGGATGGTCTTCAGATGGAGAGGGATAGTGCAGTGATCCAAGCTCATCAGGTGGATCAGAGGGTTATTAACTTTGTGGTTAGATGCATAGGCACAACTATTGACATGATGCAAGCACTCCTCAAAGCAGGGAGGAGAGAGCAGTATTACAGGGATCTATATGAGTCAATAGTCCCACCTGAGCATAAGGCACCAAGTCATAAGAGGAACTAAGTAGTGGTTGGTCATATAGTAGGCAATTGCATAGTAAGTCTAGCAGAGGTGAGCAACAATCAGAGCATTAGGAAACATGGTAGTAGTGGATAGATCCACTTTTGACTTATATATTTTGACATGTATATTATGTATCCTTCGAGCCTACAAGCTCTTATTTATGGGAGATACATTATGACATTTTATTGTGACACACTTTTTTGAGATATATATATATATATATATATGTATATAATATTTTTGGTGGTGATTTATATGATATGCATTTTTTTATATGCAATTTTATATTTATGCATGTGCTATGGATGCCAATATTTACTTTATGATATGTATGTAGCCTATTATGATGTGTTAATTCTTTATGATGATGTATGAATTTAATTTTATGATATTATGGATGTCATGTATGTATACTATGTTTATCATGATGAAATTCTATGTGATTTTAATATGTACAATTCCATGTAAATGCATTTATTGTGATAATATGCTACACAGTTTGTGATTATGAATGCATGTAATTTGATGGATTCCTAGATGCGATAGATGTGTATATTTTTATGGTTTTTCAAATGTAGCATATATATGTGATTTAATATGTACATAGGTATGGTATTGTCTAAGTGGTGTTTTTAACATGAATTCATATGTAGGGTACTTCATTTTTTGTGTGTCATAGGACTCCATCATAATACAGGAAAGAAGATATGTTAGCACGAAAAATCTGGATGTTAGTATTAGAAATCTTCAATATTTTTCTGAATCATAATAGGCCTTTCATTAGCCATCATTGGGTGTTAAATGATACAAATGCATAATAAAAACCATGACATGAGATAGAACAAGGTGTGCAAGGTCATCCACCTGCTAAGAAAAATAGACAGTCGCAGCCAAGGAGTGTCCTAACTCATACTAAGGGAAAAATTTCCCTAGTATTTTTGTCAAGACAAACTGCAGGCAACAATCAAATAAAAGACAAGTCTTGAGACATCCTTTCTTCTCTAAATCCTTCATGGGAAAAATCCTCAAGAAAGCTAGTAACCAGACCCAAAGACAATTCCAAATGAAAAGATAAGACAAAACAAGCCAGAAAATCAACAATCAGTAAAACGTTTTGCCAAAATTTGATATGTTTTTTGTTTGATTGAGTGTTTGACAAAGCTTGATTTCAGGAAAGATGCATATTGCATAAGACGTTGAGTCTAGTTTTGATCATGTGACCACCTATATAAGGTAGTGATAAATTATGTTTTCAAAAAGACACATATCGTAATAAGACGTGAAGTCTGGTTTTGATCATGTGACCACCTGTATAGGGCATAGGTAATGCTTGACTATTTGAACATGTCTATTTTTAGCAAGGACACGTCCTGTTTAAGAAATAGGTTGATTATTTTTGTTATTTGAGTCTTTTAGCAATTTTTTTGGTTTGGCTTGATGTTTTGATAATTTTTTGTGTTTGATGAGAATTTCTGACTTATTTTGACTGACACGATGAACCCTAAAGGATTGACCTAGTGTGGTCTTAGGGGCTCATCGATTGATGGCCTTGCCTACATTATACACACAAAAACCTTGTAGTTTGACACAACTATTGAATTTTTTTGATAGTCAAATAATGAGTCATGATTTTATTGTGTGATACTTGAAAAACCTAAAAAGATTGACCTAATGCCTCAGGGGTACATCAATAGATGGCCTTGCCTACATCTAGTCGTAGAGGAAAGATAGTTCAACATGACAATGAATGTTTGACACAACTGACTCTAACTCTTTTTTTGCAATTTTTAAAAGATATCTGAATTTTTTGGGTTTTGACATGTTTTGATTTTTTTGGTGTTTTTGGATTTTTCCATGAAATTTTATGATGTTTTGGATTTTTTCAAGAAATTTTATTATCTCAGAATAGAAAATGCAAGGTCCAAATGATGTAGGTTGAGTATTTCCCCCTTGTTGAGTATAAGACCAATAGGATAAAATGGGGATGTGGAGTGTACTTGATGTCAATCATTCCAAGTTATGGAAAGGACAATCATTTATTATGCGTATAATGATAAGAAAATTAGATTGGAATGGTGGTAGACAAATGAGCAAAGTTGACTACACATGGTGTCTGTTTGCTAGGTTTTCACCATGGTACTTATCCAAAGTGCCACCAAAGTGATTTTCACTATTGGATGACTTATTTATCTTTACTATTTTGTTGATTTTTTCAACTTTTTTGGTGTTACGAAGATGCTTGTTTTCTAGGTTTTCATCAAGGTAACACTTTTTTTTTAAGACAAGGTTCTCAAAAGCTATGTATAGAACCTCTTCACATGAAGGTTTTTGATTGGGTTTGACAATGGTTCTCCTTCAAGCATGGAAATTTGGTATTCTCTTGACCCAAAGTCTTTTGTGACAATATAAGGCCCTAACTAGTTTGGTTCAAAATTTCCTATTTTTTCTCTTTCTGCTTGATTCTTTGGATTTTCCATTAAGACTAGATCACCAATGTCAAAATGTTGACTTAATACCTTCTTGTTATAGTTGTGACAAAGATGGTTTTGATATGCTTAGAGGTGATCAAGTTCCTTTTGTCTTAATTCATACAAGAACTCTAGCTCATGTAGTCTTAACACTCGCTACTCTTCATCATCGATATGCCCTTTCAAAGATAACCTTAGGGATGGAATTTCAACCTATATAAGCAAGATGGCTTCAAAACCAAATACCAAGGAATATGGAGTGGCACTGGTGGGAGTGTGGATGCTTGTGTGGTAAGCCCATAGGACATGATTAAGTTGTAAGTGCTATTCACGACCAACATCATTAAGTCTTTTTAATGATTCTAAGGATTATTTTGTTAGATGCCTCAGCTCGTCCATTACCTTGTGGGTAATATGGTGTAGAAAATTGGTGTTGGATATGGAATTCTTGGAAAAGGTGACAAACTTCTTGTGTTTTAAATGGGTAGCTATTATCCATGATTATGGAATAAGGAAAACCATACTGACATATGATGTAGTTAAGGATGAACTTCAAAAAATTTATGCTAGTAATGTAGGTCATAGGAATGGCTTCAATCCACTTGGCAAAGTACTAAGTTACAGTAATGATGAATTTATGACCATTGGAGGATGTAGGATGTATCTTACCGATGAGATCAATTCCCCATTGGGCAAAGGGCCATGGTGAAGTTATTGAACATATCTCTTGTGATGGTGCATGTATCAAGTCTCTATGAATCTAGAATTGTCAACATTTCTTGACAAAGATGTATGAGTCCTTTTCCATTGTAGGCCAATAATAGCCTAGTCTCATAATATTTTTAGCTAAGGTGAAACTGCTAGAGTGGGATCCACATATACCCTCATGTACCTCACATAAGGTCACTTGTGCTTCTTTAGTATTGAGACATCTCAACACAGTGTTGTCTAGGGCATGTCTATAAAGGGTATCTATGATGATGGTATACTTTGAAGACTTTCAAAGAAATTTCCTACATTGGTTATTCGAGAGGTCTAGGGGTAGGATTTCGGCATGGAGGTATTCATATATGTCTTTGTATCATAGGGAATTGGGACCAACAAGTTCACACACCATCTCATAATCTGGGATGTCAAAGGTAGGGACCAATAGTTGTTCTACCAAAAACTCGAATTTAGGCATGTTGTTAGGTATGTCCAAAAGTGAACCAATGGTTTCCATAGCATTTTCTACCCTATTCTAAATGTAGGGTATTTGATGAAATATTATCTTGTCAAAATATTGTTTTGAAACTATATGCCATCCACTTGTATGGGGAAATATTTTCATCTTTGGTTTCATAGTCATCATTAACTTGTCAGACTACCAGCTAAGAATCTCCATAAACTTGTAGGTGCTTAATATTCCATATGATTTCCATTTGTAATTATATTACAAGAGACTCATATTCTGCTATATAATTGGTGCATGGAAAATAAATTTTGAATGACACAGGAATAGTGTCACCTTGCGGTGTGATGAACAATATTCCTGCACCAGAACCATGATTTGTGTGGGACCCATCAAAGTATAACTTCCATGTCATTCATGTGTCAAAGGTGAAGATGAATTCATCAAGAAAATATGCAACTAGAGGATGATCTACCTTAATCGATGTGTCTGCCAGCTGGTTAGCAATAACTTTTCCTTTGATTTCCTTTATTTCTACATATTAGATATCACATTCACTGAGTACCATTACCCATTTAGCCAATTTTCATGTCAATTCTTCTTTACTAAGGAGATACTTCAGAGGGTCTATCTTTGCGGTCAAATTTATTTGGTGGTTTAATATATAGTGCCTAAGTTTTTGAGTAGCAAAAACTACCACAAGACAAGCACATTCTATGTGACTATAACTTAACTAATATCCCACCAATGTATGACTGATATAATAGATTTCCCTCTCATGGCCCTCATTATCATTTTATGAAAGTAAGGCTCCAAGCACTAATGTGCTTGCTGAAATGTAGAGTATCAAAGGTTGTCCCTCAATAGGTGGCATTAGCACTAGTGGTGTAAGTAGGTAATCCTTGATCTACTGAAAAGCTTCTTGGAATTTACCTATCCATACAAATGGTACCCCTTTTCTGAGTAGATGCTGGAAGGGATGTATTTTGTCTGCTAACTGTACTGTGAATCATCTAATAGACTAAAGTATCCCTTGTAGTGTCCATAGCTGACTTATATTGGCCTGTGGAGGCATTTCCATTATAGCTTTCAATTTTGTTGGGTCTAATTTAATGCCTCATCTAGAAATAATGTATCCTAGAATTTTTCCTGATTGCACGCCAAATACACATTTGTTTGGATTTAGCCTCACTTTGTATTCTTCTAGTCTTTGAAAAATATTATCTAGGACCTGTAAGTGATTAGCCCTTGTCAATGATTTAACTATCAGATCATCCACATAATCTTCCATGAGAGTGTGTATGAGATCATGGAAAATGGTTTTCATGGAGTGTTGATATGTGGCTCTGACATTTTTAAGTCCAAAAGGAATGATGTTCCAACAATAAGTTCCTCATGGACATGTAAAAGTTGTCTTATGTTGGTCTTCAAGTGTGATTCTTATTTGATTGTATCTCGAGAAACCATCCATTAGGGATAACATTTCATATCTTGTTGTTAGGTCCACAATCATGTCAAAATTTGGTAGAGGAAATTCATCTTTAGGAAATGCTTTGTTTATATCTCAGAAGTCTATACAAATGCGGACACCCCTTGTTGGTTTAGTGACTGGTACAAGATTTGAAATCCATTTTGCATAGTCAATTGATCTGATAAAACTGACACCCAATAGTTTCTTTAATTCAACTTTGACTAATAAATCAATTTGCAGGTGCATTTCCTTAATTTCTACTTCATGGGTTTAACACCTAGTTGTAATGGAAAATGATGTAATGTTAGTTCAGGATCTAGTCCAGTCATGTTGGAATATGACCATGAAAATTTGATCTATATTTTTGTGAAGAAGTTACAAAATTCAAGTTGCTCTATCTCTATCAAATATGTTACAAAATAGATTACCCAAATATTATCTTCAGTGCCTATGTTGATCTCCACATAATCTTCAGCTAACATTGGTGACTTTTCTTGAGCAATGGGGATAATTTTAAACCCTCCATCCTTGGGTGCCTCATGGAGGTTTTCACCCTTGGATGTGTCCTAAGTTATTTTTACTTTTTCTTTGTCCAAAGGTTCCTTTTTATTTTCACCTAGGGATTCGTTATTTTTATTTTTTCTTTTTTTTTAACTTTTATGATTGGAGGGGTGAACAAACTCCCCAAAATAAGCCATGTTATCTAAGTCTATGGTAAATATAGCCTTATGGTCACCACTAGGTGTTCCTTCTCGTAGTCCCATGAACTTAGCTATTGCTTTGTCATCCTCAAAGGTATCTAAGATTGGGGTGTCTTGTTGATCCCAATCGATAAGCTGGGATATACCAGGGGCATGTTATCATTAGAAGTATCAAAGGTACAAGCTGATAGGGTGAGGATAGACCTATTTACATGGTCACAAATTTATCTTACCAAATCATCCTTACTCTTTTTCTTGGGAAGAGGTAGATTCCAGGATGGAATTGTAGTAATGGTTTGGTTATCAGAAGTAGGTTCATTAGGTTCCCAAGATGTAGGATCAAGAGATTCCCAATAGTAATGTTTGATCCATTCTTATTTTGTCAAATAATGTTTGAGGGAAGGAATTAGTTGGATTTTGCAAGGGATTAAGCATTTGGTTAAGTTCTCCAAATAGTTTATCAAAGTCCATGGAAGTGGTGGAGGAGAGGGAATCCCACTCATATTCATTAGAGTTAGGGGAAACGTCATGGTATTGGTCAGGTTGCTCATTGGAAATCTTGATATATTTCAAAAAACTTACTTCCTTTTGTGATGGTGCTGAGGTACTAGGAGCGCCAATCTTAATTGGTTGAAACCCAATCCCTAGACCTTTCGGCCACTTAGAGACAATGATATGTTTGGTCCTTCCATTTTGATGTAGTCCTAGCCTGCTATATCTGTCATACCCATTTTTTTCATTATCATAAAACCTTTTTTGTAGGTATTTGAATGGGTGGAGGAGGTTCTTCATTATCTTCCTTATATAATCGATAGGTAACATCTTCCTGATTTGTAGCTTCTCTACTTAGTTATCCCTATTTTATAAAGGTCATTATGGGAGGGATGTGGAATGTGACCATGGATTGTCTCATATTTGATATTGGTAGGCCATATGATTTAGGAGGAACCAACTCATTGATACAATAAGATACTTTCATATTATACTCTCCACAACCCTTATCTTTGATCTCGACCTTAGGAGTGGAAGATGGTGTTTGGGATGTAGATTTTTTGGAAAGAGTGGACGGATCAATATAATGGGATGAGTTGGATGATGAATCCTCCTTATTAATAGGCACCTATCATTGGGGGATGTCATGTAGGTTAGTGAAATAGTGGAAAGGATCAGGGTCACTATCTATCATGATCTCAGTGCCTTAGTATGGTAATTTAAGGCATTGATGGTAAGTGGAAGGGACATCCTTCATAGCATGTATCCATGGTCTTCCCAGTAAAAGATTAAATGGAAAGATGACATTCAAGACTTAGAAGTTGGTGTCCATCACTGTAGGACCAATTCTGATGGGGAGCATTACAAATCCTTTAGATGATCATTCTTCATCATAATATGCCTTAATGACAATGCTCTGAGTAGTTTCTACACACGCCACTAAGAAACCTAATGCCTTAAACCAATTTTAAAGTGAAAATATTCAACCCTTCTCATCCATTTACCAAGACTCGTATAGCTTTATTTATATGCAGAATAAATCTAAGGTGTAATGGGTCATTGTGGTTTGTCTTGCTAGTTGAATAATCTTGTTCAAAGAAGGTAGCATGATGAGATTTGGTTAGGTAGCCTACCATCTCTTGGAAATGATTGACATCTAGGTTGGTGGGGACAGTTGTGATTTTTCTAAGATGGCTCGATGATCAGGTGATATACTCAATATTTCCAAGAGAGAAATTTGTGTTGGGGTCTTCCCCAATTTGTCAAGTAAATTGTACTGAGACTTGGAGGACTAAGGTTGTTTTTGTGATGAAAGACTTTGGAGGGTTATCTTAGTTTGGAAAGTTTTGACAACACATTCAAGAGTTTTCTTTATGGTAATAGTGTTGACATGTTCATTGGTGGCTCAAATGTGATTTATGATTGTGTCATGGGTATAGTCATACTTGGAATTAGTATAGTTGGCCAAATTATTGGTCTTGTTTCTTGAATTGGAGGCTTTTCCTTTTCCATGGTCATGTAATGGATCAATAAAGACCTTGTGGTCACTATTTGAGGATGTATTATTTTTCCATTGAATTCAATAGTTATGTTTTCAACAAGATAATGTATAATGTTCTTCAATTGTCGATATCATGGTAGACTACGTCCCTTAGTTTAGTGGAAATCACAAAAAGCATTGTCATATCACCAAGAGGGTTTGAATTTTCTAGGATCATGTTGTTTTGGCTCAAGAAGTTGTATGACATTGTGTTGCAGCAACTGTTTAAATATTGATTCAATTGGTTCCCCTAGGGGAGTGAATTCACATTTTTGAAACCTCCTTTGCGGTCATGGTTGTTGTGTGCTTTGGAAAAGACTGGCAGTTTGGTTGACATTGTTTGGTGTGTCATTAGAGAGGTTATGTCCTCTAAGTGTAAAGCTTGGTCCTGTGTGTAGGGTCTTAGCATCGATAACACCATCATTAGCTACATTCTTGTTTCAGGACCAAAATTTGTTCCTGTCATTAGGGGTGTTTTGAACATTTGGATTCCTATTTGACATCTTGATTTCACCTTTATCAATGAGGGCCTTTTCAAGTATGATACCCTTTCCTACTAGTTCCACAAAAGAAGTACAATAGTGTACTCTTAGGTCACTTCTCAATTTTGGATTAAGTTTTTCTAAAAACATAGTGACTTAAATCATTGTGGGGTCATATGCAACATCTATGCACATTTTGGAAAATTACCTTATATGTTCAATAGTATTATGCTTCACATTATACTTAGGAAAGTTTGGTATAACATATCCATGTGGGAAGGGTGTCATGTATAATGCCTTATCAAAGGGAAATGAACATAAGTCTTTTGTTGAAAAGGTCTTTTTGGTAGAGACTGCCATGTTGTCCATTTCTTCTGGAAGGGTTTGCATATTTGTTTGCAGGACATCCACTTGTGTCAATGATGTGTTGGTCACATTGTTGGGGTCTATGTAAGTGTTTTTAAACCCAATGTTTTGTGAAAAATTTTGGTTCAATGTAGGTATGTGTCATGTTTGTGAAACCCCTATTTGTGGAATAGAACTAGTGGTGTTGATGTTGGGTATAACAGTTGTTGTGTTCATGCTAACCTTAGGATTTTTGCTTCCAATATTGGTGACAACAGGATTTGATGATGATTCTCCTATGTTAAAATTTTGGCCATGTGTCATGCATGATGTACAAAGTGGTGTTGTATGTATTATCGTGGCACTTTGGGTAAGTACTCCAAATGGTATAGTTGCAATTACTTGAGGAATAGAGGCAATAGATGTCATCATGTTTGTCCCTTGGGTAGCTAAAGTTCACAATGTGTGAATGTCAAATCCAAGAGGTAATATGGCACCTTCTACTAAATTTGTTTCTAGATATCGTTGAGGATCTTGTACCAAACATTCATCTACAAAAGATGCAAATTCTGGATCTTGGACATCAATGTTTATGTCTTCAACTAAAATGTGTCCTTGTGAGTCTCTAGTGACAAATTTTTCCAATAAGGTCTTATGAGGTCTTGATGTCCCTGATGGTGGATTTGAAAATGGGTTGATAAAGTCTTGTGGATCAGCCATTTCTTTTCCTTTCCTTTTGGACCTTGTTTTGACCATGTAAGATATGCTCAAAATGAGGATGATGCAGAACTATGTCTAGGATATGATTTTAATCTATGTTTTATTTTTATTTTTTTTATATAAGGAATGAATTCTAATGCAACTATGTTTTTGTTCTTTTTTTGGAAAATAAGGAGTTTTAAATTCTATTTAAGTCTAAAATGAAGGTGTCCTAAAATGATTATGGCTAAGTATGCTAAATTGTAGTCAAATTTGGGAGTTTTGAGAAGAGGTTACTAGCCATGCAAAGTTTAGTCAAGGCTTCAATTTAGTTTTTCAAAGTAAATTTTGTAAGACTAAGAGATAAAATGAGTTCCCAAACTAGACTGACGAGCTAGAAAGAATCACCAAGATGAAAAAAGATGACAAGTGTGACAAGGGACTAGGTTTAATGACAATTTTCATTAAAGAAAATATTTATCCAAAGCATGTGGAAAGTTGGCCTATTCTAGAATTTGCAAAGGTGACTATCCTATTTTTTATTTATTTATCTAAGGACTCTAAAATGTAACTAGGTTTTGGAACTAGTATGTCTACTGCTATGGCTAAATGATGCTAAAAGATGCAATGATGAAAAGTGTGAGAAAATATTTCTGGTTTATGTTTAGAGATCACTATGAAAGGATAATCAGAGATAGGTTTTGATTATGTGACCTTAGGCTATGATAGTGAATTTTTTTTCTTCTGTTTGTCAAGAAATTGTAGTTCAAATTTAATAGATGCATTGTTTGACAATTGATTGCATCTTTTGGTATTAGATGCATCGTTTGATAGTTGGTTGTGGTTTAGATTCAACAGACGTGGTTCAAAATTAAAAAATGTGGTATTTTAATGGTAGATGTAATTCATACTAGCAAATGTGGTTTAATATAAATAGGACCTGATTTTTGTGTAATTTTTGGAAAGGTTTGCAAGTTTGTTTTATTCTAACTTTGATCAAATTTTGGAAAAATAGAAGACAATCAGAAAACACTTTTTTCAGTTTCGTTTTGATATGAAAATATTTATATTCAAATAGACAAGTACAATCCTATGGTTGGCCAGGACAATATCTATTGAGTTCCCACCTAGATTTCTTTATCTATGCTTATTCAAAGTGGATGATTAGAAGCTTGAGCACACTAGCCCCCCTTACATGGCACTCACTTCTCAGGTCAGCCAAGCTTCGAGTTCTCATGAATATCCCATGAAAATTCTTCTTCTCTACTAAGAACCACAAGTATGTGGGATGGATTCAGAGGTCCGACCTCCTGTACCAATAGATAAAGGGATTTTGGTAATCTAAAAACAAATGGATTTTAATAAGGGCACCTATTCAGGTGGATATACGTGAGGAAATATGAAATTATCTATATAACACATCTACACCTATAATGCTGAGTTTTCCAGTAGCATTCAAATTTGTATACTAGTCAGGAGTAGCTTGGCTTTAGCTTGTTGTTGATTTGAGTTGCCTTAGGGTGAGTAATTTTTTTGACCAAGGTAGGCCTAGATCTAGAGTTAATAAAAATTTATCTTACACCCAAGATCGCACAAGTGCACATGGGGAGAGGGTACTTTTGTTATTAAATTGAGTTCTAATCTAAACAAAGTAAGCACAATAGACAGTTATTTATTTTAAGCACCAAATGAAGTGTGATCTAAGATAATCATAAAATTAGTTTTAAAATCAATTCTTCGACAAACATCCTACATCAAATTCATTATTAGTTTCAATTTTAACATAAAAAATAACCGCATCAAAAAGAAAAAGAACACCAAGATTTTATATGTGGAAACCTTGTTAGGGGAAAACCACTGTGGATGTTAGTCCACAATATTATACCCTATTAAAATTATAGAGATGAATAATGAGAATGCACATGCATTCAGGCACACTACCTAGAGCTCACTTCTCAAAGAAGAAACATTGTCTTACATAAATATTTATATTAAAACCATCTTAAGGATTTGAACTGAGAAATTAGCTTCTTCACAATCCTAATTACAGTTTCAATTAAGCACAAAAACATTTCTTTACATTTCGCTAAATCTTCTCCATACTCTTCTCTGCAATCAAATGATCTGATCTTTATACGCACATAGCACTTGCATACTTCACATTACACACACACACACACACCTCAAATGAAGAAGACAATCACTCTCATATATCCACTACATGGAATTACATCAACAACTTTATCGGCTAAAAATAAAATGATAAATGAATACAAACTGTTGGCCCAATTCATGATCAAATATCAATGCACACCAATCGAAGTTGGTCACAACATAATAAAGACCTAAAACAACATCCTCGAACATGCCAAACATTCAAAATTTAATCCAAAAGGATCCAGAACACACTACAATCACCATGTCGCCCAAGAACATGAAAATCTAAGCATGCAAAGGAAAAATCTCTGATTACTAGCACATCAATCAATGCAGACATTCAACAAAGATAGAGCATGATATAAAAACATCAGAGAAAATCATAGGAGCATACACAACAACTCAAATTACCAGAGTCACGTTCTCTACTTCAAAAAACACCAACTATAGTAACAGAATAACTATAGGAACACAAAGACTCACAACTTACTCAAATCTTGATGTGCACCTCTAAAACGTTCGGTAGATAAACTAGATAGGATCGGAAAAAAACCCTTTAATCCACAAATTTTGAGTACCAATATGCTGAACTTTCCAATATGATGAGCTTCATAGCTTCACACATAGCCTTCAACATATTTATTATAATTTTCTCAATATCCTTGACATATACGGCCTTCAAGACACCAATGCTAATAGTATTGACATCAATGACAACCACATATTAGAAAATCAACCAAAACATCCAAAAATATCCCCCTTTGGCATTGATGGCAATACATGATGTAAAAAATACACCATCAACACAACTAAATCTTCTTCCAATAATCTCTCATTTACACATTGCTCTTCTCATATTGTTCTTCTCCCCCTTACTTTTAGATCTTCCATATTTTTTCAAATTTATCCTCTCCTCCTTTGACATCAATGGAAAAGGTACACGTGCTCGAAATCACATAGTTGAATCATTTCACTTCTCTCCCTGAGTAGCATCCACCACAACATCAATCCAGATCAAGATATGACTATGAATGTATGAATTGATGTAAAGACTATGCATCTTAGTTATGATTAGGAGGGGTAATCACCCCTAACTTCTCTTTGAGATACTCAAAATTATCTTTAGGCAAAGGTTTAGTAAATACGTCTTCAATTTGTTCCTTAGTAGACACATTCTCTTGTCCGACTTCTTTGTCACTCAATTTGTCTCTTTAAAAGTGATATTTGATAGATATATGCTTTGTATTTGAATGCAACACCGGATTCTTATAAATATTTATTGCACTTGAATTATCACAAAATATAGCAACAGGCTCATCATAATCAATTTTGATATCTCTCGGCATCTACTTCATCCATATTACTTGAGTACAATTGTTTGCATCAACAATATATTTTTCCTCAACAATAGATAAGGAAATTGAATTCTTCTTTTTACTTAACCAAGACACCAACTTCTTCCCCAAGATGAAGGAACCACCATTGGTACTTTTCATGTCATCCACATCACCTACCCAACCTATATCAGTAAAGTTGCTCAAAGTAAGATAATCATCTTTAGGATACCAAAGGAAAAAATCAATTGTCCCTTTTAAGTATCTAAAAAATCTCTTTACAACATCACATGGGATTCCTTCAGATCAGCTTGATATCTAGCAACTATACATACAAAATTCATGATGTCAGGTCTGGTCTAAGTCAAATAAAGCAATCCATTGATCATTGACCTGTATCTTGTCTGATTTGCCTTAGGAGAATCATCATTTTGTGTTAACTTACATCTAGTTACCATGGGTGTACCAACATAATTTGAGTCTTCCATGCCAAAAAAAATCAGTAGCTCTCTTACATATCTGGATTGAGATATAAAAATTCCATTATCTAACTAAGTGATTTGCAATCCCAAAAAGAACTTCATCTCTTTGATCATAGAAATTTTAAATCCACTCTTCATTTCATCAGAAAACTTCATACACAAATCATCATCACCTCCAAAAATGATGTCATCAACAAAGACTTCAATAATAAATTATTTATCATGATCCATCTTAAAATATAGATTATTGTCAGCAGCACCTCTATTAAATCCAAGCTTCAACAAGTATTTATCTAGTCTTGCAAACTAGGCTCTAGAGGCTTGCTTGATTCCATATAATTATTTCTTCAATCGAAAAACCATATCTCCCTTATTCATCAGTTGAAATCCATTTGGTTTCTCAAAATATACTTCTTATTCTAGCTCACCATTTAGAAATGTTGACTTTACATCCATTTGATAGACTTTGTAGTTCTTAAAAGTTGCATAAGCAAGAAACAATCTTACATCTTCAATTCTAGCAACATGGGCAAAGGTTTCTTCAAAATCAATACTTTCCATCTATGAGTACCCTTTGCATACCAGTCTTGCTTTATTCCTGACCACTTCAACTTGTTCATTCAACTTATTCTGAAAGACCCATTTAGTTCCAATCACATTTTTTTCCTGAGGTCTGGGAAGAAGAATCCATGTATCATTTTTCTCTATCTGTATCAGTTCTTCCTTCATTGCTTCCATCCAATGTTTATATTTACATTCTTCATTGACATTGTTGGGCTCAGTCTTGGAAATCAAACAATACTCTTCTATAATTCTTCTTCTAGTTTGTACACCTTTGTTCTTATCTACTATAATCTGATCTTCAGAATGATCTAGCTTTACATACCTCAAAAATTTAGGATTATCTCAAACTTTTGGTTCTTTTGTTCTCTCTTATGCACTTACACTAGCCTCTTCTTCTTGATTCTCTTGATTCACCAGAACAATTTGGACTTGATTTTGTGTTGATCATTTTTTCTTTTATCAGTACTATCATGTTTGTGATCTGAATCATATCCATAGTATCTGGATGATCGAGTAGTGTCTTCATCAGCTCTAACATTTGTGCTTTCAACCATTTTCCTCAATATTCTATTACAGCACTAGCAAGCCTTTCTTTTAGTAGAATAACCCAGAAAAATTGCTTCATCACTCCTAGCATCAAACTTGCCTATATATTCATCTCTCTTAATGTAAAATCTACTTCCAAAGATTTTGAAATATTTAATAGTAGGATTATAAACAAACCATAGCTCGAAAGGAGTCTTATCATAATTACCATTGACATTTACCCAGCTAAGAGTATACACAATAGTTCTTACTGTAATGACCTAAAATATCCTGCAAGATTGAAACACTTATTAGTTGTACCTGCAAGTTAGTTAAACATCAACAATGAAATGCAAAGAAGTTAAAAACACAAAGTAATGCAAGAAATTGGAAAGATCTCACCTATCCTTTGCCTCCATGACTGATTTTCATTGTACCTTCTCAAGCTTTTCTGCAATGATAGATTGCCCTCAAATTGTGTGTGAACAAACTTTTCTAATGCCTAGCCTTAACAATGCCTTTGAAGGATTTTAAATTATTAAACTATGCAACTAGAAACTCAATCCTAATATGCAAGCAATAATAACATAAGCCTAAGATATGATATTAAATTCCTATAGTAAAAGTATCTCAAACAAATGAACATGGATTCGAAAATGAGATCAAGATTGTCATTTTATAGAAAATGCAATCTTGAATGGACGGACAAGATGAGAGATTGAGGAATACCCTAGAATCAAAGGTCAAGATTCAATAAGGCAACCTCAATTAGGGTTAGGGCAAAATACCCATAGGTGTAAATAAGATTTAATTAAATGAATTAAATCCAGACTAAATGTGACAGTGGAGATGAAATTAGTAAAAATCAGAAGACAAGAGGATGAGATTTTTAGAAAATCAATAATTTTGGAAATTACTTGATTTGTAGAAGAATATTTCCCTTTTGAATTAAATTAATTCAAAATATAGATTTTGTGAGGTAATTAGTAATTGATTTTTGAAATTAATTACCAAATGAAGAATCAGTTAAGTATGTGAGATATTTTTAAATGATTTATTTTATTTATAAATATAAAAGTGTCACATGCTATAATTAAATAATTAAAATAATTATTTAATTTAGGAGAAGTAGTTAATTAATTAAATAAATAAATGAATTTATTTAATTGAGAGAGGATTTAGGAATTAGTGACACATTAAATAAATATATTTTAAATATATTCATTTAATAATCAAGAGGACATTAATGATGAAGATTAATTAAATAAATTGATGACTTTATTTAATTATTAGAAGACTTTGACAATTAGTGACATATTAAATTAAATAAATAGGATTTATTTATTTAATAATCATGAAGAATGAAATTTTATGAATTAATTAAATAATCATGAATTATTTAATTAATAGTTGAACTGGGTTAGGGATATAATTCAAATGTTACAATTATGCTAGGATGGAAAGTGGTAAAATAGTGTTCGCAAGCCTAGATCATTTTTAGGTGTCTACACTTGCAACTTCTCTTCAATAGATATGAGGTACATTACCTTCCAACATCATAGTTCTAGCAACATCTAGAATTTTTATGTTCTTTATCTCTACAACTCTATTCTTTTGAGGAGTTCGGGGAGCAGATAACTTTCCTTTTATTCCATGATCTTCATAGAAAGAATTGAACTCCTGATAAGTGAACTCACCACCTCTATCTGACCTTAAGCATTTAATCTTCAAAATTGTCTCATTCTCGACCATAGCTTTGAAACTTTCAAACTTCTCTAATGCTTCATGTTTTTCTCTCAAGAAAGCAACCCATATCATCCTAGAATATTAATCAATAAGAAACATAAAGTACCTTTCTCCTTGTAGACTTCTGATTCTAGAGGGACCACATAGATCAGTATGCACCAGCTCTAGTACTCCATTAGAATGATGTCATTTGCTCCAAAAATAAACTCTAGTCTACTCTCCCATCTAACATTCCTTGCATATGGTGTTAGTAGGCTTCACTAGCTTAGGAAGATCTCTTACTGGTTGAGTGAAGCTTATCTTGACAATGTTATCAAAATTCACATGGCGCAACCTTCTATGCCATAACCAGCTTTCATCAACTTGAGCAATTAAAAAACTTTCACTAGAAACACCTAGGTGAAAAATATAACCTCTTTTCTTTTTACCTCAAGCAATTACATTTCCAGATTTTCCCAGTATCCCACACTTTCCAACTTTGAACTATAGATTGTATCCTTTATCGACCATTTTTCCAACACTCAACAGATTATGCTACAAGCCTTATATATAAAGGAAATTGTGAGTATTATGTTTACCACCAAGATAAATAGTGCTTCTACCACAAATTGCACGAGCATTTTTATCTCTAAATCTTACAATTCCACTGTCGTAGTTCTCCAAGCTTACAAATTTATTTTTGTCACTAGTCATATGATGTGAGCATCCACTGTCAATCACCCACTCATCCTTTTCTTTAATTTTGGCTGCAAGAGCTTTCTCAAAATTCTTATTACTAGTAGATTCTGTGGACACCAGACCATTTTCCTTGATAGCAATGAATACCCATCCATCCTCATTTCCATTTTCTTTATTAGATTCCTCATCAGTAACACCTTCTTCAACATAATAACATTTCTTTTGAAATCTAGGATTGTTTGGTTTGAAACTAGGAACTCTTTCAGGACATCTTGATGAAAAATAACCTATCTTATTGCATGATAAACATTTAATAGGAAACTTTCCTTTATACTTACCTTTTCCTTTGGATTATATTTTCACAATCAGTGCTTCCATCTCTTCTACATCTCTTTCTTCATCTTCAACCTATTTCATCTCATCTTCATAGTTGAATATCTTTCTAGAACTTTCTCGGGATCATATCTTTGTTTGTTTCTTCTAGATACAATAGATTTAAATGTAGATTATGTCTGAGGGATAGAGTCACCAAATTCACTCAACTCAAAGGTAGCAAGCTTACCAATTAACATATCTCTTATCACATTTGTTACTATCTTGAGCTCTTCAATAACATGAGATTCAATTTTGTAAGAAGTAGGAAATGATCTAAGAACTTTAGCTACAATCTCTTCTTCATCCAAGATTCCACCAACACATCTAATAGCTAGCACTAGTTCATTTTTTTTGCATGAAAGAAATAATGTTTTCATCTTCACCCATTTTCAAGTTTTCCCACTTGCCTTTCACACTTTGTAGCTTAGCAACTTTCACTTGTGTATTTCCTTCATATAATGTTTCCAGCTTCTTCCAGATCTCATGTGTTGTTTTTAGATCCATCACATTTGTTATGTCTGAATTTGTCAAAGCACTCAACAATTCTTCTATAGCCCTAATATTTATTTTAGCTTCTTTGACCTCATCAGGAGTAGAGGGACCATTTTGAGGAATAACATATATGTTGTTTGTAATCTTTTAGAAGGGTTCACCAATGCACTTCAAATGACACTCCATCCTAGCCTTCCACATATATTAGTTTTTTCCATCAAATCTAGGACTATCCTTCTTGTATGATGTCATCCTAGATCACCTCAAGCTATTAAAATTCTTTAAAGGAACCTACTCTAATACCAATTTTTGGAAAAACAAGGATAGACAATTGAGAGGGGGGGTGAATCAGTTGTCATAGATTATTCAAACTTATTAAACCTTACTCAAATTATTTTTAGATCTCATGAAAGAACATTAAACATAAACAATCATCGCATTAGAAGCACAAATAACACCAAGATTTTATACATGGAAACCCTGTTAGGGAAAAAAACATGGTGGATGTTAGTCCATAATATTATACCCAGTTAAAAGTATAGATATGAATAATGAGAATGCACATGCATTCAAGAACACTGCCTAGAGCTCATTTATCAAAGAAGACACATTGTCTTATAGAAATATTCAAATTAAAACCATCTAAAGGATTTGAACTAAGAAATTAGCTTCTTCACAAGCCTGATTATAGTTCTGGTTAAGAATAGAAACATGTCTTCACACTTCACTCAATCTTCTTCATACTCCGCTCTATAATCAAATGATCTAATCTTTATTCACACATAACACTTGCATACTTCACATTACATACACACATGTCAAATGAAGAAGACAATCACTCTTATATATCCGCTACATGGAATTGCATCAACAACTTTGTCAGCCAAAAATAAAATGATAAATGAATACAAACTATCGGCCCAATTCATGATCAAATCTCATTGTGCACCAACCAAAGTCAATCACGACATAATGAAGACCTAAAAAAAAACCTCAAACACACCAAACATTCAAAAATTAATCTACAAGGATCCACAACATGCTACAATCACCATGTTGGCCAAGAACATGAAAACCCGAACATGCAAAGGAAAAATCTTCGATCACGAGCACACTGATCAATGCAGACATGCAAAAAAGATATAGCATGATCTAGAAACATCAAAAAACATCATAGGAGAATACACAACAACTCAAATTACTAGAGTCACATTATCTTCTTCTAGAAACACCAGCTACAGTAACAGAATAACTATAGGAAGACAAAGAGTCACAACTTGCTCAAATCTCGATGCGTACCTTTGAAACTTTTGGTACATAAACTAGATAGGCTCATCAACAAACCCTTTAATCTGCAACTTCTGAATACTAACATGTTGAACTTTTCAATATGTTGAGCTTCACAACTTCATAGACAACGTTCAACATATTTATTATAATTTTCTCAATACCCTTGACATATACGGCCTTGAAGACACCAATGCTAATAGTGTTGACATCAATCACAACCACATTTTAGAAACTTAACCACAAAATCCAACATCTAGATCTTGGCCAAATGAATCTAGAAAATAAACATTAAATTCCTCTTGCCACACATTGTCCATAGATTATTAGTAACCAAAAAATCTTAACCTACTAAATTGATAATGCATAAAACTAAAAAATCTAAAAACAAACCCAGAACCAGAAAGTTGCATCATTAAATAAAAAATGTGGTACACAGGATGGATCAAATGCATCTCAGGAAAAGCAATCGTGGTGTACGGGATGATTATTGTGGTGCAGTACATTGGATGCACCCTGGGTTGTTGGAGATTGTGTTGTTTTGTCTTGGCGATTGCATCAAAAACATATGAAAAACCTACAAAACACAAAAAATCCTATGAAAATTGCAAAAAATATGTCCTTTGTTGGAGTCAAAAAACACTGAGTTAATCAGTGTTTTAAAAAAAAATTAACTTTTTGCATAGAAAAATTAATCAATTTATGCTTTAAATATTTCAAAGATAAATACATTCATGAATTAAATGCAACCAATGAAGGACTGAAATAAGAAAATTACAGATCTTTACAATCTTGAAGCATTATTACTTTAAAGAAATGAAACCACAAATGAGAGTACAAGACAAAGAATGTGATGAGTGGAAAACCCTCTTGGGGTAGAAAAACCACTCTAGAAAATGATGCCTCACTGGCTTAACTTCAAAAAAAACTGTTTACAATGCCTTCCTAGCAAATTTTAGAGCACCCACTCTTGGAGCACCAACCCCTTATACATTTAGAAACACCTATTTCAAGGAGCACCAACCCTATATTCAAAAACTCAGAACAATAATATATCATGGGATTTCTCTATTTCAAATACAACTCTCATAAACATGTCATTCTAACATATCTAATATCTTGAAGATTCAACTTGAATCTACAAAATACCAAACACATTAGACTTTATATATTCTTTGAATCATATTTGCTAGGTTTTTCTTTTTGAGTTTTTACACTGTCATTTTCAGAAAATGTATCAACCCACAACAATGATTAATCACTATTTTTATATATCTTTACACATATGCACATATTCTCTCAAGTACCTTCACCAAAGGTTTCAGATGAAACAAAATACAATATCAGTTATGTTCCAAGAACCTTTAATGCAATGGCAGGTGGATTGCAAATAAAGCATCTTTTCAACACAAAATGTCTTCACCCACCAAGATTTGAACATAAACTATTACTGCTAGAAAATTGCCCAAAATGATAACCATTTTCCATAACACAATGATCTATCCATAAACTGATAACTTGAGAGAAGCTTCCAAAAATCATAATCATTCTTCATGATGAAAACAAGAATGTTCACAGGCTTTGAATAAAACAAATAACATTTGTATATACCTGAAAATGAAGAAAGAAACTAAAAAATAGCATGATAACCTGTCACAAAGATTATACCAACCTAGTAGGAGAAATGTCATTGAATCTCCTTCCATATTCAAGCTCTTAGCCAATGAGAAATAGAAAACCAAGCAACCATACTCATCCTAGCTCATGTAGTGAACTTCTCTTTCTATCTTTAGTGCTTCAACACAAAGGAAATATCAAAGTAACAACAATCACAACCTTTCCATGGCAGCAGCTAGGGTTCCAAACCCTAAGCAAAGTGAAAACAAACAACTTTTCCCTAACAATCTTTCTTGATGTCTATTGAAGACTTTGCCAAGGTTAATATTTTTTTGGAGTCTGATGAAACAAAAAAACAATTATTAATAATCTATCAATATGATTATGTGTTCATTTCCAAAGTCATTCAAAATTTCAACATAATCACCTTAAATTATTAAATCCAAACCGTCGATCCCAAATAAGTTGCGAAGTCATCTCATGAGTAAGGTCAATGCAAACATTGACTCTAAATCAATATTCAAAACAACATTGATACCTTAAGGATGTCAAATCAACACACTGTCAATAACATATAGTGAAGATACATCATAATAGATGTTGATGTCACTTAACCAACAAACATTGTCCCAATAGAAATCATATACACCTGCCTGATGCCATATAAAAAAAATATCTCCACCAAGTGAATTTAGACTAATTCGAAATCTTTATATCCAAAGCATTTGATTTCACATGCTTAAAGTAGCCAAAACATAAGCATCAAACCAATAAAATATTCAATCTTTAAAAAATATTTTAAAACTTTAATGCCCAACTTCTTTTTCTTGCTTTGTTTAATAATGTTCGCATATCTCTTAGGATCCCAACACCCCATAATGTGTAAATAAAAATACTTCCAAAGTTGATGATAGCCCTTTTTGATAAAGGCTTTAAATTTTTTTGAATTTAAATGTGATAATGAAATATTCAAAGCCTTAATATCATATGCTTGGTATATCAATCAATGTGTCATAACCATTGAAACCAAGGAAAATAAAAGGTGCCATGAAGATATAATCAAAATACCATGTACTGAGTGTCGATGACAAAGATGCCAAGATCAACTTGATAAATATCAATGAATTAAGATCAAACTGAAAATGATCAACTCAAATAATATACCCATGACATGTAATAATAAAGGACCATCCTAACAAAATGAAACCATATTTCAAACTAACAAGCACTATCCACAATAGCATCATCAAATAGAAACCTAAAACCGATCAAAATGATATGATCAAATAACCTACTAAATATAAACTGAAATGAATCCTTTAGATGATCCTATAGCATGATCAACACTATCAGTCCAACAAAAACATAAACATCTGCAAATGAATAATTGAAAGTGAAGTAGCATCAATCAGAAAATGAATGGTCATGAATATCCTGAAACTCATGTCCACGGTGTCTAAGATGCTTGATCGAAAACACGTCTGAGGTACCATGTATGCCACACCAAATATCATTCCTTGTTGACATGCCAAATCTCCTTAAATGAACAATCTGAAATACTTCAAGTGCAAAGACCACATTAATGTCAATGATGCTAAATCAACTAAACCAAGCTAACAAAAAAACATCTCAAGAAATCAGTGTTGAACACCATTATAGCCAAAGACAACAACTGTAGACACCGAAAATTGGTCTAGGCCTGCGAATACACATTCAACATAATTTTCTATAGTCCGTTGTCATGATTAAATAATGTTTATTATTTAATTAACCTTTCTAACACATATTTACTCTATTAATTAAATACCCCTTTTAATTAACTCATTAATTCATAAATGACCCTTTATTCAACTTGATTAATTAAATAAATCATAATTATTTAATTATGTTGCTAACTAATTAATTATTCCTTCTTAATTAAATAATTTATTATTTAATTACCCCCTTTATTATACTTTATCTATAATTAAATATTTATTATTTAATTATTCATATTATCCTTTTCAACAGTCAAATTAAATAAATGATCTTTATTTATTTAATTAAATCTTTTATTTTCTAATGTTGAATTAAATTAATATTTAATTCATATTTATTTATTTATGTCACATTCTTCTGTCAATCAGTTGACTAATCATTCACTCAGCTTCTAACTCAAGATCTATTTTTAGTTCTCCAGTTATCTCCAGATTCAACATCTGATTATCTCTGCAAGAGGAATCTCTGTCACAACTAGTCAGTTAACTAGTTCCAACTCATATGCATGATGTGTCTATTAATTAAATATCTTTATTTAATTAATTAACTCATGTTTTCATTCAAATGCATTATTCTTTGACTTATAACTTTGTCTTTGACATTCAAAGTCTGTTTCTTTCTATTTTTGAAGACTCTCAATTGAAGATTAAGATCTTGAACTCATGTTCTAACTCACGTTCTACCTTAGTCTCTATCCTACAGTCTTTTTTGACTCATGTTCTAACTCATGTTCTATTTGAGACATAACTCACATCGCATGGCATTCATCAATCTCATTTGTCAATCTCTCTTTCAATCTGAGCTGATCGTTTGAAAACCCAAAATCTATAAAATGGTCTGTCATAATCATTATTCCTCCTCCCGAAATCACATACTTTTGAGAAGAGACTCATCTTTGATGTTTTGCTTAGACACTCGACGAAGTTATGCTTGCATCAAACACATAAATCTGAGGGCAAGAATACTGAAAAGGAAAAATGGAGAAGAGAAATCAAGATAATTCGAAAGGGTGAATGCATATTCGGTGAGAGCTTTCCATTAAATTGTTTAGTTTATTTCCTCGTTCTTTGTTGTTTGATTTTAGATTATTATTTTAGATTAAGATTAACATTGTTATTCTAGTGGCAGATTATCCATCTCATCATCATTCGAAAGATACATCTATTTTAATCTACAGTTATATTTGGTGAACCCGACGTGAACACACTTCAAATTCCCACATATTTTTGTCTTTCCGTTTTTCTATTTTTTGTTCTTTTTTGCAGGTTTTTCATGTGGCGTACTGTATCTGTTCTGCAAAATGACGCATTTGTATATACGAGCCATATCTATTAAAAATAGTGATGCATCCGCCATCACAAACCGCATCCACCTGTCAACAAAATTCGTGAACCGCATTTGCCTGTCAACAGTCGAACCGCATCTGTGGCTCCACAAGCCACATCTAGCTGGTAAAAAAATTTCATCTTTTTTATTGATTTTCGCGCATCCATATTTTCAGTTTTCTCTTGTTAGGTTGTTTGGATTTTTGCTAATGTTTGTTTCAGTTGTGTTAAGGAGGAATAACATAGTGTTTTTAGGATGAAGCATTAAAGACAATTAAAACCTAAGACATTTTTTTGTAGGATGAAAGCTGAAGAACAATGAACTACTGATAAATTTGCATGTAGGACCTAATGCGTTTGTGTTAATTTATTTATTTAAGAAATCTTTTGTTTGGTAGATAGATAATTGTCGTGTGGGTTAAAAAGAATTTTTTGTTTGATAGATAGACAATTGTCGTCTCGATTAAAAAAAACCACTGTCTTCTGTTTTTGGTGCTTTGCACATATTTGTCACCCTTACGATTCAGTAATCGAAGTATCCTCTCCCCTTGCCTAGTCACGCGATCCTGGGTGTAAGAGAAATAGTTACTGACTCTAGAACTTGGGCTTGTCTTGGTGGGAAAAAGTACTCACCCCAAGACGACTCGGATTGATAGCACACTAAAGCCAAGCGACTTCCATCTGGTATATAAAAGTGGATTCTTGGGGAAAGCCTAAGAATCAAGTGCACTATTCCAACATTGGATAGTGTCCCATGAACGGAATGCCCTTATTAAACACCTTGTTGTAGAGTTACCAAAATCCTAACTACTTGTTCGCATAGTAGGGTCGACCCTATGAAGCCATCTTACATTCTTACGATTTATGTGTGGAAATGAAATGTATGCCATTGGAGTTTCATGGGTACAGTAGCTTGGCTGCCTTGTCTAAGTGAGTGTCATGGAGGGGAACCAATAGGGTCAAGCTAATAGTCATTCGCCATAAATATGTGTAGCTAGAGAAATCCAAGCTAGAACTCAGCAAGTATTGTCCAAAAAGCCTAGGTTGTAAATTTTTTTTGAGTCTTAATAGTCCTTTCATCACAAAAACTGAAAATACATTGATTGTTGTGTTTTTTCTATGATGTATTCATCAAAAACTTGATCAAACAAACAAATTCAGTCAACAACTTTCGGGAAAATTTCAACTATCAAAAAATCGAGTCACAATTGTCAGTTTAAACGCCGCATCTATATTAGTGAGTCACATCTGTTAGGGGAAAAACCACATGTATCTTTCAAAACATTCATCATTTATAGTTTGGATTTTTATGAGTCACAATTGTCATATTTAGAGTCGCATGTGTGTATGCAAACCGCATCTGTCAATTTTCAAGCCGCATGTGTCTATCAGAAAATTTAGGTTTACAGAGTCCAAGATTAAAACCGCATGTGTGTCGATAAACTGCATTTTTTATTGGAAAAACCACAACTATTAGAAACACCGCATGCACTATCAAAAACCGCAACTATTTCATGAACCGCATTTGTCTGTCAACAAAAAAATTAGAAACTGCGAGCTGAGTCCGAAACATCACTGTCACTATTTGCTTTAGATTCTTAAGATCAACCTTGGATTAGAAACTGGTAATTTTTTCTCAAAAACCTTGCATCATTAGGTGTCATATAGGTCTTAGTCACAGTAAACGTCTTAGTCATAGTCATCCTAGGTTGCATGCATATAGATACTACCTAGGAAATTATATATCACAGAATAGATAACTTTCCTCGTCATTGGAAACGTTCATGTTTCAGTTTGTCACAATCATTGAACCTTGTCACTTTAGTCCCATCTAGTGGATCTTTTCAGCTCAATAGTCTAGTTTGAAAAATTCACCTTGTCAACTGTCTTTGTCATACAATCAGGTTCCTTGGTCAAAAACAAGTCTTTGAATGCATTTATTCCATAGGTGGTAGGTTATACCCATCTTAGACTCATTTATCATCTTAGTCTACTCAAATTTTTGCATATTGTTCATCCTATCATACATCATTTTAGTATACATCTTTTTAGAAACCATTTTAGCAACATCGTTTATTGCCAGAAAAATCCAAAAACATAGACATAGGTCATATCACTTTTTAGACATAGTCTACATTACCCATTTGGAGCAAATTTTTCATGGTTGAAACAAGGTCCAAAAAGAAACACAAAGCAATGATAGACCCCAACAAATTCATCAATCCATTTGAAAATCAACCGTCAGGAAGTAAAAGATGACACAAGCCTTTGCTTGAAAAACACGTCACTAGAGACACACATGGGAAAATTTACATAGAAGACATAGATGTAGTAGTGCAAGATCCTTAGTTTGCATCCTTCATGGATGAGTGTTTTGCAAATGATCCACAATGCTATCTAGCAAAGTTTCTAGTAGAAGGTGCCACACTACCACCAGGATTTGATATTCATTCTTTGACAACACAGTCTACTCAATCAACACAAGTTGCGACATCAAGTGTGTCTATTCCCCAAATTACCATAGCGATACCAACTAGCATATCTATTCAGACATCATCAATTGTAAGCACAATCCCTTTCAATGTAACACAAGGTTTACAATTTACTACGGGGGAAAATTCCTCCAACCCCTTTGGCACCAACACAACTGGTAAGAGATCCAAAGTTGGCAGAAATATACCTATACCAAATCAAATCATTCTAATAGGTAGCATTCGTATACTGAATCAAACCATTCAGATAGGAAGCATCCCCATACCAAACCAGACCATTCAGATAGGAAATATCCCTATACCAAATCAAAACATTCTAACAGGATATATTCCTTGGCTAAATCACAACCCATCACAGAACATGGCGTATCAAAACACCTACATTGATCCAAATAACACAAACACCATGTCCTTGACACAATTCAATGTCCTTCAAAACCAGATGCAAACTCTTCAACAATAGATGGACAACATGTCTATGTCAGGCAAATGAACTATCTCAGCACAAGATCTATGTCCATGTCCATTCGACAAAGCACTCTATATGACACCTTTCCCCCATGGATACATTATACCAAATTTGCCTAAGTATAATGGGAAAAAGAATCCTTTAGAACACAGTAGATAATTCTCAACAGCATGCATGGACATATTGTATGACCCCACATACTTGATGTGACTATTTCCATGAACCCTCATAGGGATAGCGTTGGAATGGTTTTCTAAATTGCCATATGGTATACAATCTTGGGGTGAATTAGCTGAGAAGTTTGTTGAACATTTTTCCTTTAACATAGACAACGAAGTAACCATAGAAACCTTGTGCCACACGACACAAGAAGATGACGAGAAATTCACCACTTTCTTCCAGAGATGGAGAAGTATAGCTAGCCGTTGTCTAGTCGAAATACCTGAAAAACAAAAGGTCACAATATTCCTCGAAAACATCAATCCAAAACTAAGAGGTGACTTACGGGTACACTGTTGCACTTCATTCCTTGACTTGGTACAAAAGGGGATCATCCTTGAAAAGGGCCTTATTGACAAAGGCAAAATAAAAGTACCAGGCAAGAGCCCAATTTTCCAACATCCAAACGCGCTGAATGATAGAAACAAATTCTGGTCTAGGAACAAGAATGTCATGAATGACAACATTGTTGATGCTAAACAAATACATACTAGACCAATTATCACACTTAGAGGATACAACCAAAATGCATACATGATGAACAGTCCAAATCAAATGGCTAATTATGTCCAGAACTCACAACAAAGACCCCAAAGGAGATTTCCTACACGTGAATTTACACCTTTAGGACAACCAATCAAGGTAGTTTTCAAAGAATTGGTCAAACATAATATCATCAAACCTTTGGAACCAAGAGACTATGATCTTGGACAATTCAAACCTTCATGGTGGGATGATAACACTTTTTGTGACTATCGTCAAACGAAAGGGCACAATCTCCAACAATGTCGCCAATTAAAGAATATCATCCTAGACTTTGTTGAAAATGGATCCATAGAAGTAAACAAGCAGAAAAATGCTAAAAATAGTGATCATAAGGTCTTCACAGACCCATTACATGACCACACAAAAGGAAACGCCTCCGGTTTGGGAACCAAGAACAATCCCTATGCCAATTATGCAAAATCCAAGTATGACTATGGAAAAGGAAAGACCATATATAGCCTCAGAGCCGCAAATGAACATGTTGATACCATCATCATTAAGAAGCATCTAGAATGTAATGTGAACACATGCAAGACTAAAATAATTATTCCAAGGCCTTCTTCTAAGCCACCCACAGAGGTCCAAGTTTAGATACAATATCCTCGATCAATTGAGTAAAACCCCTGCACAAATATCTATCTTGGAACTCTTGACTTTGTCACCAAAACATCGAGCCATACTTGACAAAGCATTGCAAAACACTACTATTCCCATGGACTTGGATGTCAATCACTTCGAAGAAATGGTGGGATATTTGACCTACTCGCATCATGCCACATTTTCCCAACAAGACTACTCAACCAAAAATTTTGATCATAATGACCCATTACATCTTGAAGTCCTAGTCCATCAAACCAAATTTAGATGAGTCTTGGTAGACGGAGGAGCAGGTTTGAACCTGTGTACCCTAAAATTGGTTAAGGAATTAGGATTCTTAGAAGACTACGTAGATACTTCTAAGAGTATAGTCATCAAGGCTTACGATGATGGAAAGATCTTACAAAGGAGTTGTCACACTCCCTATCAAAATTGGCATAGCAATCATGAAAAACCAGCTTCCAAGTCTTGGATCTCACCCTCTCGTACAACTTGTTGTTAGGTAGACCTTGGATACACACAATGAAATTTGTACCTTCAACATATCACCAATGTCTCAAGTTCCCATATAATGACACAAAGATCACTATTGATGGTGATCCAGATCCTTTTCAGTATTGTACAAGCCCAAGGGAAATTCTACAATGACAAGTACCTATTAACCAAGAAGCTTCTTCATCCACTTTATCCCTATACGTCGACCCATCACATCTCACTAAGTCCATTTCATTCAAACCACCATCATTCACTCCTGAGCTCGAGATCCAAGACAAGGGCTACGACGAATATACTATAAGGGCATCATACTCTATCAGTCAACTGATTCCACCTAAGGCATATGGCCTACCCATGGTAGATAGAAGATAGTCAGTGGTCACATTTCATGTCCCCCTACAATGACTTTGACCAAATGGGGAGAGTTAAGTGAAGAAATTGTGGATCAAGGTGATTCCTGGTTGTATCAAGAAGAACATGAATACCCCTCCCCATCTATTCAAATAGTTAAGGACCAATATGGAAAAGGCTTTAAGATAATGCAAAATGAAGGCTATGATGGGCATAGTGGGTTAGGACTATATTAAAATGGAAGGACGAAACCAATTACTATCTACCCATGACCAAAATACCTAGGGCTAGGGTGTTAACCACTTAGAATTGGGTTTCTTGGTACTTCATCACTATTTCAAGAGGAAGATTGTGCTTATACAGCTATCAAGACATCTCATGAACCACTTCCCCTAGTCTATGATGAGTCTCACAAACCACTTCCCCTAGTCTACAATGAGTCTCATGAACCACTTCCCCCAGTCTATGATGAGTCTCACAAATCACCTTCCCCAGTTTACGATGAATCTCCTAACTCAAGCGATGGTGAATGGGATTCTCTGTCCTCTACTACTACCATGAACATAGTTGATCTCTTTGGAGAATTGGACCTAAAGGTAAAACCTGTACCAAAATAATCTAGTCCCCATCTTAGGAAACACATGTCTAAAGAAGAATGGAATAAACACTATTATTGGAAAAGCCTCAATCGTGCATCTTGGGCACCTGTCAAACCATCTTCTAATGACTCAACCCTTATGATAGTCCCACAACAAGATATACCTACCCATAGGAAGAAGAACAAGAAGGAGTTAGTCCAAAACTTCTACGACCATGTCAACCATTCTATACTCACCTTGTTAGCAGCTACCTTTAAGAACTTCGATGATGACATGCCCCTTATATATCCTAATCTTATCAACTAGGATCAACAAGGTCCACTTATCATAGATACATTCAAGAATGACAAAGCAGTTGTTGAGTCCATGGGACTTAGAGAAGGCATACTAAGAGGGGATCATAAGGCAGGTTTTACCATAGACTTGGACGACAAAGCATATTTTGGGGAGTCTATTTACACCTCTAGTCGCAAAAATGAGAATAAAAAGAAAAAAGACAGAATAAAAATGATGAGTCCCTAGGTGAAAACTGAAAGGTGCCTTTGGATGCAGAAAAAGTCAAAATAAAGGATGTATCCGAGGGTGAAAACCTCTCTGAGGCACCCAAGGATAGAGGTTTAAATATTCTCCCCATTGAATAAGAAAAGTCGCCGATGCTAGTTGAAGAGGCTGTTGCAGTCAAGATAGGTACAAAAGAGAATCCTCAGATAGTATATTTTGCAGCTTCTTTAACAGTGACAAAAAAACATGAGTTTAAGGACTTCTTCAAAAAGAGATAGATAAACTTTGCATGGTCATATGCTAACATGCCTAGGCTGGATCTAGAAATAATATTGCACCATTTACCATTACAACCAGGTATTAAACCATTCAAACAGAAGCTAAGGAAAATGCATCCGCAAATCGCTCTATTGGTCAAGGCAGAACTTAAGAAACTCCTGGATGTAGGATTCATAAGGACAATAGACTATGCAGATTGGATATCAAATCTTGTACCAATGACTAAACCAACTGGGGGCATTTGCATTTGCATAGACTTTAGAGACATCAATAAGGCATAACCTAAGGATGACTTCCCTTTGCCGAATATCGACATGATAGTAGATCTTACAACAAGATATGAGATGCTATCCCTCATGGATGGTTTCTCTAGATATAACTAGATTAAGATAGTAGTTGAAGACCAACACAAGACAACCTTCACATGTCCATGGGGCACATACTATTGGAATATTATGCCATTTGGCCTTAAGAATGTAGAAGTTACCTATCAACGGGAAATGACTACGATTTTCCATGACTCTGTACATACTCTCATGGAAGATTATGTAGATGACATTATAGCTAAATTAGAAACAAGGGAAGATCATTTGAAGGTTTTAGACAAGATATTCCAGAGGCTAGAGAATTACAATGTCAGGCTAAATCTGAAGAAATGTGTCTTTGGGGTGAAATCAGGGAAACTATTAGGGTATATCATCTCTAGAAGAGGCATTGAAGTAGATCTAGAGAAGGTAAGAGTTATCATAGAAATGCCTCCTCCAGTCAGCATTGGTCAACTCAGAACCCTATAGGGGAGATTACAGTCCATTAGGTGTTTCATAGTACAACTGGTAGATAAAATACACCCATTTCAGCATCTACTCAAGAAAGGAGTACCATTTATGTGGACACCTAAATGTCAGGAAGCCTTCCAGCAAATTAAGGACTATTTTCTTACTCCACCATTCTTAATGCTGCCTACAGAGGGAAAACCATTGATACTATACATCTCAGCAATTTAGTCGGCATTAGGGGCTCTTCTCGCCCAACACAATGATCAAGGTCATGAGAGAGAAGTCTATTACATCAATCATAACTTAGTGGGATATGAATTGAATTATAGCAACATAGAACATTCTTGTCTTGTGGTATTTTTTGCTACCCAAAAAATTTGGCACTATATGCTCAATCGACAAACAATGTTAATTGCAAATATTGATCCACTTAAATATCTCCTAAGTAAGGCAGCTTTAACAGGCCGATTGGCTAAATGGGTTATGATACTTAGTGAGTATGACATCCAGTATGTCAAAAGGAAGGCTATAAAGGGACAAGTAATTACAGATCAGTTAGCTGATGCACCTATGAAGGTAGACCATCCCTTAGTGGAAGATTTTCTTGATGAATTTCTCTTCAACATTGACATTAAAACCAAATGGAAACTATACTTTGATTAGTCACATACAAATCATGGTTCAGGAGCTGGTATCTTATTTGTTACACCTCAAGGTGATATCATTCCCAAATCATTCAAGATTGCTTTCCCCTGTACCAACAATATAGAAGAATATGAAGCTTTAGTAACAGGGTTAAAAATGGCAGCTCAATGGAAAATTAAGAGCTACATGTTTTTGGCAACTCTCAACCGGTAATTCGACAAGTAAATGATGATTACGAGACTAAGGATGAAAAGCTTGCACCTTACAAGTGAATGGATGATAGTTTCAAGTAGTATTTCAATGACATAACTTTTCAAAAAATACCACCTATCCAGAATAGAGCTGCAGATGCTATGGAAACCGTGGGTTCCTTGTTGGATATTCTTAGTAATGTGCCTAAGTTCAAGTTTTTGGTTGAACAACTTTTGGTCCCCGCTTATGATGTCCCCGATACTATGATAGTGTGTACCATTGTTGGTCCTACGTCTCCTTGGTATAAAGACATATTTGACTACCTCACTGATCAAACCTTACCCCAAGACTTGTCCAATAACCAACGTCAAACCTTCATCTGAAAGTCAGCTAAGTACACCATCATCGGAGAAACCCTGTATAGACGTACCTTAGATAACACCCTAATGAGATGTCTCAATGCTGAAGAAGCACAAACAACTTTGTGAGTGGTACATGAGGGTATATGCATATCTCATTCAAGTGTTCCTACTCTAGCCCATAAGATTATGAGACTAGGTTACTGTTGGCCTACAATGGAGAAAGACTCATATGTCTTTGGAAAGAAATGTCAACAATGCCAAATACATGGAGACTTGATAAGAGAACCAGCGTAGGAGCTTCATCCAACTACTTCACCATGGCCCTTCACCCAATGGGGACTTGACCTCATACGTAAGATACACCCTCCATCATCCAACAGCCATAAATTCATCATCACCGCCACTGAATACTTCACCAAATGGATCGAAGCTATTCCCATGACCTATATCATTAGCATGCAAATATCTAAGTTTATCCTAAACTATATCATGTATCATTTTGGTGTACCCCGATCCATAATCACAAATAATGGCCGCCCATTTAAGAACCAAGAAGTATGCCATTTATGTGAAGAATTCCACATCAAACACCATTTATCCACCCCGTATTACCCACAAGGTAATGGCCAAGCTGAGGCATCTAATAAGACTATTTTTAGAATCCTTAAGAAGACTGTCAATGACGGTGGTCGTGAGTGGCACCTACAACTTAATCCTGCCTTATGGGCTTATCGCACAAGCATCTGTACTCCCACTGATGCCACTCCATATTCCCTTGTATTCAGGTCCTAATCTATCTTACCCATTAAGGTTGAAATACCTTCTCTATGGGTAGCCTTGAAGGGTCATATTGACGATGAAGAATACCATGTCTCTAGGTTACAAGAGCTAGAATTGCTGGATAAACGGCGAAAAAAAGCATTAGATCATTTGCAAGCATATCAGAATTGTCTTCGTCGTAGTTACAATAGGAAGGTTCTCAATAGAAAATTTGACATTAGTGACCTAGTATTAATGGAGAATCCTAAGAATCGAGTTGAATGTGAAAAGCCAAGAAATTTTGAACCTAATTGGTTAGGGCCCTATATTGTCACAGAAGCCTTTGGATCAGGAGCATACCAACTCTCTACTCCTGAAGGAGAGACGCTTTTGTCACCTGTCAATAGTCTGCATCTAAAGGGGTTCTATGCTCTAAGTTTTTGATAATCCGTGTCTTAATCTAGAAAAATACAAAAAAATGAAAAAAAAAAGGTTACCTTGATGAAAAACCGGAAAAACAGGCCTTTGTAATACCAAAAAATTGAGAAAAAAAAAAAAAAGAAGTAAAGAGAAATAATCCGTCCAATAGTGAAAATCGCTTCGGTAGCGCTATGGATAAGTACCATGGTGAAAACCTAGGAAATAGGCACCATGTGTAGTCAAGCTCGCTCTTCCATCTACCATCATTTTAGTCAGACTCTTTCATCATCACTCATACTAAATGGTTGTCTTATCCATTACTTGGAATGATTGACATCTAGCATCCATTCCATCATATTACCCACTCCATCTTCCAAATATTATTCCTGACTGGGGGAAAATCCTTGTTCTATGCCCTAACACCTTGAACATAATGTCACACCATCGAAAATATCTTGAAAAATCCCAAAAACATTAGAAAACTCCAAAAATCCAAAAAAAAAATCAAAACAGTCAGAAAATCCCAAAAATAGAGTCAAGTCAATCATGTCAAGTTGGTCATGTTAAGTCAGTCGTAGACATAGTTGAACTACATTGCCTTTGCGACTAGGACATAGGCAAGGCCATCAATCGATGTGCCCTCAAGGCATTAGGTCTGTCAGGTTAGGTTTGTCATGTATCACACACATTAAAATCATGACGCTTTGTATATTCAAAGTAATTGGTTGTGTCAAACTATGAGGTCTCTGCATGTACAATGTAGGCAAGGCTAATCAATTGATAAGCTCCTGAGACCACACTAGGTTAGTCCAATAGGGTTCATTCATAATCACTATCACACAAGTTGCATATCATAGTTTAGGGTATCATCTCATGTCATACACGGTTAACACACACAAACACACATAGTTTATCAGTCAAGGAATCAAAACAAGTCATGCACCAATAAGGAAAAACATCTCAAACTTATCAAATCAATATCAAACACATTGTCAAAGCGATCAACTTATGTCTTTGCAAGATATGTCTTTCTTGTCAACAGACATCATCAAATTGTCATAGTCTCATGTGGCTTGTCAGTTCAACATCATCAGACTCCAACGTCTTATATGACACGTGTCTTTCTAAAACCAGGCTTTGTCATGCCTTATATAGAAGTCACCAAGTTGAAACTAGACTCAACGTCTTATTTCAGTATGTGTCATCCTTCGCATTACGCTATGTCAAACATCAACAATCAAACAATCCCACAAGATCAAGTTTTGGTGAATACATTTATTTGGCTTTACGACTTTATATCTTATTTTTTCTTATCTTTTTATTTTTTGTGCAAAATCCTATTACTAGCTTTCTCAAGGATATCGCTTGAAGGATTTAGATAAGCAACGATGTCTCAGGACTCTTTTTCTTTGGCTATTGTCTATCAACTATCTTTTTAACATTGGTTTTTGAGTCATGTTACTAGTTTCCTCAAGGATGTCCCATCAAGGATTTAGAGGAGCAATGACGTCTCATGACCCGTCTTTTATTTTTCTGTTGTCTGTGGTTTGTTAAGATGAAACAACTGGGGCATCTTGTCCTTAGTCTAAGTTAAGACACTCCTTGTCTACGACTGTCTATTTTTCACAGGTGGATAAATTTGTACACTATGGTCTATCTCATATCATAGTATGTACTATCCATTTGTGTCATGTCCTACCTAATGATGATAACAAGCAAGCATAGTGTATTTGGAAATATATCGAAGATTATATGTTTTTTCTCAATCAATCAAACTTAATTATTTCTTACTAATATTATGGAATCATCCATGCTAACATTTCTTCTTTTCTACATCTTCACCACCATTATCTATCCATTTTGAGAGCACACTCATGTTCTTTGAACCCGCTTATCCTCTCGAGGGGGCATACCACTACCTCCTTCTCATCATTCTCCCTTTCACTCGGGCATATCTTTTTTTCGAATTTCTTTGACACAATGCCGAAACAACATTGTATCAAAGGGGGGCAAACTGTAGACACCGAAAATTGGTATAGGCCTGCGAATACACATTCGATATAATTTTCTATAGTCTGTTGTCGTGATTAAATAATGTTTATTATTTAATTAACCTTTCTAACACATATTTCCTCTATTAATTAAGTACCCCTTTTAATTAACTCATTAATTCATAAATGACCCTTTATTCAACTTGATTAATTAAATAAATCATAATCATTTAATTATGTCGCTAACTAATTAATTCTTCCTTTTTAATTAAATAATTTATTATTTAATTACCCCCTTTGTTATACTTTATCTATAATTAAATATTTATTATTTAATTATTCATATTATCCTTTTTAACAGTCAAATTAAATAAATGATCTTTATTTATTTAATTAAATCTTTTATTTTCGAATGTTGAATTACATTAATATTTATTTATTTATGTCACATTCTTCTGTCAATCAGTTGACTAATCATTCACTCACATTCTGAATCAAGATCTATTTTTAATTCTCTAGTTATCTCCAGATTCAACATTTGATTATCTTTGCGAGAGGAATCTTTGTCACAACTAGTCAGTTAACTAGTTCCAACTCATATGCATGATGTGTCTATTAATTAAATATCTTTATTTAATTAATTAACTCATGTTTGCATTCAAATGCATTATTCTTTGAATTCTAACTTTGTCTTTGACATTCAAAGTCTGTCTCTTTCTATTTTTGAATACTCTCAACTGAAGATTAAGATCTTGAACTCGTGTTCTAACTCATGTTTTACCTTAGTCTCTATCCTGCAGTTTTTTCTTACTCATGTTCCAACTCACGTTCTATTTGAGATAGAACTCACATCACATGGCATTCATTAATATCATTCGTTGATCTCTCTTTCAATCTGAGCCAATCGTTCGAAAACCCAAAATCTATAAAATGGTCTATCATAATCATTATTCCTCCTCCCGAAATCATTACTCTGGAAATCACATACTTTTGAGAAGAGACTCATCTTCGATATTTTTCTTAGACACTCAATGAAGTTATGCTTGTATCAAACACATAAATATGAGGGAAAGAATATTGAAAAGGCAAAATGGAGAAGAGCAATCAAGATAATTCGAAGGGGTGAACGCATATTTGGTGAGAGCTTTCCATTAAATTTTTTAGTTTGTTTATTTTATTTCCTCATTCTTTGTTGTTTGATTTTAGATTAGGATTAGCATTGTTATTCTAGTGGAAAATTATCCATCTCATCATCATTCGAATGATACATCTATTTAAATCTACAGTTACAGAAACATCACAAAACCAATCAAGAAAAATTCACTAGCCAACATCATTTAAACCAATCTGCATCTTTTCAACATCCATCAAGAATATCCTCACAATCCTTTAACTGTGCAATTTCTTATTGCCAACCATGTGAATCTGCATATCATGCATTCATCAGACTAAGAATCCAAAGAATAGAACCAGTGAAAACATGAACCCCATAAAACAATTTTGGCATCAAGGACAAACTAACACTTCAACAATTGAAAGCCAACAAACTCCCCCTTTGTCCTTGATGGAAAAACACATATCATCTCTCCTCATTTTTTCCTCAATGAAAAATAATGAAAGAAGAGAATGTGAGATGCCATGAATATAAACAACTGAAACCAACCAACACTATAACCATCTGAAAGGAGAAATCAAGAATCAAAGACTATCAACGTATCATTACTTCAGTCAAATAACTATATCTCCTTCTGTTAATCACATAAGAAATCATAATATTTTTGCATCCACAACACTCAAAGAACTTGTCTGCACCAAATGCCAGCTGTATAAATAGTGTTACCAACATGAATGACCATGTACCAAGGCATCAACTATGACAACATCAAATATATTATGAGCTACTCCCCCTAACAAAGCAAACAAGATACTCACTAGAAATCTCTTTCAACAACAGTACTATCATAAAACATGATACTATCAAGTCACAAGCATTTACACACGCTTAAAGTAAAATATCAAGATAATCTTACTAGTTAGCCTTGCTCTCCCTTTGGTCACTTACAAAACATGGAAATATCAATTGTTGTTTCAATACACTTGAATATCTTGCAAGGCCTTATGACTGATTTTAAGATAAGCTAGACTCTTTCTAACTTCTGTCAATATAAGTTACCTATGTTACTGTCAATAAAATTTTCATCCAAACTTTCAACAATCATGAATTCATGATTGACAATGCTGCTAACAAAAATTTTGATCTATGCTTCTATAATAGTTGTCACTGTACTTTCTAAACCTTGATCCTTTGTTTTCCAACTTCTCTTGTCTTCATACAATAGTGACCTCAATATATTGTTGCTTACTTCCCTAGAAGAAAATATTTCCTAACGCTCGTGTCTTCACTTCTATTCCTTATTTCTACCTTTCTATAGGACTCTTACCAACTTAATGTCTTTGAGTTAATTTCCATACCTCTTCATAACTACTGCAAAGTATTTAACTTCTTGAAATATCTTATCATTTATGTTCATTGTTATTTCTTTCACTCTCTAATTGGTTTAAGCAATGTTCATTTTCCCTCTACTACACACCACAGAGTTTAACCTTTTATATCATTGTACAACTTGGAGATCTGTAAAATAGAAACATAAACCAACATAGTATGCTAACAAAAAGAATCCCAGATACACTTTACTCACTTAGCTCAAATATGAAAAAGATATTATCATTGCATAATTAGCACTTATATCTACAAGTCATCTTCAAATTGACTTCTATAATCTTTAACAACAAATACTACTTTGAGTTTGCATAAATTCTCCCCACAATATTTTATACAATTTATCAAGATAATCTCTATGAATCTTTATCTCCTTGAAAATAATCTCAAGACAAGGCTTTCAACATCTCTTGTTATATCACTATTTTAAATCAACACATGATGATAGCTACAAATCATAACTTCAAATCACACATTTCCATAATGGCTTCCAATCTGCATGAATACTACCTCAGACAAAGATTATGCACCAAGAAGATAAGATTGCAAATCTAAAAACCTCACAGCAACCTTTCAAGAATGATTTAGTAGTTGAAGCACAACTCACAAAGAAACACATCCTCATGTCAAACTTCAAGCACACAATGAACACAAATCATAAAAATGACACATACATAGATTCAATAAGAAAGGCACAACCCTTTTTCTCTCTGTCAGCTAAAAATAAATACCATCCTCCTCTGAACAACACGACTTCTTTCTAGAATTATAGTCCAAAAAATTAGCACTTTATTAGCCTTAACTACCATGCATGCATAGAGCTCTATCAAAAATAAACATGCCTCCTTTTTTACAGTCAGACACATAAAGAATTAACTTTGCTAAAAAAGATAACGACATTCTCTACTCCATATAGCACCCGATGATCATGTTTTTGCATAATATCATCTTCAGTTCGCATAGAAAAATAGTCCTAAACTTAGCATAGTCATTTTATCATAACATATCAAACTTCTGCCCAGGTCATACTCAACACTACGGATCCTCATAATCAATTCAATTAGAATAAACATAGTGAAATATTGACATTTACAAACCTTTTCTTTACTTCTTATACCACCAATAGAAAATGCATGCAGTCATACACCATTCTTGAATTCATAGGGGTAAAATGTGTTACCATAATAGTCTCCCCCTGAGTCTTTTCTTCTTCTCAAGACCTGGATGGCATGACATGTGCAAGGAGTGCACAAGGATCTTTCAAAACTTCATATTTATTTCTCTTCTTGTCATCTTGATTTCTCTTTCTTCTTCACACCAATGTAGAATTTTTCACTTGTTTGTTTAAAGTACTTGTCTTTCTATTAAATCTGCATTGTTGTACTTTATGCCCAATGCTGTTACATCTGAAACAAATGATCTTGTGACTAATCTGAGGAACAACAGACTTCCTAAAGATATTTCCAACTTTGTTCTCTTCATAATTATCACTTGTATTCATTCTACAATATTTTGTAAAATGACTAAAGTTACAATTGTAACAAACCACATTCTAATTTCTAGAGACATTAGAATGATTCTTATTTGACCATCTCATGCAATCAATTGCCTTATATGACCAAAGTCATTACAAACAT
This sequence comes from Sequoiadendron giganteum, assembly GCA_007115665.2. Classification (NCBI taxonomy): domain Eukaryota; kingdom Viridiplantae; phylum Streptophyta; class Pinopsida; order Cupressales; family Cupressaceae; genus Sequoiadendron; species Sequoiadendron giganteum. Next base: position 55,531,465 of record CM021107.1, on the reverse strand, counting down.
AACAATATCCTTGAAAATAATGATTATACCTAAATGAATGATCATGCTAAGGGTGTGAAGATCTGAAAACATTTATCCTTTCTCTTTGAATACCTTTAAATTGTCTTCTAGCATTAGTGTCATCCTTCGGTGCAACAATATGGTAACCAAGATCAACCTTCATTCTTGGTGTTTGCTTGAAGGTAAGCCTCTTTCCATATACAATAGCAAAAACTGACTCATGTTTAGATTCTTCAACAAAAAATTGTCCAACCTCATATCCCAATCCTGTAGGATCCTTAGAATGATTCTTCTTGTTCAACATTTCATTCAATAGATCAGTACTACGATCAAAAAATTTATTTTCACCTGATTGAACCTTGACACTTTCAAAATCTTTCCTTAATGAAACTGCTTCTCCTTCAAGTTTTAGAAATTCAATCAGTTTAACCTCCAAATCAAACCTTACAACATCTACTATCCTCTTACATTCTTCAATTTCAATTTTCTTACTTATAATCATATCATCTTTAAGAGTTAGTTATTTTAACAAGGAACCATTATCTGAACATTTCTTTAAAGAAAATATCATTTTCTAGTTTATTGCACAATTCATCCTTGTCTTTTAACTTGCATTCCAGTCCCTCTTCAGTCCTTTTCCTATCAACCATTTGAGCTTTCAGAAATTCAATAATCTTTTCAGATTTATCATAGTTTTGGTCTAATACCTTATTAGTATCAATACACTTTTGAAGTTGTACCTTAAGTTCCTAATTTTCTTGTTTAAGCCTTTTAAGTTCATCTAAGGTAGCAAGCAGTTCTCCTTCCAAATCAGCCTCAAACTCATTACCTTCACATTATTTTCATCAAATTCTTGTTCAAATTCACTTACTAAGTGATCTTCTTATCCAGCTACAAGATCACTTTTAGTATCAACTGGCAGGGGTAATTCTTGAGACAAAACTTCACTAGACCTGACAAAGGTTGGTTTATCAACTTTTTCCTTGACACTAGGTACTTTATTTTGACCTTTGTTTCTTTTGAATTTAGCCATAACAAATACTCCATGACTAGGAAACCCTAAGTTGGGTAGAATTATGCATAGGTATGGCTCTATACACCAACATCAATTGCAACCAAATATGTCTCCATAAAATACATAGTATGTATCATTAAAAAAAAATTACTTTCTTGAACTTGTGACATGTTTTATAAACTCCAAAACCATAATCAATCCTAGGTGGTTTAGACCTATATGAGGACCCTATGCTCGGATACCAATTGTTCGAGTCAGAAAACACTGAGAGGGGGGGTGAATCAGTGTTTTACACAAATTTTAACTTTTTTCACATAAAAACTTAATCAATTTATGATTTAGATGTTTCAAAGATAAATACATTCATGAATTGAATGCAACCAATAAAGAATTGAAATAAGAAAATCAGAGATCTTTATAATCTTGAAGCATTATTACTTTAAAGCAATGAAACCACAAATGAGAGCACAAGACAAAGAATGTGATGAGTGGAAAATCCTCTTGGGATAGAAAAATCACTCCAGAAAATGATGCCTCACTAGCTTAACTTCAAAAACAACTGTTTACAATGCCTTCCTGGAAAATTTTAGAACACCCACTCTAGGAGCACCAAGCCCATATACATTTAGAAACACCCATTTCAAGGAGAACCAACCCCATATTCAAAAACTCAAAACAATAATATATTAGAGGATTTCTTTATTTCAAATAAAACTCTCATAAACCTCTCATTCTAACATATCTAATATCCTAAAGATTCAACTTGAATCTACAAAATACCAAACACATTAGATTTTATATATTCTCTACATCATATTTTCTAGGTTTTTCTTTTTGAGGATTTGCACTATCACTTTCAAAAAATGTATCAACCCACAACAATGATTAATCACTATTTTTATATATCTTTACACATATGCACATATTATCTCAAGTACCTTCACCGAAGGTTTCAGATGAAAAAAAATACAATATCAGTTATGTTCTAAGAACCCTGAATGCAATGACAGGTGGACTGCAAATAAAGCATCTTTTCAACACAAAACATCTTCATCCACCAAGATTTGAACATAAACTATTACTACTATAAAATTACCCAAAATGATAACTTTTTCCATAACACAATGATCTATCCATAAACTAATAACTAAAAGAAGCTATCAAGAATCATAATCATTCTTCATGACAAAAAAAAGAACTTTCACAGGATTTGAAAAAAACAAATAGCATTTTCATATACCTGATAATGAAGAAAGAAACTGAAAAAGAGCATGATAACCTATCATGAAGATTCTACCAACCCAGAAGGATAAATTCCATTGAATCTCCTTCCATATTCGAGCTCTTAGACAATGAGAAACAACAAAGTGAGCAACCATACTCATCCTAGCTCATGCAATGAGCTTATCTTTCTGTCTTTAGAGCTTCAATAAGAAGGAAACATCATAGTAACAACAATCACAACCTTTCCATGGGAATGACTAGGGTTCCAAAACCCTAAGAAAAGTGAAAAAAAAAGAGTTTCCCCTAACAATCTTTCTTCATGTCTATTGAACACTTTGCCAAGGTTAATAATTCTTTGGTGTTCGATGAAACAAAAACATAATTATTAATAATCTATCATAATGATTATGAGTAGGCTGCCAAAGTCATTTAAAATGTCGACAATATAATCACCTTGAATTATTACATCCAAACTGTTGATGCCAAATAATTTGCCAAGTCATCTCATGAGTAAGGCCGATGCAAACATTGACTCCAAATCAATATTCAAAACAACATTGATACCTTAATGATTTTGAATCAACACACTCTCAATAACATACGATGAAGATACATCATAATAGATGTTGATGCCACTTAATCAACAAACATTGTCCCAATAAAAATCATATACACCTGCCCAATGCCATATAAAAACAATGTCTCCACCAAGTGACTTTAGACTAAGTCAAAATCTTTATATCCAAAGCATTCAATGTCACATGCTTAAACTAACTAGAACATAAGCATAAAATCAATAACATATTCAAGCTTTTAAATTTTTTTTGAAAGTTCTTTAATGCCTAACTTCTTTTTCTTGCTTTGTTTAATAATGATCTCATATCTCTTAGGAGCCTGACACCCCATGATGTGTAAATAAAAATACTTCCAAAGTTGATGATAGCCCTTTTTGGTAAATACTTCAAAAAAATTTGAAATTAAATATGATAATTAAATATTCAAAGCCTTAATATCATATGCTTGGTATACCAATCAATGTGTCATAACCATTGAAACCAAGGAAAATAAAAGGTGTCATGAAGATATAATCAAAATACCATGTATTGAGTTCCAATGAAAAAGATGCCAAGATCAACCTGATAAATATCAATGAAGTCAAGATCAAACTGAAAATGATCAACTGAAATAATATACCTATGACATGCAACAATAAAGGACCATCCCGACAGAATGAAACCATCTGTCAAACTGATAAGCAGTGTCCACATTAGCATCATTGTATAGAAACCTAAAACCTATCAAGATGATATGGGTGGGTGCATGGAAATGGGTAGGAATTCCATGGACACCTTTCAAAAAACTTTGCAAAAGCAATAACGTGAGTGCGTTATAATGCACTCGCGTTATTGCTTGTTAAAAGAAAAAAAAGAAGTGAAAACCAATCATTGTTATTTCGACTATTTTTTTCTTGCAGTCGCGGCCAAAACCCCCATACTTACGCACTCATGTTCTAGGAGGAGCAATTCAAAAAAAAAATCACCAAAATTTTTTATTTCTTCTCAACAATGGCGCCATGACGATGATGAGATGTGAGAGGTAAGGTTTTTGTGGTTTTTGTTTTGAATTAGTTAGTTTTAGGTTGAATTTGATATATATATTTTTTAATTTTTAGGAGATGCAAATCAACCTACAAACCCTCAAGATCCTCAACAAGAAGACCAACCAAATCCTCAAGATCAAAATCAACCACAACAACAACCTCCTCCATTAATCACTCAACCCCCTCCTCGCACTCAACACAATTTAATGAGTGAAATTGAGAACAACAAAAAAAAAATGAGGATTTGATCAGTAGGTTGAGTGATCCAAATGGTTCAACCGCAGAAAAATTACCCTAGAAAATTCATTGAAAGATATGGTGAAAAATGTAGATTCAATTAGCAAACAAATAATTGGATAGCAAGATAGGAGGCAAGCAACTAGGGATTATTATGCAAATAAACTATCATACAAATATGTAAAGGATTTAAAAATTACAAAAGGTGATTTGTGCTCATTATTCATCGATCTATGCACAAATAAAAATATTAACCTCAATGCGAAGATATTTCCTATCCATTGGTGCCACCACCAATAGGTTAGGGACCAATTTTATGATAGGTGGTACATGGTCTTTGATTATCCACCATGCAACAATTGTGAGGTCTTGCAATATTTCCTTAGGAAACTATACAGCGAGTTCATATTGAACAAAATCCCAAATTAATTTGATATGAGGGATTTCCAGGGGAGAGGTGGGGGGTCATCTCAGGATAGAACCGGTGCATAGCTGGATCCTATGCAAAAAGGTAGATGAGATCTTACTAGGCCACCTCATGAGCACATTGTTATGCCTTTCGTTGTGAAGGAAAGTGGTGATGTAGAGACATTGCAGGTGATCAACACTTTGACTCAGAGTGTCATCCATCATACTAGCTCTATTCTATAGCGCTATCTAGGGGAGTCTTCGAGTGGTGGTCGTAGAACACATGTGTTTCAATCTTGCGGGGATACTTGTTCATATGACCCCACTGACACTCAAGAGACTGGTACATAGGATCCATTTGTAGCTATGGATATGGAGAGGGCATCTAAAATTTTGCATGAGGCATATGGCATTGATAGTCAGGTAAAATTTAGTGAATGTTCATTGAATTTAAACTATTAAATTTTGATTTTGAAATGCAAGATTAACTAAAAATGTTTTATGATTTTAATAAAATTGCAGGGTCACAGTGTTGAGACTGGATACACCATCCCCCCACAAAATTATTTCTATAGTACACCTATCACTGGGGTATGTAACTAGTAAACAATTATAAATTTATTGTATGTTAATAGCATTGTTTTATGAATGGTAATTTAATATGCGATTTTGGATGTTGAACAAACTAATATTGGAGGTTTTGATGGAACACTTCCCAGTGGCAGTGGATTTACCTAAACCTACATGGAGGCAGTAGAATAAAAATTTTAACTAATGAATCAAGTACTTAATAGATTTGTGTAGTTTATATGCACATTGTTGATTACATTGAATAATTTATTATTTTATTTTGAGATGATGCAAGCCGAAACACCTACGAATGTGATGAGGGAAATGGATATTGGTGTGTCATCTACTATACAATCCTCGATGGCTCCAATAGGAGAGGTATGAGGAAAATTAGTAAATTTACATTTACATTTATTGTTATAGATGTTAGTTAGTGAAAAATCAAACCATTATTGATTCACATAGTTTATATTCTATTTGTATGGTTTATACAGGGCTTGAGCACACCTGAGCATGGGTGTGAGAATATTCCCCCCATGGAGAGAGATCATGAGATGGTGGTAAGTTATTATTTTGTCAAATATATCATTTTTTATAATGTAATTTATATATATTCATGTCTTTACTTCTTATTGTAATAGTTAAAACTTCACCATGAACTAAACACTAGGAGGAGCAGCAGGAGCACTCCTTGAGCACAACAAAAATGAGTGACAAACCTATCGCCATCTGATCAAAAAGGAAAGGGAAAGAATTTATTTTGAGGGCATGGAGAGCAATGACTTTTGATTCTAGAGCCCTCTTTTGTATGCCTACATGGTATTTTTGTACATATATTTCATACTTATACCAACATATATTTATGTATGCCTACATGGATATTTGGTTAATACAAATATCTTTTATCGATGTCTGTCCATATTTGTATTCTAAATTGATGGTTCAATAGATATGAGTTACATGTTTTCAAGTGTATACTTTACAACTTATGTGTATACTTTGTGATTTATGTGTGTTCAAATGTATACTTTGTGGCTTACATGTTTTCATGCGTATACCTTGTATTCGTGCATATACTTTGTATTAATTTATGTATACTATGTATTTGTGTGTATAATTTTTTAGGCTTACGTGTTTTTGAGTACTTGTGATTCCCTTATTGACATGTACATGCTTGAAGTATTCATGTGTATAATTATTAATTGGTTAGCCCTAGTATTGATCATTGTTGTCCTTCATGATTTGTCTTGAATATTAATTGATTGATGCTAAACAACTTTATCTAAAACAAAAAAAAACAAGTTTACAATTGGAATTCCATGAAATCATTCATAAAAAAGATTCCAATATGTTCTTTATCTAAAATATGGAGGTCGCACGAAGTATCGGATCAACAAGTTTGTATCAAAAATCTAAAAAATAGAGAACAGTGTGAATAATTTTTATTGGATCTTCTCCAAACGTTCATCAAAAACCTCCATTTGAGCCTCTCAAGGCTTTACATAGTGTTTAACACCCTTCTCTAACTAATCCATGCCCTCAACTAACTAAAAACCAACTTTCAAAACAAGTAATCATTGCATTTCAAAATTGTTGCTTTAAGCAACTTACAAATTTGCAACTTTAGACTCCTCCAACCTAATGAGTACATATAATGACCTCTAAACCCACACAAATGACATACAAATAGCCTTATTACATTGAAAAAACTCCATTCTTTCACAATCATATATAAATTCACAAATTTTCCTTCAAAGGCTACAAAGACAACTTCTAGTGCAAAATTGAAATTTTCACATTTTTTATCACTAGAACCAAAAGTCACCCTAAAACATACCTAATGGTCTTAATTGACCTTATTCAAGACACAGCATTCTCAAAATACCCACAACAACCTATTGACTGACCTATTCACCATCAACTAATCGCTAAAACCACTGAACTAGACCTTCTTCATCAAATGGAGGAACAAGGTCCTCTGCACCAATGATCATATGTTTTTTTGTGTGGAATACTCAAACTTCTCAACTGTCATTTGTATGTTTCTCTTTTCCAGTGTTTTGCACGCCATCATAAGGGATCAAGCCAATTGAACACAAGTTGGATCAATTCCACGTGTTTGGGTGAGAAAGAGGACCATGCCTAGCATAATCCTACCTATTGAGACACGTTGTAGTAGTTATTTTGGTCACATGAATTACAAACTGAAAGTTGCACCACTTTACAACTTTGCACAACTTGAATTTGACACTTTTTCCATCAAGTGAAAATCCATCGCCATAGGAAAACCACTCAAAGATAGCCAAAAATAAGAGAGGTTTTTGTAGAGGGGCCCAACGCGATCTTGTAAGATTAGATGAGAAGTTTCTAAGCATCACAATATCTGAGTAATAACATGTTGAAGTTTACAGCCATTTTGCACTTTGGACCCTTAAGGGATCGATCGGGTGGAACATAGCTCGAAGCGATTCCATGTGTTTCGGTGTGAAAGAGGAGAATTCCTAGCATAAACATACCTATTCAGATACATTGGAACAATCCGCTTGGTCACACGAGTTGAAGAGTGAAAGTTGCACCACTTTGCAACTTTGCACAGCTTGAATTTGACACTTTTTCCATCAAGTGAAAATCCGTTGCCACAGAAAAACCACTTTGAGATAGCCAAAACTGAGAGAGGTTTTTGTAGACTGGCCCAATGCAATCCTATAGGATTAGAAGATAAGTTTCTAAGTGTCATGGTATCTAAGTAATAGAATGCTAAAGTTTGTAGCCATTTTGCACTTTGGACCCTTAAGGGATCGATCCGATGGAACATAGCTCAGAGTGATTCTGTGTGTTTCAGTGAAAAAGAGGACTAGACCTAGTGTAAACATACCTATTTGGATGCATTGGAATAGTCCTCTTGGTGACACGAGTTGTAGAGAAAAATTTGCACCACTTTGCAACTTTGCATTGCTTGCATTTGACGCTTTTTCCATCAAGTGAAAATCTTCCACCACGAGAAAACCACTCCAAGATCGCAGAAACCGAAAGAGATTTTTGTAGAGGGGCCCAATATAATCTTGTAGGATTAGACAAGAAGTTCCTAAGCATCATGGTATCCAAGTAATAGCATGTTGAAGTTTGCAACCATTTTACACTTTGGACCTTTAAGGTATCAATCTGATGGAACGTAGCTTAGAGTGATTCCATGTGTTTCGATGCAAAAAAAGACCATTCCTATCATAAAAATACCTATTCAGACATGTTGGAGTAGATATTTTGGTCACATGAGTTGCAGAGAAAAAGTTGCACCACTTTGCAACTTTGCATTGCTTGAATTTAACACTTTTTCCATCAAGTGAAAATTTTCCATCACGGGAAAACCACTCTAAGATAGCCAAAACTGAGAGGTTTCTATAGATGGGCCCAATGCAATCCTATAGGATCAGACAATAAATTTCTAAGCATCATGGTATCCGAGTAATAGCATGCTGAAGTTTGTAGCCATTTTGCACTTTGGACCCTTAAGGGATCAATCCGGTGGAACATAGCTCAGAGCAATTCTGTGTGTTTCGGTGCAAAAGAGGACCATGCCTAGTGTAAACATACCTATTTAGACATGTTGGAGTAGTTAGTTTGGTCACACAAGTTGTAGAGTGAAAGTTGCACCACTTTGCAACTTTGCACAACTTGAATTTGACACTTTTTCCATCAAGTGAAAATCTGCCACCACGGAAAAACCACTCCGAGATAGCCAAAACCGAGAGAGGTTTTTGTACACGGGCCCAACACAATCCTGTAGGATTAGACAATAATTTTCTAAGTGTCATGGTATCTGAGTAATAGCATGCTGAAGTTTGCAACCATTTTGCACTTTAGACCCTTAAGGGATCGATTCAGTGGAACATAGTTCAGAGCGATTCCACATGTTTCAATGTGAAAGAGGACCATGCCTAGCATAAAAATACCTATTTGGACATGTTGGAGTAGTTAGTTTGGTCACATGATTTGCAGAGAGAAATTTTCACCACTTTTCAACTTTGCACAGCTTGAATTTGACACTTTTTCCATCAAGTGAAAATCCGCCGCCAGGGGAAAACCACTTTGAGATAGCTAAAATCGGGAGAGTTTTTTGTATATGGGACCAACACAATCTTTTAGGATCAGATGATAAGTTTCTAAGTTTCATGGTATCTGAGTAATAACATACTGAAGTTTGTAGCCATTTTGCACTTTGGACCCTTAAGGGATCGATCCGATGGAACATAGCTCATACTAATTCTGCATGTTTCAGTATAAAAGAGGACCATTCCTAGCATAAAAATACCTATTTGGACACATTGGAACATTCCGCTTGGTCACACGAGTTGCAGAGAAAAAATTGCACCACTTTGCAACTTTGCACTACTTGCATTTGATGCTTTTTCCATCATGTAAAAATCAACCGCCACGGGAAAACCACTCCAAGATAGCCGAAACCAAGAGAGTTTTTTGTAGAGGGCCCCAATTCAATCCTATAGGTTCAAATGATAATTTTCTAAGCATCATGGTATTCGAGTAATAACATGTTGAAGTTTGCAACCATTTTGCACTTTGGACCCTTAAGGGATCGATCTGGTGGAAAGTAGCTCAGAGCGATTCCATATGTTTCAGTGCAAAACAAGATGATTCCTAGCATAAATATACCTACTTGGACATGTTGGAGCAGTTGTTTTGGTCACACGAGTTGTAGATCAAAATTTGCACCACTTTGCAACTTTGCACTACTTGAATTTGACACTTTTTCCATCAAGTGAAAATTCACTGCCATGGGAAAACCACTTTGAGATAGCCAAAATCGAGAGAGGTTTTTGTAGAGGGGCCCAATGCAATCCTATAGGATTAGAAGAGAATTTTCTAAGCATCACGGTATCTGAGTAATAGCATGCTGAAGTTTGCAGCCATTTTGCACTTTGAACCCTTAAGGGATTGATCCAGTGGAACATAGCTTGGAGCGATTCCATGTGTTTCGGTGTGAAAGAGGACCATACCTAGTGGAAAATACCATATTTGGATATTTTGGAGTAGTTAGTTTGGTCACACAAGTTGCAAAGCAAAATTTGCACCACTTTGCAACTTTGCACAACTTGAATTTGACACTTTTTCCATCAAGTGAAAATCTACCGCCACGGGAAAACCACTCTGAGATAGCCAATACCAAGAGGTTTTTCTAGAGGGTCCCAACACAATCTTGTTGGATTAGATGAGAAATTTATAAGTGAAATGGAATAATTTTTATGGGGTTTGTGTTGCTGCCCTTGTAGATTTTGATGGAAAAGGGCATGAAAAATGAGGTTTCACCCTAGGGTTTGATAAAATATTAGATGTAGAGGTTGGGTGATTGTCTTTTGAGTTTTTGTAGGTGATTTTAAGAATTTTTGAGGCGGTGGAATATTTTGGTACATTCCTTTCAATAAACCCTCCTTATACTAGCATAAAATAAGGGTTTTGGTTTTGCATGGTGGAGTGAGTTTGTCCTGAGACAAATTGTAGATTTGAGGGTTTGGATACATGATAATTGCTACCTTAACAAGTTAAGGAGGTTATTGAATTTTTAAAGGTATGTTCCTTTGTTTCTTGAATTCCCCTACACAAATAAACACATGCACACCTAAAACATCCTAATTCGACCTTACATGATTTATATCACTTCTCTAATCACCTAATGACCTCTTTGAGACTTTGAATACATTACATATGACCTTTACATGACCTTTTTCACATTGTTTACATTTTCAAATCCAAATTTTGCAATTTTTCCTATTGAAGGAATTTGCAAAACAAGGTGCTACTGCACCAAACATGAACTCCAAAATTACAACACTTGAGTAAATCTCACTATGTAAGTAAATATCATTACAATGCCTTAGGTACTTTGTTCTCAAAGATCTTTTACAATGTCACTCATAGATTTGAGATTCTTTTTAAATGTCTACATCATAGGTGCTCATTATGAGGTTAACTTCAATTGAGTAACTTCAGATTCCCTCACTACACTTCACATGCTCTTTTATAATGACTTGAAATCAAAATTGAGATCTTTCAAGATCATCAAAATAAAGATGTTGCATTGCTTTTTTGGCTGAGATTCTCTTTGGTGGCTCATAAATCAACATTTTCTACAACGAGAGATCAATCAATTTTTAGTAGTTTACTTACAAATATGAAAAGTAAAAGAGAAAAAGAAAGAGCATCCAAAATGGAAATTAAATAAAAATAGATGGAAGGAACTTACATATAGGCATGTAGGTCTCACAACTTTGTCACTCCTAGTCATACATCTTCACTGGGAATTCAAACATACGTATTGCACACAACACCTCCCATGAATAGAGTAAGTTGAAATTTCAGATTCTCTTATAATGTCTACATCATAACTACTCATGATAAGGTTAACTTCAAATGAATAACTTGAAATTCCCTCACCAAGATTTGCACACAATTTTCTAATGTCTTAAAATCATGATTGCGATTTTTCAATATCATCAAAAGAAGGATGTTGCATTGCTTTTCTGGCTAACATTCTCTTGGATGGATCATATATCTGCATTTTTTGCAAGGGGACACTGATCACTATTTAGTATGTTACTTACAAATACGTAAAGTGAAATAATATGATAGTATTGACATCAAACAAATTAATATGCATACAAGTATAAATTAATAAGAAGTAATGTGCATATACTTACAAATTAATCCAATAAACCATTTGGGTGTGCTCTACTCTTTATTGTGTCTAGTATTGCCTCATGGTCAGACTCATGAACCTTCCACAAGATCTTCTTCAAAGGTATACCCCCATATTTGGTCAAACAAACATTGGATGCCACAACAAGGTTCGAGTAATGAAGAATCTTACGATGTGTGTCAAAGTCCTGAAATAGCCAATATTTAACACTCAAATGTGGGTACCTTCTAAGCCATGTTCCAATAACCACAACTGATCCTGTAAGGTATTCGATGTTTTCTCCATCTATAACTGGGGCCTCCAATTTATTTTTTGGCCTCAACACAATGACACAAGTAATAGTGTGTTCCCTCTTCATTGTCTTTATTTGCAATAACCGCATAAACATTTCCTACATTGATATGTGGAGAAAATATCTTGAAATTTGTCAACATTATGAATATAGTACAAAGTAAGATAACGATATGGAATTTCAACAACTAAGAAAGTAGATATATCACCTAGTTTAAATAGATCTAATACATGGTCAAAGTCGATTGATGATTCCATCTGTGTCAGTTCCAATGTTGTTAGAGGGCGATACATGTGAAGTGGGCTAAGATGACTTGTCAACCATATGTCAACCCACTCCCCTAACTCACAATCATTCCAAACTTTCATTGTACATGAAGAACAAAAGCATGCCATATTTCATGTATCGATACTCCATGAACCTGCATTTGAGCTAAGGAAAGAGTGTACCTCACTCGATCTTGTTAGTGTACAACAATCCTCATATAGTACAATGTTAGTATCATCCATCAACTAAAAAAATCTACGAACTGAAGACGTGCCTTCATTACCTGGACCCATAAAAGCATTACACCACTCATCGATTGATTTTGCATCTATCAACTTTGCACTATCTTTATACTTTAACTCTTCTCGAGCTAATGCTCTTTTCACGCATTCTCCTGCACCATCATGCTCCCCCTTTCCATGTCCGGCCTCACAAAATTTCCACATTTGTCGGACACCTGTAATTACATGCATCCTACACAACTAGTAGAACATGTGTGAGTTCTTGAACTGTGTTGCACAATTATCAGACCATATTATATGTCAGTCGTATTTTATGCTCTTTGAGCCAAACCACTATAGAACATTTGGAAGCAACCTTGCATGAACTCTGGATAATTTGTGCGATCATCACTAATGTAAAAGTGGTACTCCCTCAATACCTTCCTTTGGTCATCTGTACTATCAGATGCATGAATGAATGCTATGTGCACAAATATTGAAACCTGTGTGAAGTTGTAATACTGTGACTGCACCTTATGTTGTGGTTGTAGAGTGTAATTCTCCACAAATTCAACCATTCTATGCTTCCAACTGGAAAGGTGTCCTTGCATAGCTTGAATTGTGTGTCTAGCCATCGGGCTCTATGGGTATGCATTGCATACTCAGACAATATAGTTTCACGAAACATGGACATAAACTAGTACATTGGAATCTTCTCAATAACCAAACCACACCTTTTTGCTTGAGACCCATTTTTTGTAGCATAAGCCACTGTTTTATACTTCCTAAACTCTACTATTTTTTGTCCCACCTCATCTGTGTTTTCCATATGTTGACATACTAGCATATGCTGGAAGCCACCACAACACTCGCATGAACCATCCAATCATGTTTTCCTATAGAATATTTGGCCATCCTCTATTTCACATAATTTTTTTTATAAGAACTCTCTTGAAGATTTTGGTGGGGCTTCTATGCCACAATCCTACAAAACATTGTTAGTATGAAAATCTACACATATAGAATGATAAACATCATAACAGTTAGAAAATTCAATATGTAGTCTACAAAAACAAGTAGTGCATGTGTGATTTATCTTGACATAAAATTTTTTAGGATAATCATTTTAAAATTTTTGAAAAAATTGGGTTTGAGTCAAATCCAAAAAAATCTTTGGATGTGGCTCATGATTCCGACTATTGATTCTCGTTCTTACCACATCCCTTTGATTCAGAGATGGCCTTGTGTTATTCTTCCAATAATCTTCAATTAGTGTTCTCAAGGCTTCGACAACTTCTTTATCTTTTCATGATAGTCTCCTCGAGAATTCCCATAATTCATTTAAATCATTGCCCTCAATTCTTTGTCGCCTTTGAATGGCTCTTGATAAATTTTTTCTACTATTTCTTGTGGGTTCACTCATCTGTTTTATGATACGATCTCTCTTTGTTTGAAATCTTACCAAATTCAATGTAATGACACATTGGGTGACATTACTATCCTTTGAGCATGAGGTCTTACCTACACTCTCATAAGCATCCATTAGATTCTTCACAATAGTGTCTTCACTCGATCTATTCGATGTTCTCAACCCAAGAGTCTTCATGATGTTCCTATACTTTACACCCCACATCATTTCAACAAATAGTTGACATCTTACAGTCTCATTTATTCTTTCAAAAAATTGTTCCCAAATATTCTCAGCATATCTTCTACAAGTGCATGTTGAGATCTTACCTTCCATGTGCTGCAAAACTCATCATCAACATTAATCAAATACTTTGGCTTTCTATGCAAAACTCTAGGTGATGTTCTCCTAGGTACATACATCTCAACATTAGGAATTTCATCAATATTTAATTGAGGTGAGATAGATTGAGTACCTTCGATCGAGGGTGGAGGAGAATACATACCTTGAGTTTCACATGGGGATGATGGAATACCTTCTTTATCAAATCTGAGTGATGATGTACTCTCAACTTGAGATGTGTTGGATGGTGTCCAACAATATTCACTTGAGGTAGATGGTGTCCCTCCATATTCACTTGCACTAGATGGTGTTCATCCATATTCACTTCTGCTAGATGGTGTCCCTCCATATTTTCTTGTGCTTAATGGTGTCCCTTCATATTTACTTGTTGTAGAGGGTGTGTCTCCAAATACGGTATTTGAATTTGTCTTACGATGATGCTTTTGCATTCATTCCTTTTATGCTGCCAATTCCTGTTCTTTTTTTTATGGTTGAGGTTCCTCTTCAACTAGCTTGTTTTCGTCAATCGTTTCCAATTTCTTCTTTTCACGATATTCCGCCACCCGAACTCTCTCATTTTCTTTGAAGGTTTCATTCTCTTCATCTGTTAGTTTCCTCTTTGTATTTTTCTTTAGTATGGTGGATAATTTTATCTGTACCATGGTAATAAGATGAATATTAGATCCTAAAAAATTTATCCATTCAAGTTATTTGAAAAATATATTTCATTCAAGGATTCATTTAAAAAATACTTACAATCATCCTATACAAAATTTAACCTAGCATAGACAAATGTGACATGATTTTTTTGAATCCAGAATACCTTAAAGAAAAGTGGTAATGTGGCATGCCATGATTGTGAGATAGGCTCAAAATGGAAGCATGGACATTTGCAAAAAATTACAATTTTTGGAAAAGCCGTGAAGAGATAATTTAGCTAAGAAGTTACAAAAATAGTTAGATACATTGGGGGAGTTGAGTTTCAAGGGACATAAGATAAATATCATGTAAGTTACAACCATAATGAGTGTAATGGCATTGTGAGTGTTTGACAAGTTTGTGGTGTAGGAGCACCTTGACAATCTATGTTTCCATTTTGAAATTTTATTCAATTTTTGGTATCTCCATGTTGTAAGAGGGTCATTAAGACATTTTCCATGTATGGGAATCATTAGGAGGTTTAAAATGTGCATTGACAACGTAAGGTTATAATGACAAACAAAATTGAAAGAAAGTCATAATAGAATGAAAGAAATGTGTAAAGACTTCACATACCTAGAAAACTAGGCTTTCAAATGGAGGAGTTCAACCCAATTATGTAGGCTTAGCTTCTTCTTTCTTCAAACTCCACAATAATTTGACTTGCTCAAAAAAAATTTCCCCTCCAAACTTCAATTGCATATTATTTTTCAATGGAATTCAAACTTTAATTGATATTATATGTCTTTCAATGTGGAAACTCTTTTATTTCATACAAAGGTGGTAGAAAGATCATGGAAAAGGTGATGGAATGTGAAAAACATGCTTGCACACTTCACAAAATCATCAAAAGGCTACTTTTTGTTGGAGCACGCACATAACCAGGAGAATATGTAGATTGTGGGCCTTGACATTATGGGTATATTTAGTTTTTTTACCATTTTTAGTGGAATACAAAATGCGCTCGTGTTATAATGCACTCACATTAAAATGTGAGTGCACTATTTCTTCCTAAAAAGGTAGCATCTCTACTTCTTCAAAACACACATGTGTTGTATGAAATATGGTTTTCTTAATATATTTCTTTTCTCCCTCTTTGTCTAAGAGGTAGAGAGAGGGAGAGTGGGAGACAAAGAGGGAGAGGGAGAGTGGGAGGCAAAGAGAGAGTGAGGGAGGGAGGGAGAGGGAGAGAGGAAGAGTGGGAGAGAAAGAGAGAGTGGGAGAGAAAGAGAGGGAGAGGGAGGGAGGGAGAGAGAGGGAGAGGGAGAGTGGGAGAGAAGAAGAGTGAGAGAGAGAGAAAGAGAGAGAGGGAGAGGTAGGGAGGAAGGGAGAGGGAGGGAGAAGGAGAGGGTTAGAAAGATATAGTGGGAGAATGAATATAGATAGGGAGGGAGGGGAGAGTGGGAGAGAGGGAGAGAGGGAGAGTGGGAGAGAGAGAAAGAGAGAGTGGGAGAGAGAAATAGGGATAGAGAGAGAGAGGGGAGGAGAGAGGGAGGGAGAGGGAGGGGGAGGAGGGAGAGGAGAGGGAGAGTGGGAGAGGGGAGAGGAAGGGAGGGAGGGAGTGAGGGAGAGTGAAGGAGGGAGGGAGAGGGAGAGAGGAAGAGTGGGAAAGAAAGAGAGAGTGCTATAGAAAGAGGGAGAGGGAGAGTGGGAGAGAAAGAGATAGTGGGAGAGAAAGAGAGAGAGTGGGAGGGAGGGAGGGAGGGGGAGAGAGGGAGAGAGAGGGAGAGTGGGAGAGTGGGAGGGAGAGGGAGAGTTGGAGGGAGAGGGAGTGGGAGAGAAAGAGGTAGAGAGGGAGTGAGAGGGAGTGGGAGAGATGGAGATAGAGAGGGAGGGAGAGAGGGGGAGAGTGGGAGAAAGAGATAGTTGGAGAGATGGAGATATAGAGGGAGGGAGAGATGGATTGAGAGAGAGATAGAGGGTAGACGGTTAACCTCAACCCTTAAGCCCTTAAACCATAAACTCTAGAACCCTCTACCCTCTACCCTTTACCCTCAACCCAATACTCTCTACCCTAAACCCTAATCCTTCATCCCTTATACCCTCTTAATCCCTCAACCATCAACCTTCAACCTTTAAACCCTAATCCCTCAACCCCTATACCCTCTACTCTATAACCTCTTAATCCCTCAACCCTAAACCCTAAACCCTAAACCCTTAAACCCTAACCCATAAACCCTCTACCCTCTACTATCAATCCTCTACCCTCTACCCTCAACCATAATCCCCCAACCCTTAAACCCACTTACTAAACTCTCTACCCTAATCCCTCAACCTTCTTGACCCTTAATCCCTCAACCCTCTTGACCCTTAATCCCTCAACCCTCAACCTTCAACCTTTAAACCCTAATCACGTAATCCCTATACCCTATTAATTCCTCAACCCTCAACTCTTATCCCTCAACCCTTCAACCCTAATCCCTCAACCCCTATACCCTCTTAATCCCTCAACCCTCAACCCTAAACCCTTAAACCATAATACCTCAACCTCTATACTCTCTACTATATAACCTCTTAATCCCTCAACCCTAAACCCTAAACCCTTAAACCCTAACTTGTAAACCCTCTACCCTCTACCATCAATCCTCTAACCTTTACTCTCAACCCTAATCCCCCAACCCTTAAACCCACTTAGTAAACTCTCTACCCTAATACCTCAACCCTCTTGAACCTTAAACCCTCAACCCTCAACCCTCAACCCTATACCCTATGCCCTACACATTAAACCCTTAACCATCAATTATCAACCCTCGACCCTTAATCCCTAAACCCTCAATCCTTAAACCCTAAACCCTCTACCCCTATACCCTCTACTTCTTACATTGGATCCTAAACCTAATCCTTCAACCATATACCCTCAAACCTATACTCTAAACCCTCTACCCTCAACCAAGTAAACCCTTAACCCTAAACCTTTAACCCTAAACCCTTCAACCCTAAACCCTTAAACCTTCTACCCTATACCATCAACCAAATACCCTCTACCATCGACCCTATTCCCTCAACCCTCAAACCTTAAACCCTAATACCCTAGAAACTATCAACCCTATAGGTCCTTCACCCTAATCTCTCAACCCTATACTCTCAACCCCTATCACTCTCTCTTTATCTATACTTATCACCTCTCCCTCCCTCCTACCCTTTCTAATTATCTCTATCTACCGTATCCCTCTTTCTATGTACCTCTTGTTCAATCAATCCCTACCACCCTCTCTCGCTCCCTCTATCCATATCTCTCTATGTCCCTCACACTCTATTCCACTCTCTCCCACTCCCTCTCTCTCCCTCTCTCATGTCTCTCCCTCCCACCCTCTCTCTCTCTCAAGTCTCTCCCTCTAGCAACCTACGTAAGTAACTCTCTCTCTATCTCTCTCCCCTATCTCTATCTATCCCTTCCACCCTACCTAGATAAGTCCCTCTCAATCCACCCCCTCTTTCTCTACCTCTATCAGGTCACTCCCTCCCACACCCTCTCCCTCTCTCAGGTCTCTCACTCTCACTCCCTCTCCCACTCCCTCTCTTTCACACTCCCTCTCACTACATATCTCTCAAGTCTCTCCCTCTCACACCCCTCACACTATCAAGTCTCTCCCTTTGGCACCCTACCTACATAACTCTCTTTTTCTCTTTGTCTCTCTCTCCCCCCTCTCTCTCCATCTCTCTCAATTCTCTCTCTCCCACCCGCCCTCTCTCTTGCTCCCTCTCTCCTTCCCACACTACCTAACTAAGTCCCTCTCACTCCAACCCATTCTCTCCCACTCCATCTCTCTTAAACTCTCACGTCCACCCCCTCTCCATCTCTCCAAACTCTCTCTCTCTCTCTAAATTCTCTCTCCCTTTAAATACATGCATACAATATATATGCATTGATACATACAAGCATACGTACATACATACACGCATGCATACATGACATACAAGCATACATGTACATACAAAAATATGAATATATCAACATACATTAAATATATTGGAATTTAAAATAAAAGAGGACATAACGCAAGTGTGTTATAACATGCTTGCATTATATCCTAGTTGACATGTTTCCCGCAAAGAAAAAACAATGTCAAAACTAAAATATAACGTGAGTGTGTTATAGCACGCTCGCGTTATATCTTGCTTTGGGAATTCTCAAGCCTTAGGCCCTTGGAATACCAACCCAAAGGCTTGGAAGGAATTCCCAATGACCAGAGATGTGTTTTTAAAAAATCTACCATATTTCACATAATCGAGTTTGTGCTCACCGTTAGGATTGCACGTGGTTTAATATAGAAAAAATCGAACACATGGGTCATGTTGGGTTCTCTCTTAGCTATCCAATGATGTAATTTTTTTCACTTTTTGAAAATGTTAAGCCTTTCATCCATAATTTATTTTATTTGTATGTGTTTTTTTTGCCAAAAAATAGTGTTTGGTATTTTTTTGGTTATAAATTAACCGTTCATTGAATTTTCAAATATATTAATTTTTTATAAACTAGACTCCATTCTAAATAAATAAAAATTCAATTAGTTTCCAAAATTTTTAGGGGTAGCCTGGCCAAAATTTTATTTTTCATGAAATTTCCACTTCAAAAATTAGTAAAAAATCAAATATTCATTAAAAAATTATCAGAAAACTCCTACATCAACTACATACTATTAGCTAACTTCTGACCATTGTAATTTTAAAAATACTAAAAAAAAAATCATCGTACGAGGGTCATACAAGAGTTGCTATGTTATGTTTGTCTGACAAAAACAACACCAATTTGTGTACGTCCCTCTTTTGAACCCCTTAATATCAACCATTTTAAAAATAAATTAGTATTTTAGAAAGTAGACTCGGAGCACTTCGATCCTTGTTTTTGTTCCATCTCAAAATTTTAAGTGTAACTATCTTCAATTTCACGCCCAAGGTCAGTATTTCCTGATTTCAGAAAAAGTTGTCCACTTAAATCCCCTTTTTGGGAACCATCTTTGTGCACTTACCCATATGATCAGACAACCTACTAAATATAAAATGAAATGAATCCTTCAGATGATCCTGTATCATGATCAACACTAGTAGTCCAACAAAAACATAAACATCTGCAAATGAATAACTAAAAGTGAAGTAGCATCAATCTGAAAATGAATGGTCATGAATATCCTGAAACTCATATCCATGGTGTCTAAGATACCCAATCAAAAACACATGTCTAAGGTACCATGTATGCCACACCAAATATCATTCCTTGTTAAGATGCCAAATCTCCTTAAATGAATAATCTAAAATACTTTTAGTGCAAAGACCATAGTAATGTCAATGATGCTAAAGCAACTAAACTGAGTTAACAAAAAAACATCTCAAGAACTCAGTGTTGAACACCATTATAGCCAAATTCATTAACATCACAAAACCAATCAAGAAACATTCACCAGCTAGCATCATCTAAACCAATCTGCATCCTATCAGCATCCATCAAGCATATCATCACAATCCTTTAACTGTGTAACCACATATTACCAGCCATGTGAATTTGCATATCATGCATTCATTAGATTAAGAATCCAAAGAATAGAACTAGTGAAAACATGAACCCCATAAAACAGTTTTGGCATCAAGGACAAACTAACACTTCAACAATTGAAAGACAACATCCTTCATGTCAAGTTCACTAGATGTAGCATAGGGAAAATTCACAGTTATTAAAACAAGCATAAACTTCAAACTAAAACCTAAGCTAACAATAAAGAACAATGGAATAAAAAGCATAAAAAATTGAAAAGATCTCACCAAATCCTCATGCATTGCATGGATCACCTTCATTGCACTTCTTCATTTTGTTGTATTATAAATGCCCTCATATTTCTCGTAAGTATGCAAATATGGCCTAATGATAAATGATGTTAGCAAAACATCAAAGATTTATAAATTTTCTTCCAAAACTCATAAGATTTTGGGAGGAATCATAATAATAGAGGTAAAACCATTTTATAAAAAAATGATTTTCGAATGGCAGGGTCAAATTAAAAGATAATTCGATTATTGAGATTAAAATATGTGACATGTATTAGGTTTAGGGTTAAATTAGTGTGAGTGAAAAAATCATAAATGGTGAGGATTAAATTAAATAATAATTTAATCACTAGTGGAAACTAGTTGAGACTAAAGAATAAAGACTGCATGTAAAGATAAAGATTGAAATAGATAGAAGATGATAATAAATTAATTAAATAATTAAAGTTATATAATTAATAAAGGTTTGCACGTAAAAGATAAGAATAAATCTAGATAATGGATTGATTAAGACAAAAGGTCTGTTCGTTAGAGACAATCAAATATTTAATCACTAGATAACCGAATGATCAAATTAGATCTAGACTTAAGTGATAAATGACTAATTAGATGACAAAGAGATTATCTAATCACAGAGGAATATGCCATGGATAAATTTTTATATGAATTAAATAATAATTTAATTCAACATTCAAGATTTTATGATTAAAAAAGATTTATTTAATTAAATGGAGAAAAGGCTAAGGAATAATTAAACAATTAAAGTGATTATTTAATTATAGTTGAAAGTGTAATAAGAATTAATCAAATAATTTAAAATGATTATTTAATAGAAGATATATTTAATTAGCGACGTAAATAAATAAATAATATTTATTTAATTAATCAAGAAAGAATAAATGTAAGAATGAATGACTTAAATAATTAAAGTTATTTAATTAATAGAGGACACATGAAATTAGAAACTAATTAAATAATTAACATTATTTAATTATGAGAAATGAAGATGTAAGAATTATGCAGAAGTTAAAGGGTCAGAGGCCTAGGACAATATTTGGTGTCTATAATATGTTCGCCAAAACAAAAAGAAATAAATCACTTCCCTCAATAATGGATCTAGAGGTCTAAATTCTAATTAAATTAAATCTTGAACATAAGAAGTTGAGACTCAAAAGAAATGTTGAGATATAGGTAACTAAGATTAAGAAAAAGGAATTCATTGAGAGAGAATTAGTTGCTTATTTAATTTTTAATATAATGTTGACTTTTACATTGTTGATTTTACTAATGCACTACAACAAAAGATTAGAAATTAAGATCTATTTCATGAAATAAGATCAAGAATCTTGTATACATATATTTATGAATTTTTATATAACTATTGCCATGAGATATAGATTATTTGAATGTCATGTGATCTAGTTCTTCTACCATCTATATGTGTATTATTAACACAATCTTTTGTAATGTATTTTATTTTGTGTACATGTTCTCTTACTAAGGGTTTGTGCTAAAAGTGTTGTGGGGTTGTTGTAGATTGAACAAAAGATTATCAACTTCCTTGATAACAATTAGCCAACTTTACTAATGTATAAAGATTGAAAATATATCAAGTAGAGATTCAAATTCTAATGCACATGCTATAAATAAGATTGATGCAACTATAATTGGATTCTCTAAATGCAAACACTTAATCTTATAATGTGTATCTGAGATCATCCTAACAAAATGACATTTCCTTAAATGTGTGTTCTAAGACACACAACTCAAATTCTTTTGTGTGGATGAATGACATGATAATGGTCATGTCATGGAAAAGTTAACCTAGAGTAGAATATTTCAAATTTGAAAGAGGCATACTAGGTCACACCATGCAATCTAGTCCAAGGATGAGGCTACCACACAAAACATAGTTAGATGTGAAATTTTCACAAAGGATTGAGATATATGTGTTTTTTTATGTCTGGTAATAGCTAGACAATGAATGTAGAGTAAAATGTTATATGCCAAATGAATTTTATTGAATGCTAAGATTATATATTTATAACAAATATTCATGGCCTAAAACAAAGGGGTTAAAGTGTAGGATATGCAAAAAAATTCTTACATTAACTATCTAAATTCGAAGTAGCCAAATCTCTTAAAATGCAATTGATCAAATTTGAATTTTGAATGACTTTGACAAACTAGATTCCCCTCCTCGAAACTGCTTAGCCAAAAGATGACTTCTGATTTATATATATGATTACAAACCACGACATCATCTGAGACAGAATACCTCAAAAGTCGCATTCCTGAAAATCAAGCGAACAAAGAGTTAATTAACTACACGGCAAATGTATCATTTCAATATTTCATGTGAAGGAATGCATAATTCCATCTAATATATAAACATTCTGCCCATTCCTGGAGATTCATAATTCCTGTGTTTGATAGATATTCAATGCATTGCTTCTTAGTTGTTCAATGAGACATTGTTTAAGTATCATTATATATTACATCTTTCTGAGATAAAATACAAACATGCGGTGGCACACAGAGACGTCTGAGCACAGATGGTCGAGCATGGAATCTAAAGTTGTCGACACGTTAGTAAACATGAACTGTCGAATGAGTATCGTACTAAAGAATACAAAGTATCGTACTATAGACGACCAAATTTTCAATTGCTGCCGACAGTCATTGTTGAACACTGTCGACCGACTATATTCGTAAATCCCAGTCGAGCAAAGCTGAGTTGTAAGATTTGTCAGTCGACTGTTACTGTCTGACGGACTGCCAGAACAAACCAACTAACCGTCGATGTTTTTTAGGTCAATTTGAATGAGTGCTTAAGTTCTTTTAAAAAATTCACGAAAATATAGTCAGGTCGAACAATTCATCCTGCAATTATATTATTATTTTTAAATTGTAATTTTTGTTAGTTAGTCTCTCTTACTTCCACTCCTATGTAGAGACGTGAATACTTTACTCTCATCTTAAAGTTTTTCAGTTGATTGTGGCTGTTTTTAATGCATGATTTTATGTTCTATTTTTTTATTTTTAATTTACATTTTTGTTTTGTTATGTTAAATTATTTATTTCAAAGTATGTAATAAGATTTTAGTGTTTTGGTACTTTAAGATGGATTGTATCTATAATATAGTTCTTAAATTTCAAGTTTTACAAGGTTTGGTAATTTGGGATATTATCATTATTTATTGATATGGATGCAAAAATGTTCAAATATTTATGTTTATGGTTGTTTAGTTAAAGATACAATCTTATTGTAATGTTGAAAATTGCATACATTTGCAATTTCATGCAATGTTTTAATTTATATGTAGGTTCATTTTAGCCCCTACATTAACCTTTTTCCTTCTCGAGATGCTCAAATTCATTTCATAAGTTCATTTTTTGTTAACTTTTGTGTCATCCTTGTGTTTTTCTAGTGTTTCATTGTTTTAGAATTGAACTTATCTAGACACTAGCATAATGCATGGATGTCCACTCGATGCACTAGCATTCCATGACATTTTCCTATTTGGTGGTCATTCCTTAGAGTTTTTTCTATTTGTCATATGTCCAAGCTAGTGAAATCCACATAGGATGAATCCAAGCAACTCATCAACCTCTTTCTCTTACCTGCTCCCACTTTTGAATTGACTTTTTCAGTTAGAACTCTCTGTTATGCCCTTAAAATTAGAGTGCGTGCATAAGGTTATGAGTAGTTGGGTTTTACCTACTGTTGGCAATCAAGATTACACCCTTAGCCAAGTTAGACTTGCCTATCCTGTTGCAACATGGAAATGCTCTCAGATTGTGGGTAATCTACAAATGAGAGTGAATCTCTAGAGTGGGTTGGTTCCCTCTAGAAAACCACCTAATCTAGAGGAATTTTAGAGGAAATGGTTAGAAGGAAAATAGGAAATTGAGATCCTAAAACATAAGGATGATTCACCAAAAATTTTAAGATTTTGATAACTTCTCTCACAACAACCTCTCAAAAACTTCAACCTTCACAATTCCACCACAACATATAACTCGACAGTGTTTTGTATGAAGGCTAACAATATTGAGCACAAAATACAAACTGACTTATATGAAGCCCTTGCACAAAAGTTTGCAATAATAAGACATGAAAAGGACTCTGCAAATTTGAATCATAATAAACATCAGATCATCACTACAAATTTGAGACAAGAAAATGGAAAGGAAAGCTTTGCTATTTTTATTGAAATTTTTTGAAGGAGTAACAAGCTCAAAATATGAGTCCAAATTATTTTCAAAACTCTACAAGATGAACTAGAGAGTAAGAAACAATAATATGAACTGAGAAAATTAAAATTTTCTCTAAACTTATATCTCTCAAGTCTCTCCAATAGAAAAATAAGAAAAATCAGCTCAATTGCATCTCTGAAAAAGAATTTTTTATCCATTTTCGAGCTCCACAAAAAAGCCTGGATAATAGTGCCTAAAACAGCTCCCCACTGCATCAAAAATATAGAAACTTTCTATCCCCAAAAGGTTGATCCAAAATCTCCACAAAATCAGGTTCAAACTACCTCAAAACAGAAAATAGAAGTTTCAATTTGTTCATCTTTTTCCAATTTTGCCCAAGAACTCAACTCAGAAATAGAAAGATTTAATGAGGACTCAAGTCACTAACTACATTTAAAAAATAAAATAAAAAACATTAAGGTAATTTCTAGAAACATTACCTTAATAATGTTTTACATCCTTTGTAGTTTATAATTTTTCAAAAAGAAAGCACACCTATTGTTCTAATTTTTTGCAATTCGGGTAAGATTTGATATCTTGCAAAAAATCAAAAATAACATGCAAAGGCTCATATTATATTTTTATTTTTCTATAAAAATTCATAAAAAACTTGGGCACTTATCAAATATGCCTACTGAAAGTTTCAAGGGTAAACTAAAGCATTCAAGACTTAGGAAAATTTTTAAAACCTAAGGTTATTGACTTGAATTTTGTTAAAATAAAGGCTCAAGGTAAATCAAAGGCATTAAAATCCTAAGCTTAGCATGTATGTAAGGGTCGACACATTATTTCAAAGGCATTTGGATTTTAAATTCAATGTGACTAAAAGGCTAAGTTCGAATTAGGGCATTTGGAAACCCTACCATCAAAACGAACCCTAATCCCTAATTCTTTGCATCTTTTTCACTTGGCGAAATTGAAAAAAAATAAGCTCTACACTTGGCCATGATGGGAACTAGGGTTTGAGCTTGGAAATCAAACATTTTATGCACTGCAATGTTGGTTTGGTGTTGATTTCCTTTAGGATCTTAATGGTAAGTTATTTCTTCTTCGTTTTCAACCACTTTGACTCCATTTTTTTAAGGATTTAGCTTGGCCTCCAAGCCATGGCTTCTATAGCTTTCTAACTTATTTCTTGTGGCTTGTTCCTCTACTGATTTTTTCTCTTTGTTCTGGGTCATCATGGATGCTTCCATTTGGGGTATTTGCAAGACATACCTGTGGGCTTTGATGAGTTTCTCTTCACACACAAACTTGGGTAAGTTTCTATGCTCTCAATCTTGTGTGTTTTCCTCCTAAATAAGCTCAATTTGAGCATGATCTAAAAGAAAAATGTGTTTTTTCTAAAGAGGAAATGTGTTCTTTTCTTCATAGTTTGTGGCCATATCATGTCTATTTCTTCGTTTCTACAAATGATGGTTCATGTTTGGGCTCGACCCATGATATCATACTGATAATATCAATTGAATGGAGAATTTTCTTGCATTTTTCTTATTATTTTTGGATTTTGAAACCCTTCACTAGTCGTGTCCATTCATGTCTTCCTCTTATTTTCTGAGAACTCAAACACTTGCATAAGCTCTATTATCTTTTGTACTTTGACTGTTTGAGGCAAACTCCAGATGGGTTTTGTATTTCTGAGAAGAAAATGTTTCTCTCAAGCCGTGGCCATGAGAGCACAAACTAGGTTTTAAAACACTTGATGCATCTTATATTTTATCTCTTTTTTTTTGAATATGCAGAATATAACCTCGTTCTTCTATTTTTTTGAATGAAAACCAAAAAAATTGTTTCTCCAAATAGGGTTGAGGCCTCAGATTTTTTGGGTTTCCCATTTTTGAATGAAAAAACATTATTGTTCACTTTCCTTTTGAAACCCTAGCTCTATCATATAATTTTACCATTGTTTTGAAAAAAAACAAAAATGGTTTCATTTCCTCCATGTATACAACTGTAGCTTTTTTTTATTCTTTGCATATATTATTTTCAGAAAAACAATGCAACTCTGCATTATAGCATTAGTCTTCTCTATTTCCAAAATGTAGTTCTGATGATGATGCCTTAATTCTATGTTCGTTTGTTACCTTCAATTCTTTCATTAAGACAACATGATGCATATGTAGACCGTGAAACTTCCAATTTTTTTTCGTGTAAACATTGTCTCTTTCATAATGCATTGCACTAATAGTCAATAATGGCATATTTCATTTCATGCTATGACTTCAATAGTTCATTTGCAAATTTTTTGTACTTTCATTGCTTGAAAGAACCAAAGTCTCCTTGCACTCTTCATTCATTTTTATCTTCCCTCGGATAGCTACAGTTGATATGAATCTTAACCCACAATACATAGAAGATCTTGGATATGTGAAACTTACCATGATGTCTTGAGGCTACTCAAATCATTTCAATTGTAGTTTTGATTGTGAATGCATTATGCATGTCTATTCACTATCACCTTCATGATGATGCACTCCTTATGATTATTCATATGATAAATTGATCATTTATGATTCTCAACTCATTGCATTCTTGGATTTGACTATCCTAAATGATCAATTGCTTAATCTCTCACAAAATTTTATGATCTACTCCTTTAGATGTATATTTCCTTTTGGGCAGTTATGAATGTGTTTCCTATCTCAAACCCCTCTTGAATGTTAAGGGGCAACATGCTGGGCTCAACCATTGTGGGAGCCCATTTTTCACCACATGCTATAATTTCTTCAGAAATGGATCGAAAACATGATTTCTCCTATATCTGCACAGTGAAAAAACATGTTAGATAAAAAAGAATAAAACTCTATGTTCTTGTGATATTTCCTTTTTCAGGCTCTCTTGCATACTTCTAATGTTTATTCAACTGATTGAGTGCACTATATTTTTGTTGATAGAGCACATAGTGAAATTCATATCCAAAGCTCTAACAACTCTTCTACATTATGTAGGTTCACTCAAGATTGGGAGCAAGCAAGAGCAACTATATTGAATATCAACTGAAGACCCAAACTAGGCAATGATGGATAGGTTTTACATTATGTGCTTATTTCCTTCCTTTATCTTCAGTAGTATAGTACATTCCTTGTGTTTTGTTGACTCAATTATTCCCATGGTTTGTGTGGGACACTTGATATTTCTTTTTATCCCAATGAATATGAAAATAGCATTTTATGCAATCTTGTTCAATTTTGTATATCTCTTTTACAAAAGTGTATGAAAAATTATGGAATGGATTAATTAATATGAAATGAAAGCACTATTCTTTATGTGTCATGCAATCTTTTCTATGTTGTAAAAATTGAATGGAAAACTAAATTCTATGTGTGAATGCTAAAATTTGCAATGGAGAGACTTAAACCAATTTCATGTTGTTAGCACAAGTCAATTCAAATCAGAAAATTTAACATCCGTATGAAATACTTAACCATGTTCAAACATGCAAATAATGAACTGAAAACAAGTTAAATAGAAACATATTGAAAGAACATGATCAAACCCATATCTCATAGTGGATTGGTGCCACTTTGTTGTGTAGTAAGCAACCCTTTCCCAATCCTTGAATTACAATGAACAAGATTAGCTCTCAATCCAAGAGATTAACCTTGCATGAGATTTGTGGAATGAAGATGAGTTTGAGCATAGTAAGTTTACTCAAAGTTGTGGATGAAATGATTAAGTATAGTATACTTTCTTGAATTTTGTCCTACAAGATTAGGAGAGAAGCATCCAATTTATAGATTTCCAAACTAGAAAAGAGAGTGAAATAGAGAAATGTGGGATCATTCAGCATCCAATGGCCAAGTGTCACTTGTCAAGATGTGAATGGTTGATGGTTGTGCACATTTTGGCCAAAGTGCCAATAAATGCAATTAGGTGGAATTTTGAAATTGAGAAATGGCATGTGAGAGGGAAAAAGGAATGAAATAAATGCCACTTGGCTCAATGCACAAGGACATGTAAGAGGAGTGAATGCCTTGTTGGATGTACAAGTCCACTTTGACTTTTTGAATTCAAATTTGAGGGAATATTCTCTTTTTAATGCTATGTGAGGGAAAATAGATGAATTAATAAATCAAAGTAATTGATTTATTGTGCAAGTTGCATTCTCTAGAGAATGTGACATAAATTAAGATTTAATCAAAGCTTAATTAATTTAATGAGGGATTTAGGAGATGTGATAATTTAGACTTAAATTGATGAATTAATTCAAATCGGAATTGATTTAATTAAATAAATGATTTTGATTTATTTAAATAAGTGGGAAAATGTTAGATTAAATCAAATAAGGTTTAATTTATTTAATTTAATAAGAGGACTTTAAAGACTTTAATCAAATAAAATGATTTATTTAATTAAATAAAGACATAAGATTAGTTAAATTAAATTGATTAATTTAATCAAAGAAGGAGAAAGACTTAATCAAATAAATAATGATCTATTAAATTAAGAGACAAAATATGATGAAAAGATGAGAGTATGATTTAGGAAGAAACGTTGTTAATAATCAAGATCAAGTGTGTCAAACCAAATTTGCACATTTTCCATGTCTACATTTTGCCCCTCTTTGAAGAAATGTACTTGTTACATTGATTCAAAGAATAAACTGTTGTGATTAGAGTCAAAAAATTCTTAATTGTTTCAGATGCCTCATTGTTGCCCTAGTAGAAGGATATTGCTGGTATATTGCCCCCTCGAGAGATTGAGCAGAAATGGAAATTATTTGATCAATATCGCGATAAAATGCGAGAGGAGTTGGTTCCATTGGATTATTTCTTTTGATGTAGATAGATCTGATGATGTATAGAAAGTCATTGACTATGGGTAGTCTTGTGTATATCTTGATACAACACACCAATTTTAAATAGAAATGTTAGTAAAGATAGAGGAATAAGAAAAATAAGATGGATGTAAGGAGGTTTCAACAAGCATACATTATGATGATGATTATTTTCTTACCAGGAGTTGAGATTTTCAAAGGGCCAATTACTTTATGTTTGATAACACACATAGATACGATGAATCAAGGTATAAAGGACTAGGATGGCATTGTATCTAGTGTAATGGACTTTGACTCATCAATTAGATAGGAGTATTCTTGTTCACACTTAGTGTATATACTTCATTCAGGATGTAGTTTAGACATTCTAGACATCTCGAACCAAAACATAGAAAATAAATCTTTCTTATGTGGTCAACAAGATATCTAAAACATCCTCTCCACAAACCAAACAAAGCATATATGACTAAGTTATTTTACAAGTGTAATAGATAAAAAGATAATGATCTTTGCCGCATTCCTTTCTCTCTAAACTTGTTTTGTTTAGGCATCATTGGGAGATCCTTGGAATGAGCGCAAAATAAGATAAGTCGATAAAGACCAAATAAAGTAAAAAATCAAGCTAATGTTCTTCATACTGCTAGCTAAGGCTAAAATATTGTGGGGTACCTGATGCTTATGTCCATCATGGGAAGGATTCATCCTAGGACATGTAGTGATCAGGGTTTCGGTGAAACTAATTGGGTGATAAGCTATTGATACTCTAAGTTGATCAGCTTGCTTGCTTACCAACTTATGCTTAGGAATCTGATGATTAGGTGTTCACTTTGGAACCTGCTAAAATTTCTTTTGATTGAATCACCAAAGGGTGAAAGCGACGATTGACTTGATGGTGATAAGATGGGAAAACAAATTGCCATTTTATTGCAACAGACACCTAAGGACTGACCCAAATGGTAAACTAGATGGGTAAATGAATTTCCAATGCGAAAGATGCCTAAAGATTGACCTAAATGTATCAGGGGATGATCAAAGATCAACCTTGCCTATGTTCAATCTCAGAGATGACATAGTTTGGACAAGGTGAAAGATTGACAAAACTCAATGATAAATTTTTTGAATATTTTCCTAGATTTTTCCAATTTTTTTGGATTTTTTTGATTGAATTTGGGAAGAGCACAAAAGATATACACAAATCCGATCCACAACCCATTTCAAGGATATGCCCCCAACGTTTAAACAATAGACTACTTTGATAAAGGCAAGACAAACTGACCTTAGGAATATGCCAAGTAGTATTATGGTGGAATATGATATGGACACTAGCTCAGGCTATGATATGAATGCGAGCAGATGGGTGGATGGATGATTAATGAAATGTGATGGACTGGATGGTTGTTGTTCTCCTGGCTATTTCCTTGATTGTGCTTTGACATTGAATTTGTGTAGATTTTTCAGATCTTGATTATCGGTTGGTTGCTCAACATTGATGATCTTGTCCTCGATGAGGTCTTGGATGATATTCTTTAACCTCATGCAATTTGCAGTGGTATGTCCCCCGATCTTGTGAGTCACAAAGGATATTTTCTTTGTACCATGGTGGTTTGGTCATGGGTTCCACGTATTGCTTAGAGTTAGAGACTTTGATTAGGTTTTCCTTGCCTCAGGGAGGTGGTCCTCCTTGATTGCTCAAATTGTTGATTTGATTGCTAGGAAGTGGTTATGATTGTGCTTATGTATTAGTTTGTACATTATTGCAATCATGATTTTACGGTTGATGATGGGTTTGGATGTTCTGCTTAGGGGCACTGATGACCACTTTAGCGTTGACCATGTCGCCGTTTGTGATATTTTTGTTCCTCAACCATATTTGAGTGAGCAGTTATCATGTGGTGGAGTGAATGTTATGCACCTCCTCGCATAGTAAGGGATCTTTCAATGTTGAGCACCTTTGGGATCAATTGATCATATGATGTGATGCATTGCATTTTTAAGTAGAACACCAAGTTTTCATCTAGATTAGATATGATTGTGCAAACTTTTTGTTCTTCTGGAATTGTACACTTGCTCTGATTGGTCTTGGATCACCATCTTTGTAAGAAGGTTGCAAATAGCTCTCCTTTTCTTTGTTTGAGCATTGATAGTTCTTCCCAACTAACTTTTGCACCCATGTTGAAGGCATGATTTTTAAGGAAACTTCCACAATTTCTTGGAATGTTTTAATGCCTGTGATAGGTGAGAAAACCATTTGATGGCAAGACCAGTCAGACATCGGGGGAAAAGTCGCATTAGATATGTGTCATTATATGTAACCTCCATACAATGCATCTAAAATTACCTGATGTGATTTCTAGGGTTTCCCATTATGTTGTACTTGTCAAATTTGGGAATTTTGAATCCCTTTGGGAATGGTACCATTGTGAGATCTCTATTGAATGGATAGGGACACAAGTTGCATGGTGTTCTGCTTGTTTTCCCTGATTGAAGGTCCAACACTTGCTGCAAGAACAACTTGATTTGTGTTGCTACATCATTATGGATTAGGAGGTGGGATGAATGTGTTGTGAGGGGTTGGGAGTGTTTTATTGGTGGGAGGAGTACTGGTGGGGTTTTGTTGCAAACTCTTCTATGCATTCAAGGCTTGCTGATATGCCTGCATTTGCGTCAAAAACACTTGTTGTTGATCTTTGTTGTTGTTGTGCCAACAATGCTTGTTATTGGTCGAGCTGCTACTGTGCCAATGAGGCTTGTTATTGGTCAAGTTGCTACTGCACCAACAAGGCTTGATATTGGTCAAGCTGCTACTACACCAATGAGGCTTGTTATTGGTCGAGCTGATGTTGTGCCAACAAAGCTTGTTGTTGGGCAAGCTGTTGTTGAGCCAACAAAGTCTGTTATTGGGCGAGATGTTGTTGAGCCAATGAATTCTGTTATTGGGCAAGCTGTTGTTGAGCCAACAAAGTCTGTTATTGGGCAAGTTGTTGTGCCTGAAAATATTGTATCTAGCTTGTTGGTTTTGCTTTAGTACCCTTTGATGATTAGCTTTTTGGATGGTTTGGATCAAGGCGGTGAATGAATTTGTCATGTTGGCTTTTGGTGGGATTGGTGGTGGATTGGGAATGATGCCATCCATGGTGATAGGCGAAATGGTTGTGGTGGTGGTTGGGATTTGGGTTGTTGGAGCTGTGGTTGAAATTCTCAATCCTTGAGAAGGTATGTTTTGAGATATTTGAGGACCAATTAATTTATTGACTTTGGTGGCTTGAATGGTTGCCACTTGTTGCAATATTGTAGGCAAAAAGAGAGGATTCAATGTGATGCTTGGACTGCCCAGTTTTGAGAAACTAGATGTGGTAGGGGGGAAGAACCAATCCAATAGGTGATGTGGATGTGAGTGGTAATGGGGGAAAGGGTGATAAGTTCTCCTGAAAGAAAAACGGGTCAATGAATCCTACTATTCCAAACAAACCACCTTCTCCTTGCAGTAGAGAAGTTTGTATGTTGAACAAATAGATGGTCGTTGCACAGAATGAGGATGAATCCATATGATTATGGAAGGTGAGCAGGACATAAGGGTGTGATGGATTCACCAAAATAGAGTTTTCCAGTGTGGTGCTAGCATTTACCTCTTTGTTGCTCACAAGGCGATTTTGTTGTAACTCTCAAAACATAGCACTTCCTTTGTTTACAAGCAGGGAAGTTGGTGTGATTGTTCATATGGTTTGAGGAATTTCTTGAGGGATGTGTTCATAAGAGGCATGTCCATACTAGTGCCTATGTCAAGGTCAGAAGGAATCGGGATCCCTCCTCTCATTAACATGCATAAGTATTTAAACATGGAGCTGACAATTTTATGATTCTCTAGATTTTGGACCATTTCTAACATTTCATATTGTGTCATCCCCATGTCCGCTTTTGTGATGTCCTCTTCATAGTTTTCCTCTTGAGGATTTTGTGATAGTAGAGGAGAACTACTTGGGGGATTGCTTGATCCCACAAGGTTTTTTTCAATGGTTACTTTACCCAAGTCACTAGAAGTTGATATTTTTTTTATTTTTTCCATGTTCCTCTTGTGTTGTGATCTTGTTTGAACCATAAAAATAAGGATTGTGTGATCTTAATCTTTAGGCTCAAAATAGAAGAACTAGGGAAAGCATAAGATCAAAAAGGGGTGGTGATGATGAGATAAATGGATGAAGTGAAATAATGAAACCTTTGAGGAACCTTTTATGGGTTATGCTAAACTTTAGGGCTTGGATTGCTGGTTCGACTAGATGTATTAAGTCAAACAAGATTGTGGTGAGTTTGTAAACCCTAGGAAGTCGTGTTATCCTAGGGAAAACTTGCACAAGAGAATGGATTGGCTAAGTGTGTTAAGCCAACCAAGGTGATCATGAACTAGTAAACCCCAGGAAGTTGCATTATCCTAGAGGTAGATTTGTTCAAGATTTTTTACTATTTGGCTAGGTGTGTTAAGCTAAGATAGAGTGATGCTGATTTAGCCTTTAAGTTTAGCATGGATGATTTTTCTAAAGTTCTCAAAATTTGGTTGATAGAGACATTGATGAAGATTTTGATCCTAGACTTGACCTAGACATGATTCTTTTCACAAAACCTCAGTGTTGAAGAACATGCTACACTTCCTATGTGAGGAAAGAGAATCTTTCAAAATCTCAGGATTCTGTTGATAATAGAACGCATACAAACTTGGGTTGTTTCTTGAAGCCTTTTTATAAAAAATGTACACTAGTCTTTCTCTGACTTCAAGGAGCATTTCAAGACATTGTTCGCGGGCTTTGAGACTAAATCCTTTTGAACTTTGGTTTTGGGATTTTTACCTTTCGGGAAATCATTGAGCCTACACATGGGGGGTCCAATTTGTCTTTTATCTTGCCTTAGCGAATTCTTTTACCAAATTCTTGATTATGTTTCAAACTGCATGTCTAATGTCCCACTTTCTTTTTCATCCCACAAGGTCCATTATGTGGAAATCAAGGAAATTAGGGCAAAATTTTCCTAGGTTGACCTTAGTGAAAACAAATGATGATAAACTCCAAGTACCTAGAAACCTCTAAGGATATGATCCCTAGGGAAAGTAAGAGTAATTGAATTAATCAAGGATATTTGTTTCCTCCAAGGGGTTTGAAATCTAAAACTCTTTGTGAATGTTTGTTTTTCAATTGTTTTGAGAACCAAGCAATTTATTTTCCACTTCCAAGCAGATGTACAACCCTAGGATGAAGAGAATATTTTGTTGGGTTCCCACTTGGACGAATCCAGCTGTGTATATTCTGTGCAGATAAATAAATGCTTGACCAAACTGGCTCCCCTCCATGACACACACTTCTTGGGTCAGCCAAGCATTAGTACCCATGAATCTCCCATGGAATACTTTTCATCTCTATAGAAAAACTGCATGTATAACGTGGCGTGGCTTCAAAGGACATGACCTTTTGCACCAACAAAATAGACAAGGATTTGGCCTTCTAAACAAGGGTTTTAATTCAGACTTTCCATTCGTGGAGGCTGAACCATGTGGCAAGAGACCATTTTTTCCCTTCTCATTGGAGCCAACCATGAGATACTGGATTTTATTCCAGTACCCACTTTTATATACCAGTTGGAAATACACTTGACTTTAGTGTGTTACTAGTTGGGTCATTCCCTTGGGTGAGTAATTTTTCCCACAAGGCAGGCCCACTAAGATAAAGAAAAGTGAGTAAACATATTCATAGTTCAATCAAACTTTGTTTAGAAACAAAGGGAGAACACATGCAATAAGTCTACTCACACTCGTAAGATGTTTTGGTCAATTTTAAACCGAAAAATGAAGTGTGGAGGTACTACTTTTGACAACTTAATATTACAAAATACTTTTGATTCTCAAGATCACCGTAAGGCATGAGAGAAGCACATATGCCTTCTAAATGATATTACTTTGTGAAAAGGATTATAAAACATCAAGTACACATGTTCATTTTAATCGTCAAAGAAAAATATGAGTTCTTTTTAAAGCACCAACTTTGAAGTGTGAAAGTTTTCCTTGTTCAATTTTTAGACCAAATCTAAATTTAGTAAATTTCTAAGGTTCTTTTTAACCAAGAGGATTTAATCAAATGATTAATTTTAAACCCAAGAGGTAAATGTGAGATGATTTGAAAGAAAATGGAAAATCTAGCTCAATAAGCATTAAAAAATGGTTTTGTGAATTTCTCCAATCTTACTTTGCCTTGTTTTGATTCCCATATCAATTTTTATAAGAAAACAAAAAGTTAATATGAATAAAATAATTCAAAAGTCTCTTATATATCAATGCATCAAACATAAGTTATTAAAAAAATGCTATCTCTAAAAAATAAATTATTTAGCCCCCTTTATAATGCAAAAAAAATCTTTATTGCTGCCTTTTCCATAGATTTTTAAGGCAGGTGACACGGTGAGGCAGTGGAGGTCTGCATAGTCGGCTAACAGGTTTTTTTTTTTCACCATAATACCATCGACAATAGGGTAGATGATTGCGGTAATGTGGTGGTAGTTAGCAGTTATCGTGCTACCGCTAGCAGTTAGGCAATAGACCATGATGATGCAGTGGAGGTCAAGTGATAGTCAGGCAGTAGTTAGTAGGCCTACCATGATATCATGGAGGGTAAAGCAGAAGACTACGGTGACATGGTGGTGGTCAATACAGACAGTCAAGTGGTTAACTATGATACTGCAAATGGTTATGCAAGAGACCACAGTGATGTGGTGGTAGTTAGATGATAGTTATTGTGCTACCATTGGCGGTTAGGCAATAGACCGTGGGACAACGATGAAGACAGTGAGCGGTTATTGCTCAATCGTGGGTAAGGGAAAGCTATCTAGTGGTAATGTGGTGAACACCGCTCTATCGCAAATGGGGAATGATTAGGTGGCGGTAATGTGGTGGACATAGCTCTACTGCGGACAGGGAACATGTAGGTGGTGGTAACGTGGGATACTGAGAGGGTGAAGGTCATCGGGCCATGGTGAGTGAGAAGATAAATCATGGTAACGTGGTGGACACCGCGGTACCCCGAGCGGTGAGGGTTGACAATGTGGTATGATAGTGAGAAGTTGTGGGGGAGGCAGAAAAGATTGATACTGTGATATCGCGGGTGGCCATAACACAAATTGCCTTAAAGTAGTGGGATGAAGAGAGCGTGGACTGGCGATTGAGTTGATTACCACGATACCATGGGTTGACAAAATAGGACTGGTGGTTGAGTGGTAAGGAGATGGATGTCAACAAAGAACTCAAAGTCGAAACACTATTGTACCATGGGAAGATGGGATGAAGGGCACAATAACATGGGAGATGGTCAGATTTGACTGCGCGGAACAACTGTAAGGGAAATCACAAGAAAACAACTCGTAGTAGGACCTATCCAAATTATAATTTGATTATTTTTTAGATTAATTGTTTGCAGAATGTATGAACAATAAGCATTTGTCAAAGAAAATATTAAGACTCATATTCTATGAAAAATAAAATAAAACTCTCAGACATTAGAATAATGTAGAACTGGAAACATAAATAATTGTCTTCTCATGAAAGGGAATGGTCTACAAAAGGTATTTAAACATAAATAACAACATAGACTACTGTTAATAGATCAATTAAATACATCTATGCGAATTGAAATTTCCTGCAACAGATATATAAGTAAGATTTTAAAAACAAATTTAGAGAGCCCTCCTTCTAGTGCCAGAATGAGAATGCTAAAATCTGCAAGGGAGATACTTAAACCAGTTTCATGTTGTTAGCACAAGTCAGTTCAAATCAGAAAATTTAACATCCCTATGAAATACTTAACCATGTTCAGACATGCAAATAATGAATTGAAAACAAGTTAAATAGAAACATATTGAAAGAACATGATCAAACCATTATCTCATAGTGGATTGGCGCCACTTTTTTGTGTAGTAAGCAACCCTTTCCCAATCCTTGAATTGCAATGAACAAGATTAGCTCTCAATCCAAGAGAGTAACTTTGCATGAAATTTGTGGAATTAAGATGAGTTTGGGCATAGTAAGTTTACTCAAAGTTGTGGATGAAATGAAGTATAGTATACTTGCTTAAATTGTGTCCTAAAAAATGACAAGAGAAGCCTCCAATTTATAGATTTCCAAACTAGAAAAGAGAGTCAAATAGAGCAAGGTGGGATCATTCAACATCCAATGGCCAAGTGCCACTTGTCAAGATGTGAATGGTTGATGGTTGTGCATATTTTGGCCAAAGTGCCAATAAATGCAATTAGGTGGAATTTTGAATTTGAGAAATGACATGTGAGAGGGAAAAAGGAATGAAATAAATGCCACTTGGCTCAATGCACAAGGACATGTAAGAGGAGTGAATGCCTTGTTGGATGTACAATTCCACTTGGACTTTTTGAATTCAAATTTGAGGGAATATTCTTTTTTTGATGCTATGTGAGGGAAAATAGATGAATTAATAAACCAAAGTAATTGATTTATTGTGCAAGTTGCATTCTCTAGAGAATGTGACATAAATTAATATTTAGTCAAAGCTTAATTAATTTAATGAGGGATTTAGGAGATGTGACAATTTAGACTTAAATTGATGAATTAATTGAAATCAGAATTGGGAGGAATTGATTTAATTAAATAAATGGCTTTGATTTATTTAACTACGTGGGAAAATGTTAGATTAAATCAAATAAGTTTTAATTCATTTAATTTAATAAGAGGACTTTAGAAACTTTAATCAAATAAAATGATTTATTTAATTAAATAGAGACATACAATTAATTAAATTAAATTGATTAATTTAATCAAAGAAGGAGAAAGACTTAATCAAATAAACAATGATTTATTTAATTAAGAGACCAAATATGATGAAAAGTTGAGAGTATGATTCAGGAAGAAATGTTGTTAATAATCAAGACCAAGTGTGTCAAACCGAATTTTCACATTTTCCATGTCTACACTATGAAAACACATTGCACATTTCAACTAAACAATTATTTTAAAACTCCAATACATGCAATGGTTTAAGCAAATGTAGAAATGAGTTGAAATATTTTCACCTTAAAATAAACTTAAATTAACCAGCTTTGCCAATTTGAGCTATGGTAAAAATATTGGCAACAACTACCTTAACTCTTAATTAAGTCATATTATTATTATTATATTCTTACCTCTAAGTTAATCATGTCAGCCTAAGGATTCTATGTTGTTATGTATGCTAGCCTAAGTGATATCCTAGCCATAAGCATGGTATATATAAGAGATAGTGAGTCTTATTTGATCATCAAATGACGAGTTTTGTTCCCATTTAATATATTTAGAAGTTTTCCCTCTTGAGGTGGCTTTTTATCCTCTATTATTATAAATTATTTGAGGTATATTTCATATTATTCTCTTATATTGTGAAATTTATTTAATTACAAGTGATATTAGAGCATATTATTGGCACTATGAAGGCAATACATTTTTTTTCAATTTGGGAGGTCATTTTGGAGTGTATATCTCTCAAATTTTAACAAATTTTTCATGATTTTTGGAGGGTTTTTCAAGGACATATTGAAGCTACTACAATCCAAAATCTAGATAATTTGGAGAAAAAATATGCTTTCCACTAATTCACTCTCAAGGCTATAAATTAACTTATTTATTGTAGATTTTTCTTGTAAAATGAGATCTACACCCTAAAAAGATATAGTAATTAAAATAAATATCCACAGTCCATAATTAATTAGTGCAGATGTTTCTAGATTAAAACTGTGTATGAGTATTTTCTCATCAACATTTTAGATCATTCTCCATGATCCATCATGAGGATTATAAGAAAACATAGAAAAGAGAATAGAAAGGGAGTAGAAGACTTGGACGATAAATAGGTGAGGAGGCTTGTGGAGGGTGTTAGACACAAAAACCAAGAAATTGGGGGAAGGGAATAAAATTAGGGGAAAAAGGATACACAAAAGTAAAATACACTAAATAAATTAGAAGGATAAAAGAAAAAGACCAAAGATTGAACTCATAATAAAGTAAAATAACACATGGAAAATTAAAAGAATACTAAAAAATTGAACTCATAATAAAGACCACAAATAGAAAGATAAAATAATAAGACAAAAAATTGGAATGAACTAAAAATAAAGAGCACTAAAAAATCCAACAGGAAAAAAAGAAAAGAAAAGAGGAAATTAAGAGAAAAGACTTAAAACAAGATAAATAAAGAAACGCTAAAAATACAAGAGAAGAAAAGAAAAAATCAAAGAGACAAGAAACCAAGAAAAGGGAAATTAAAAAAGAGGAATAAATTAAGAGAATAAAGATAAAACATAAATTAAGCACCAACGGGACAAGAACTCAAGATAAAATAAAATAATAGAATGAAAAAGGAAGACTAATAAAAGGATCACAATAAGGTGGAAAGGGAAGTACGATCTAAAAAAAATTAGAATAGAGAGAAATTGAATAAATAAAGCACAACTAAATGAAAATAGAAAACCAAAGACCAATCAAAGAAGAGCCAAAAACCGATTAAAAGAAGAAATAAAAACAAGAAATGAGCACGGAAGGAAAAGGAATAAAATAAAATCAAAGACAAAGAAAGAAAATCATAAAGAGAGACAACCTAAAAAGACAAAAATGGAACAAAGAAAAATATAAAGGCCAAAAATAAATAAAGGAACAAAGGAAAACACTAAACAACAAGGCTAAAGAAGTGCTAAGCAACCCCATTGCATGGGAAAAGGAGGACGTTGAGGGAGAGGAGAGTGACCAAATATGGAGGAAGAAGAATGAATGAGATGAACCAAGGAAGAATGAGAGAGTGAGGGCTATCACGTTCTGGAAAAAGGGGGCCTTTGAGGTTACTTAGAAGATGTTTCAAAGAGAAAATTTAATTCTAACCCCCATCATGGTTGAGGTTGGAGGACTGATTGTTGATTTCAATGGCCTCTTTAATTTTCCTCTTGAAGTAGTTGTCTTCTTTGAAAATTATTTTGGTATTTTCTAGAGAAATGTGATGTTTAGTCTTGATGAGTGCTCTGCCAAGGTTGAGTTTAAGACTCGTTCAAGTCTAATGTCAACACAATGCTCTTTAATTTTGGTGTTGATAGAGCAACCCATCTTCACTTTAAGATGGGCCACTCTATCAAAATGAGTGATTATTACCAAAATCAGAGAGAATTGTGCTGACATTAGAAATGAACTAGTCTAAAACTCGGCCTTGGCAGAGAACTCGTTAAAGACTAAACATCACATTGCTCCAAAAAACACTGAAATCATTTTCAAAGAAGACAACTACTTCAAGAGGAAACTTAAAGAGGCCATTTAAATAAACAATCATGCCTCCAAACTCAACTATGATGGGGGTTGGAACTTAAGTTTCTCTTTGAAACCTCTTCTAAGTAACCTCAAAGGTCCCCTTTTTTTCAGCATGTGATAGCCCTCTCTCTCTCAATATTCCTTGGTTCATCCCATCCCTTCTTCCTCCATATCCTATCACTCTCCTCTCCCCTAACGTCCTCCTCTTCCCATGCAATGGGGTGGCTTAGTGCTTCTCTTCTCTAGCCTTGTTGTTTAGTGTTTTCCTTTGTTCCTTTTTTTTTTTTTGGCCTTTATGTTTTTCTTTGTTCTAATTTTGTCTTTTTAAGTTGTCTCTCTTTATGAATATATTTCTTTGTCTCTCCTTTTATTTTATTCTTTTTCCTTTCATGTTCATTTTTTATTTTTATTTCTTATCTTAATTGATTTTTGGCTCTTCTTCAATTGGTCTTTGGTTTTTTATTTTCATTTAGTTGTGCTTTATTTATTCAATTTCTCTCTATTCTAATATTTTTTAGCTCCTACTTTCCTTTCCACCTCATTTTGATCTTTTTATTTGTCTTCCCTTTTCATTCTATTATTTTATTTTATCTTCAGTTCTTGTCTCATCATGATGAGCAGCTAAGAGATACTTTTAATTGATTATTTATGTTTAAAAAGACTTGTTATCCTCGTTAATTAACATGATTGGCAATAGACTATAGACTAATATATTTACTTACTTTACTTTATGTTTGGATAAATTGGTAGATATGTTTGAGATAATGTTTTGTACTAAATGTGTTGCTTTTATGATGATAATAATGAATTAATTATGCAGTTTTAATCTTTTACTGTCATAATTGGTATCCTATTATTAAGGATCTTATTCAGGGATAAAGACCGATGACTGATGACTTAATTCAAGATAAATTTAAACTCGTTGTTTAACCGCGTGAATTTAATCATCCTATTGAATGGCCCAGCTGGATGATGAATCACCAAAGTCTAAATCAGCTCCTTTTAGTCAATTTGTGAACTTCTAGTCCCAGTGCCAATCTGGCATATTTCTCTTTGTCTATTCTTAGTCATGTTTTACTTTTGCTTTAGTTTTATTTAAATATCTAGTTTAGGCACCTTGAATCTTGGCAGTTAACGTCATGTTTTGAATTCAATAAGGATATTCTTATAAATATCCATCCTTTAGCATTAAATGGGAGTTAGATAATTTTTTATTAGAATTCTATAATGATGGTAATACTCTATTATGTGTCCTACTTTCATCAATTAGAATGAAGATAAGAAGTTAACTCAAAAAATTATGTTGAAGATCTTACCAGAGGAAGAGCAAGGCCAACTCAACCAAAGGAATCGATCTTGTGTTTGGTATTTTACTGAGTTTATTTTATTTTTGTTCATTAATATTAAATCTAAAGTGCCGAGGTTAAAATTGGAATGTTAAGTTTGTTTGAATCATTTTTAGTTCATTGGATGTTAAATCTCGATCAATAATTATGTGTGAATCATTTTCACTTATTGTGTTTAAATCACTTTCAAGATTAGTTTATCATGTTTAGAATGGATTTTTAGATTTGTTATAAGGTTTAGTGGGTTAAATCAGATTTAGATACTATTTGTAGGAATTAAGTTTGATAGTTATATGTTAGACTTAATTAGAAGCAATGATGGTAACTTATGGAAAGATGGAATTGAAACTTTTTTGGAATCTACTCATGGAAATTAGTATTTGTGTTTTCTAGATTAACTGTTAGTTCCTTGGAATTTATTTATGTTCTTAAAAATAACATTTATTTTCCAACAGACCTTAAGATAGATTTCTTTTGAAGCAAAATATAATTAATTTTGATTTTAAATTTTAAGTTAAAAATTAGTGTAAATGTTAATCTTTTTCATGAAT
The DNA here is from genome assembly GCA_007115665.2 of Sequoiadendron giganteum. Taxonomy (NCBI): domain Eukaryota; kingdom Viridiplantae; phylum Streptophyta; class Pinopsida; order Cupressales; family Cupressaceae; genus Sequoiadendron; species Sequoiadendron giganteum. The sequence goes on along the minus strand of CM021107.1, from coordinate 55,488,459 downwards.
TGGTCTCAATAAAGTCAAAATGAAGTCATAAATAAGTGAGAAAAAATTATAATTAGGAAATAAGATAAGAATCAATCCCTAGGAATTAGTCATTGCAGCTCAGCTCCTGAAGAGCTACTGAGAGATCCTAAAGGCTCCTGAAGGAGTCAAACAAAAACCAACAGTCATTGTTTATAGTGCAAACCCCCCCCAAAATACGTGACAACCATCCTTATCACATATAGCTCTGAGACACACCCGGTTCAATAATTAATTGATTAAATGATGGAAGTTGTGACATCACTAATCTTGCCCACCATTTTTGGCAACCCTGCTGGGGAATAAAAATTTAGCTATTAAGTGTAAATCCTTAGTGTTGATAAGGAAGATAGAAATAAATTATGAATGAGATGAAATAGAGACCATTGAGGGAGATTTCTTCCACAACACCTTGATCTCAATCAGAAAGAATACCTTGATTTTGAAGAAGAAGAAGAAGAAGAAAAAGAAGAATAAAATCAAGAAGAGAATAGAAATCCATTTCAAGCAGACAAAATGGGTGATCAACCGGTACGCTCACCAACAAATAGGACCTTTTCATATCCTATTGTTCTAGAGATAAATCTTGATGATTCACCAATGAAAAACATTTCACCCTCGATTTTGCCTACTTTTAGGGGGAAAACGTCTGAGGATCCTGATCAATTCCTTTTTGAATTCAATTTCTTATGCCAAACCTATAATTATACAAATGATAACCAAAAGTTGAAGTTATTTCCATCCACCTTAAAAGAGTCAGCATTAAGATGGTTCATGGGTCTAGGTGTTGGAACAATTGCAACTTGGCAGCAGATGGAAACTGAGTTCCTGGATAAGTAATAGGATTACTACTGAGTAAGGGATAGAGAAGAAGAATTATTTTGAATAAGGAAATTGGAAGAAGAAAGTTTGGAAGACTATGTTGATAGATTCTAGTTTGTACACCAGAGGTGTAATAATGGGTTGGATGGTGAAATTAGTAAGAAAAAAATTCTACGAGGAATTGATGATGAATCAGGGGAGTCCTTAAATCTTATGAGGAAAGAAGACATTAATAAAATTTACTTGGATGAAATCATTGAAATATGTAGATACTACTCTAGAACTAGGGTAGGGACTAAAAAATATAGAAGAAACAAGACCTGCACTACTGATGTGTCAGAGGTAATGGAAGAATTGGCAAACATGAAAACTAATCTACTTCTTCATCTTAATATGCAAGGAGACAAGAAGGTCACTGAACCAATGTCCATTTATTTTTCCAAGTGTAGGGGTAAACACCTTTTAAGAGAATTTCCATTGAATCAAGTTGATGTATGTGAGATTTGTGAGAAACCACACTAAACAAGTTCCTGTAATCTATTGATTGGGATTAAGAACAATATGAAGAACCCTCACATGGTAAAAGAAGAGCTTAATTATGTTAGCCAAAGACCAAAAAACACAGGGTATAATGCTAACCAAAGACAATATGGTGCTAAATCCAATTGGAATCATAACCCTTGGCCAAACCAGAACCAATGGGTTCCCCCATATCCTCCAAAACCACCTCCTACATATTGGGGGAGAACCTAAATGGATGAATCCTAAATAGAATCAATCACAATGACAAGATAGTCAATAGCCACAGTGGTAGTTAAATCAACCACCATGGCAACAAAATTATATGCACTTCCAACCACGAAAAAATTAGGGGAAAAAACATCCCTAGGGACAAACAACTCCTGTGATAAATGACCCTTATTCCACTAATGATCAGGTGAACCGGTCTCAATTGGTTGCAAATCCCCCTAATTTGAATGTAATTGATGCTAATGAAATTCAATTGAGAAATCAAGCTATTCAATCTACACTAGAAGACAAATATCAAGAAGGAGGGTAAGAAATCAAAGATTCAACAGAAACACCAAAATTTGAAGATGAACAAAAAGTCGAACAAGCACCATACCCAAAGAGATTGAATGAAGAAAAACTTACTCCTAAAATCTCTCAACCCAGTTACATGAATGTTGTTGATTTTGAACTCCTTTGTGAGTCAAAAAAAATAAACATTGAAATACCACTGTTGCAAGTGATTAAGGACATACCAGAGATAAATCAATTGGTAAAATCCATTTGAATTAAAAATCTAGGGAGAAATAAGAAACTACCTCCCACAATACAACTAGGGACAAAACTCACTAATGTGTTACCAAGAATATTTCTTCCTCAGAAATATAATGATCTTGGCAGCCATGCAATAACCTTGAGTATTAAAGGGGTAGAAGTATCCAATGGCTTGATTGATTTGGGAGCTGCCATAAATGTTATCACATTTGATATAGTTGTAATGATAGGAAAGACAATTATTCAACCAACAAAAACTATATTATAGTTGCCTGACCAGTCTACTACTAAACCAAAAGGTATTATAGAAAATATCATGATCACCATTGACACATGAGATTATATAGTTGACTTTTTGGTTCTTAAAGATAAAAAGAAAGATTCTAGTTATCCAATCATCTTGGGAGGACCATTTTTCGCTACTGCTTCCACCTTAATTGATTGTAGATCTAGAAGTATGATCATCTCAAATGGTCAAAATAAAAATGAATTGTCACTCTATCCACCAGCACAATCGTCAATTCAACCAAAAACTCAAATTTGGGTGGATGAATATATAGAATCAGAGGGTGATGGTATTGTGGAGTTAGCCATGGTTACTTTGGTTGAACATGTTTAAGAATGTGAATAACAAGAGATTACTTCAGAATTTGAGAAAGGAAATAGTCAAATCAAATTACATGAACAAAACTCATGTCCTCTTAATACACTTGTTGAAAATTCCATGGATTCCAAAACAAACACTAAAGAGATAACAGTAGTTGGAGACAAACCTCTCAAAATTAATTCATCTTTATCCTCAACACAAGAAAAAGAATTGAAGAAAACTTCATAAAATCACACTAAAGAATTTTCTTGGGAGTATACTGATATGAGAGGGATTAATCCTTAAATTTGTAGTCATCAAATTTACACAGAATATGTAAGACCAATCAGACAAGGACAAAGGTGAATCAATCTTATTCTTCATGACATTGTTAAACAAGAAATAGAGAAGCTACTCAAATTAGGGTTCATTTACCCAATCTCTGACAGTTAGTGGGTTTCTCCATTGGTTATAGTCCCTAATAAAAATAGTAAATGGTGTGTGTGCATAGATTATCAAGAATTGAATAAGGAAACAAAGAAAGACCGTTTCCCATTACCATTCATTGACCAAGTTCTTGATAACTTTGTAGGGAGCAACTACTTCTCTTTTCTTGATGGCTCTAGTGGATATAATAAAATGAAGGTCACTCTTGAAGACCAAGATAAAACTACATTTACATGCCCTTGGGGTACATACGCATATACATTCTTAACATTTGGACTATGTAATGCACCAACCACATTTCAATAAGCAGTTCTTGCTATATTAATAGATCTCACCACTTCGTGTGTCAAAGTTTTTATGGATAACTTTACGATGCATGCAAAAACATTTGAGGAGGTACTTCAAAAATTATATAAGGTTTTAAAAAGGTGTAAAGATCATAGGTTATCCCTCAATCATGAAAAGAGTTCTATTATGATGACAGAAGGAATTATTTTGGGACATCACATTTCAAAAGAGGGGATAAAAGTGGTTCGATAATTAATTGACTAAATGATGCAAGTTGTGAAATCAACAATCTTGCCTACCACATTGGTGCTCAATTTCTCTTTTATATTTATTCTCTTAATTTATTATTTTTTAATTTCCCTTTGTTTGGTTTCTTGTCTCTTTAGTTTTTTAATTTTCTTCTATTGTATTTTTAACATTTCTTTATTTATCTTGTTTTAAGTATTTTCTATTAATTTCCTCTTTTGGGATGATTGGAAGGATACCCAAACTTAGTCATCGATTGAAAAAGCCACAAAACCTCCTAACCAGTTAGAACTACACCTTGACATTTGACCTCTATCGATTATAATGCAATAGTGGTATTCTTCTTGCATGACCTTACAATTGGATCGAAAGAAAGGAAAAATAATAATCTAGAAGTAGACTTCTGATCATTAATATTTCCAGCCCAATCCGAGTTAGTGAAGCTATTGGATTTTTTAGTGCTCTTTATTTTGAGTTCATTCCATTTTTTTGTCTTATTATTTTATCTTTTTATTTTTGGTCTTTATTATGAGTTCAATTTTTTAGTATTCTTTTAATTTTCCATGTGTTCTTTTTCTTTATTATGAGTTCAATCTTTGGTATTTTTATTTTATCCTTTAAATTTATTTAGTGTCTTTTTCTTTTGTGTATCCTTTTTCCCCCAATTTTGGTCTTTGTGTCTACCACCCTCCCCAAGCCCCCTCACCTATTTATCCTACAAGTTTGCTACTCCCATTCTATTATCTATTCTTTGTTTTCTTATCATCCCAATTATGGATCATGGAGAATGATTTGAAAAGGTGATGAGAAAAAAATCACACAATTTTAATCCAGAAACATCTGCACTAAGATATAGTAAATTTTTTTAAGTATTTGGATTTTACTTATGTGATTTATTACAAATTTACTTTTTGCATATAGTAATATGGAAAAAATAATGTTGTTGCACATGAAAAATATCTAATAAAGGATTACATAGTAATTAAGGATATTGAAGGGAAAAGAATGAGGATCTAATGACCCAACAGTGCGGAATACATTCCCTTAATACCTTTACTATAGGGGAGAGAAGCAAAAATGAAAAACTAACAGTTTCTAAAACTTATAGAAATGCATACAACCATGGCAATGAGAAACCAGAAAGATAAGCAAACAAAGATGACAATATTTACGTGGTAAAACCCTTTCAGGCAAAAAACCCACCACACAAAGTCAAAACAATTGTATTACAGTAATGAATCGATTACATACAATATCTAGACTTCTTTGCTCAGCTCACAATCACCCAGAGAGGTTTAGATCTACTGTTACAATGTTTTCACAATATACAGTTCAAAACCCTCTTCAAAAACTCACGTCCTTCTTATTCTTCAGCACGCAACTTCAACTTGCTCTGCAACTTCACGACTCAACTTAACTTGTCTAACTTATGAGAAATAACCTATCTCTCATACAAATGTAACCGACTTAGAAGAGAAATGAATTCCATCCTCAAATCACCCATCTGGTCAGATCTAATAGATCTCCTACAACCAGCTGTCATTGCATTCAAAGCCATTACCAAAATGGTTGAGCTCGCCACCCTTTATTGACAAATGCAACTGCCATAATAAGTATCTTGGTATCCATCCAATCACTATTCAACCAGGTGCCACACATCCAAGACCCATCAACAATCGCAGCTGACAGAGCAACCAAAACAGTCAAACAGACATCGGGCGCGACCAAAACTTCAAGTCAAAAATAGCACTGCTGGAGTTGGAGTTGGAACAGGAGTCGAAACAAGACTCCACCAAAAATACACACTGCCAGAGTCAGAGTCGGAGTCGGAGCTGGTGTCAAAACATGACCCTATCCAAATTTCAGGTTCAGGAACCATTTCGGTTTCGCGTCCATCCATGACAAAGAGGAACTCATCGGAAATAGTTCTGACTGAGTAAAGTCAACCCGGGGTCAAACCAAGATGGGAACATCGGAGTCAGAGCCAGACCCAGGGACAGAACAGAAACAAAAATAGGGCTTTACCAAAAGTCCAAGATCATGAACCAATCCAGTTCCGGTTCCGCCTCCGCCAACTCTAAGAAACAACAATCCATAAACAGGACAAGGTGGAGGGAAACACCCCGAGTAGAATCCAAACATCTAGAAGAACCAGATCGTAAAAGCAAGAGTTGGGCTCAGAGTCGAAACAGGAACTAAAAAAAGAACCTTGCAAATGAACATTGCTAACTTCCAAAACTGGTTCTGCCTCCGCTAGAACCTGCGAAGCGAAATAGACGGTACGAAGTGGATTCGGAGTAGGAATGAGAACCGAAACCCGAAACTTAGGCAAACAGAACAATGCCTAATTCCATTCCGGTTTCGCCTCCGCCAAAGACTCAAAACTTAGGTAAACAGAACAATGCCAAGTTCCATCCTGGCTCCGCCTCTGCCAAAACTTTGTAAACAACACAAAATCACCAAGGCATGAAAATGAGGACTTCAAGCTGGAAGTTGAGACATAATTTCTCAACAATCTCCCACTTGGTGAACACTTCCAGCTTCCTCAAAGCATCATACCTTACTGTCTATCATAGGCCCCAAGGCCCATCGATCTATGCACCCTCTGAACTTGTTTGTGCTAATTGGCTTTGTCAAGGCATCTGCAACATTTTTCAAGGTGTCAACCTTATCCATACTAACCTTGCCATCTTCAACCATATCCCTCATGAAGTGATATTGCACATCTATGTGCTTGGTCTTGGCATGAAAGGTCAGATTCTTTGCCAAACAAATGGCACTTTGACTGTCATAGCAGATTGAAATTTGTTGAGCATTAAATCCAATGTCTGAACACAAACACCTCAGCCACACTACCTCCTTGCAAGCATGAGTTGCTACCATGTACTCTACCTCTGTCGTGGATAAAACAACTACAGCTTGTTGCTTGCTCATCCAACTGATTGCTCCACAATTAAGCATGAAAGTGTATCCACTGGTGGATCTTCTGCTATCAATGTCCCCTGCCCAATCAGAATCAACATATCCCTGAATGCTAAGAGTCCTCTGTGATGCAATCATACTACCATGGTAACACAAAGCATAATCTGAAGTACCCTTCAAATACTTGAACACTCTCTTTACAGCATCCCAATGTGATCTCCCTAGATTTTCCATGAAACAGCTTAGAATTCCCACTACTTGGGCAATGTTTGGTCTTGTGCAGATCATAGCATACATCAAACTACCTACTGCACTTGCATAAGGCACATTGGTCATATCCTCCATCTCAGTAGCAAACTTTGGACAGTCTTCAGCAGATAGTTTCAATCCTTGCATGATTGGAACAACTAGCTGCTTGCAATCAGTCATGCTAAACCTCTCTAGAACAATTTTCACATACTTACTCTGATTGAGCCAAAGATTTTTGCTTGTTGTATCCCTGGTTATCTCCATTCCAAGAATGTACCTTGCTACTCCAAGATCTTTCATTTTGAACTTAGCAGACAATTGAGTTTTAAGATCAGAAATCATTGCCTTGCTATTACCAGTGAATAACATGTCATACACATATAGTGTAATAACAAGCACACGATCATTCTCACATTTATAATAGATGCAATGATCAGATTTTGATCTAACAAACCCAATTGACAACACAATTGTGTCAAATTTCTGGTACCACATTCTAGGAGATTACTTTAGACGATAGAGAGATTTATTTAACTTGCAAACTAGATTTTGTTTACCTCTATCAACAAAATGCTCGGGCTGGGACATGAAGATTTCTTCTTCCAGCTCACCATGGAGAAATGCTATTTTCACATCCATCTGCTCAATTTCATAGTCATACACAACTGCCAATGGCAATAAAAATCTGATGGATGTCAACTTTGCTATAGGGAAAAAGATCTCTTTATAATCAATTCCCTCAACTTGGGAAAATCCCTTTGCAACCAGTCGTGCCTTATACTTCTCCACACTTCCATCAAGGCCTGTCTTCCTTTTGAATATCCACTTGTAGCCAATAGGCTTTCACCCTTTAGGCAGTGGTACCAACTTCCAGGTATCATTCTTTTTCAAGGAATTCATCTCCTTATTCATGGCTTCTAGCCAAGACTTTGAATCAGCCATGCTAATTGCTTCTTTCATAGTCCTAGGCTCATCAGTGCTGGTAATTAAGGCATAAGCACAATTTGAATCTAACATAGAGAAACCATACTTTTCTAGTTTCCTTTTTTCTCGTGTAGATCTCCTTGGAGGTTGAGGTTGTTCTTCATCATCAGAACTTCCAGAGCTGCTTGAGCTCTCCTCAATCTCAGGTACACCATGCAGCTCTTCCCTTTCTAGAGTTTGGGGAATCTCAACTGCATCTTTCTTCTTATCACTCTGATTTGTCTCAAGTTGTTGATCACTTACTAAAGGTTTCAACTCATGAAATATCACGCTTCTGCTATACAAAACCTTCTCAATAACAGGGTTCCAAAGCTTGTATCCTTTCACACCAACTCCATAGCCGATGAGAATACATTTCACAACCTTGTTATCCAACTTTGATCTCTTTTCATTTGGCACATGAACATATGCCTCACAGCCAAAGACCTGAACATGCCTTAATGAGGGTTTCTTACCTGACCATGCTTCCAAAGGTGTCATGTCAACAAGAGCTGAACAAGGAGACCTATTTATCAAATAACATGCTGTAGCAATAGCCTCAGCCTAGAGCCTCTACTCCAAACCGGTCACCACTCAGCATACTCCTTGCCTTTTCCATCAATGTCTTGTTCAACCTTTTAGCAACTCCATTTTGCTGTGGAGTGTAGGGGGTTGTCTTATGCCTTTTAATTCCATAATCAGTGCAGTACCTTTCAAAATATGTAGAACAAAACTCACCTCCATTGTCTATCCTTAAACACTTTATTTTCTTTCCAGTCTGATTTTCTACCAAAGATTTGAACTCTTTAAACCGACTGAACACTTCTGATTTACTTTTAAGAAAGTATACAAATTCCCTTCTCAAACAGTCATCAATAAAAGAAACATAATATCTAGACTTCGATAACAAAGGAACATCAACTGGACCAAACACATCAGAATGAATATAATCCAGTATACCAGAAGATTTGTGAGGACTAGAGGAGAAAGAAACATGGTGTTGCTTTCCATAGATACAATGTTCACATAAACCGAACTCAAGGTTACAATCATCAAGCCCTTCTACAAGGTTTTTGTTCTTCAAGGTTTTTAAACCTTTCTTACCAATGTGACCAAGTCTATGATGCCATAACATAGTCTTCTTTGCTGGGAGTTTTACCTCCAAAGCATTTGCAGATAGTGAAGAGTCTTCATCTTTCTCTATAGGTGCAAAAATACATGACTTTATAGAGGCACTGTTACAAAGAATAGGTCATGCATCTAGCTTGTACAGAGTGCCAGTACAAACACCCTTAGCTAACACCATTGCACATCTAGCCATTTTACATCCCTTACTAGAAAAAGAAACTTCTACACTAGCATCATTTAACTTACTAACATAAAGAAGATTTTGAGCCAAACCTGGGATGTGAAGAACACCATCAATTCCTGTGACTCTCCCATCAAGAAACTAAATTCTGACCCTTCCTCTACCAACAATCTCCAGCGTTGAATCACTTGCCAAGTATACCTTTCCACCATCATACTTCTCATACTTTGAGAACCAATCTCTATTGGATGTCATGTGAAAAGAGGCACCTGAATCAACTAACCAAACATCATCTGATGCCTGAGTTGTCAGGGCTACTGCAATGAAGGAATCTACATCACTTTGAGAAGATTCATTATCAGAAGCACTCTTCTTCTTCTTCTCCATGCAGTCCTTCCTGATATGACTAGGTCGCCCACAGTTCCAGCACTTTACCTTAGACTTTTTACCAGGAGACTTTGATCTCCCTTTAGACTTGGATTTCGACTTGTTGTCTTTCTTCTTGCCTTTCTCCTTTGTTCTACCTTGAACAAAAAGAGCATCTTTTGGCCATCTCAGAAGATTTCCTTCGCATTTCTTCAGACAAAAGCAAAGCAACCACATCATCAGTCTTGAAAGTAGTGGTTGTACTTCCAATAGCCATCACAAGATGATCTCAACTGTCAGGTAATGAACACAATAGGAGCATGCAACAATCCTCTTCCTCAATCTTTACACCTACAGATGCCAGCTGAGTAACACTCATATTAAATGAGTTCAGATGATCTGTAATAGATGCACCTTCATCCATCTTCAAGGAGTACAACTTCTTCCTCAGGAATAACTTGTTTACCAAAGATTTTCCTTGGTAAATATCACCAAGCTTCTTCAAAAAAGTAGCTGCAGATGTTTCCTCATGAACATTCAAGAGCACATAATCAGCTAGACTCAATCTTATCAATCCTCTTACTTTTCTATCAGCAAGATCTCAAGCTTCTTGGGTCGTAGTTTGTGGCTTAGTTCTAGACACTGCAATCTAGAGGTCTCTATCCACAAGCAAGTCTTCTATCTTGAGTTTCCATAACTCAAAGTTGCTGCCATTAAACTTCTCAATATCTATTCTACCAGACGTACTCGCCATCTCACAACATAAACAAGTTTAACAATGCAAGTCTCCCACTGAAATAGTATTAGTGCAAAAAACTAATTTTCCCTAACAAGGATAACATGAACTGGCCAAGCTTTGATACCACTTTGAAGGGAAAAGAATGTGGATCTAATGACCCAACAGTGTGGAATACATTCCCTTAACACCTTTACTATAGGGGAGAGAAGCAAAAACAAAAAACTAGCAGTTTCTAAAACTTATAGAGATGCATACAACCATGGCAATGAGAAACTAGAAAGATAAGCAAACAAAGATGACATAGTATTTACGTGGGAAAACCTTTTCAGGAAAAAAACCCACCACACAAAGTCAAAACAATTGTATTATAGTAATGAATCGATTACATACAATATCCAGACTTCTTTGCTCAGCTCACAATCACCCAGAGAGGTTTAGATCCACTGTTACAATGTTTTCACAACATATAGTTCAAAACCCTCTTCAAGAACTAACGTCCTTCTTATTCTTCAACATGCAACTTCAACTTGCTCTGCAACTTCACGACTCAACTTAACTTGTCTAACTTATGAGAAATAACCTATCTCTCATACAAATGTAACCGACTTAAAAGAGCAATGAAGTCCATCCTCAAATCACCCATCTGGTCGGATCTAACAGATCTCCTGCAACTAGCTATTGTTGCATTCAAAGCCATTACCAAAATGGTTGAGCTCGCCACCCTTCATTGACAGATGCAACTGCCACAATAACTATCTTGGTATCCATCCAATCACTATTCAACCAGGTGCCATGCATCCAAGACCCATCAGCAATCGCAGCTGACAAAGCAACCAAAATGGTCAAACAGACATCGGGCACGACCAAAACTTCAAGTCAAAAATAGCATTACCAGAGTTGGAGTCAGAATAGGAGTCGAAATAGGACTCCACCAAAAATACACACTGCCGGAGTCGGAGTCGGAGTCGGAGTCAGAGCTGGAGTCAAAACATGACCCTACTGAAATTTCAGGTTCAAGAACCATTTCGGTTCCGCGTCCACCCACGACAAAGAGGAACTCATTTGAAATAGTTATGACCGGGTAAAGTCAACCCGGGGTCAAACCAAGACAAGAACATCGGAGTCGGAGCTGGACCCGGGGATGAAACAGAAACAGAAACATGACTTTACCAAAAGTCCAAGATCACGAACCAATCTAGTTCTGGTTTCACCTTTGCCAACTGTAAGAAACAACAATCCATAAATAGGACAAGGCAGAGAAAAACACCCCAAGTAGAATCCAATTTGCCAACTGTAAGAAACAACAATCCATAAATAGGACAAGGTAGAGAAAAACACCCCAAGTAGAATCCAAACATCCAGAAGAACCAGATCGTAAAAGCAGGAGTCGGGCTCGGAGTCAGAACAGGAATTGAAATAGGAACCTGGCAAACGGACATTGCCAACTTCCAAAACTGGTTCCGCCTCCGCCAGAACCTGCGAAGAGAAACAGATGGTAGGAGGCGAAGTCGAAGCAGGAACGAGAACCGAAACCTGGAATTTAGGCAAACAGAACAATGCCTAATTCCATTCCAGTTCCACCTCCGCCAGAGACTCAGAACTCAGGCAAGCAGAACAATGCCAAGTTCCATCCCGGCTCCACCTCCGCTAGAACTTTGTAAACAACACAAAATCACCAAGACATGAAAATGAGGACTTCAAGCTGGAAGTTGAGACATAATTTCTCAACAGATATTAATCCTAATGTTGAAATCAACAAGATTTAAGGAAGAAATTTGATCAGTGAAGAAGGAGATAAAGGAGGATATGCATCACTTCACATGAGATATACATAACTTAATAAGAGGTATATCGATCATGTAGAGCATGCTAAGCTCTTATATACAAAATAAATTAGGATCACAAATATATGTTTAAAGAATCCAAGGTGGATCACCTAGGTTAGGTAATTTAGATCCAAATCAAAATAATCATATGGGATCTAGCAACCTGATACCAAAGGTGTATATGTGCAATTTTTATGGAAAGGATCAAATAGCTTGGTTAAATAAAAAGGTGAATATTTTTTGAGGTGCATCAAATCCCATGTAAATGAGACAAAAATGGATCACATATATATAAAACTAGACAAATCCATTTGTTTTTTATGGTATGTACTCAACAAAAGAAAAAGGGTCTCACTATCTCATGGTCAATTTGTATATAGAAACTACAATCACAAGAAAACAATAGTGTGGCCAAAAACCACTTCAACCAACTAGCTAAACTTCAACAAATATGATTAGTTAGAGATTACATTCAAAAAATCCAAAATCTATCCTTAAAGGTAGATACAATTATAGAGAAAAACCTACATGAATTATTTTTGGGTGGTCTCAAGGATCAAATTAAACTTGAGATACACATGTTTAGTCTTGACTCTATATCAAAATATTTTATCTAAGAATGCAATACAAAGGAGAATTATTTAATTCATAGAAGGAAACTAGTTAATGGAATCATATAAATTATTTTCAACATAATCACTCTTGTTGGTTATTTCTTAGAACAAAACTTAATCTCCTCATTTACCTATGAATCTTCTAGAATCCAATGATAATCAAAGGTAAGGATTGGCCAATGAACAAGTACCAGCTTGCTAGGCTAGACCTCTACTCTTCGGGCTCTGTGAAACCCAAGAGGGTGATCTTGACAATTTTTATATAATACTCTTGTGTCATTTTATCACATGCATTGAATCAAACAGATACATTCCTATTAAAATAAAATAGAAAAAATTCACTAAGGATTTGGTTGACCCTTTAACAAATTGTACCTAAAGAAAGGAATTAGCAGTACTTCATAGCACTATACTACAATTATAGGTGTGCCAAAATTTGTAATTAAGATTTGTGTTCTTTATCAGGCATGGGTAGGCTCACTAACATCAAAGATATACAAATAAATGGACCAGTGATTTATCTATTGGGCAAAAAACACATACTTGCAATAAACTATAATACATTATAAAATGGAAACAAGTATTTGTAGACTATTACATATTACTTTGTAACATATAACTCGATGTGTCCAAAAATAGAAACTTCTTAACAATCCTTGAATTTTACTTATAAATATATAATCTCATTTACACACTTATTTATCTCTTTGAACTAAAGCAAAAATGAAATGACAAATTCAAATAGAGTGATTGAAGATTAATAATTTAACCTTGGTCCATTTATTCATAATTCAAACAAAAAAAATTACAAAGGAGAGAAACTATTCTAGGAACTTGAAATTATCATTCACATATATTTGATATTGTAAAAATATTAAACCTATTATAGACTCGAATAAATTCCTAATACTCAACACTAATCTATTTATTTTTTCTTGAAATTATCAGAATTACTCATACATGAGCTCAAAATTTATTAACCATCAAAATAATTGTGTAATCAGTCATGAATTATCATTTATAGAAATATGAGAGCAACAAGCATTGGGCCAAATTACAATTAGAGTCACATTTACATTTGACATACATTTCAATTTCAATTTCAAGATTCCCCCAGACGGTTATATTTGCATCATTGAAATAAGGGGGAAAGTGTATAAGACAATTTTTTTTTCTATTTGCTGAAGAAGATACACCCGCCTTCCAAAAGGCATATTTTAATCATTGTAACAAAACCAAAATATCTTGCTCATGGGGAAAAAATGTTAACAATGTGCGTGCCTAGTCAACAAAATAATAAAGCATGAAAAGAAACAAAAAGGGAGACAATTGACCTATCTAAGTCAACATTTGTGCCAACAATATTTATGTTAGGAGAGAATAATATTTTGTAGTACTTCAAGAAAATCCTAATCTATACTAACTCTAGGCTATGCACTATTTCTCTCCCATCTATTATTCACCATGTGTGTCACCACCCTTTCATTTATAGATTCATTCTATGAACCTCTCCAATCATATGTTGTACTCATCTTTAGTAGGCCAATTCATATCCATCAAGGCTTTTACCTTTGCATTATGTTGAGCATACCTTGCATCAATTAAAGCTCTAGTTTCTTTAAAAACTACATCCATTCTCATCTCAACCCCAACCATGTTATCAATGTGGTGGTTCAGCATAGAATAATCAATTATAATTAACATTTCCTTGGAATGTGGAAACCAATATCTCAACTCATGCTTCCACTCAAGAAACTCCATTAACTCACCTTTATTATTTAGTGTCTTGGGGATTCCATGCTCCTCCATCGCTCTAAACATTCTTAATTTGTTCTGGAGTTTCATCCCTAACTTCCCATGGATATTTGTAATTTCACCTATTTTATCAATGTCCTGTAATATCTCAAGAAAATTAGTAGGAGCTTTGGGATCTTCCTGCATCTTAGGTATCATTTCCTTAAGTGTCCCTACTTTGGTGCTCCATTTGCTCCATTCAGTTTGAAAATCCCTCTGAACCTGCAAGTTTTTTATGTTTTCCTCATGGATGTTCTTGTAGGCATCCCACATATCATTAGTGCTATTGACCAATTTGGTCACTCTATACTTCAATACATCCTCATAAATTTAATTTTCCAATTTAACTATTTCCAGTTTGGCTTTCTTTGTATTCTCCCTTTCTAATTTCAATTCTTTGTTCAAATTCTAAATCCTCAATGATAGGGCTTCTCTATCTTGTGTAGAAAATTTTGAGGTAGAACTTGTTGGAAATGGAAAAATCCTTTGTGCAGCGGAAAGTACCTTATTATTCTCATCCATCAATTTTTTGTATCTATCCAACAACTTCTTATTGTTAGCCTTTGTAATCTGAGTAGTATCTACAGTCAACATTACAACATGTAGTTGTGCTAGTAATCATTTTTTGTTTCCCTTCTAACAACTACTGCTCCAATCTCCTTTTCCATATATTTTATGAAATAAAGCTTCCCCATGTTTGGTGCCATAAACCAAATGGAAATTGTATGCAACTTAGGGCTAAAACCTGAGCCAAAGACCTTATTGTCAAAAACCTCCTCAAAAAAAAGGCATTAGGATTGTTCCTAATTGCATCTAGTGACTTAGTAGATGATATGTCATATTTGGGAAATAAGAGTGTCCCACTCCCTTTCACCACTGTTCTTGCCTCATCAAGTGACATGGTAGAAATTTCTTGTATTATTTTATCTTCTTCCTCCTTTTCAGCTTCTTCTTGTAAGGAGGGCTCAACTTTCTCTTTTCCTTCTTCAATACTTCTTTTAATGTCAAAGATTTTGACATGTATGAAAAAGTCTCTAAATTATTTGGTCTTGAAACAAGCATCATCACATATAAAATTTGCACATGTCTTTATTCTGGAATCATCATCCTCAACCTCATTGTATTCCCACTTTACAATCCTACTAGGGGGAACCACTATATTCAAAGCATCATCCATTTCTTTAGGGAATTCTTGATCTATCTCCTCCTCCATGGGAATGTGCTCTCTAGATACCTTAGGTATTTAAGACTCACCAATCTTCTCACTTACTAAATAAGACACTAATGGAGTGACTGAATGCTATTCACCTACCTCTTTTTCTCACACATGGATGCTTGGAGTAAAGGATGGAGCTAACTGGATCCTCAACTAAGCATCATGGTTATCGTTGGCCACCTTGGCCTTAATCTCAACTTTCTTTACTTTGTCAAAGAAACTCTTGTCACTAAAGTCACTAAGCATTAATTTTTCCTTCAAAAATTCATCTTGCACCTCGACATAGGGGTTGGCATAGAAGGGGTTTACCTTCAACATCTTTTCTTCAATTGCACATATTTTCCTCCATGCATTTTTTCTTGCTATAACTTCTTTATTACAAGATAAATTTCTAATCACATCCTCTTGAAAGAAGAACTCATGGTACTTTCCTAACAATCCTCTTGCTCTTCTTTCAGTAGAGATCACCCCCTTAGGGTCACAAAACCTTATGACTTCTTATTTCAACTTGTAGTTGTTTCAAAAGAGATTTGAACCTCTCAATGCCCTCCTTTGAGGTGTAGGTGAAGTACACAAATCTATAATTAGGGTTCATAAGGGATGCCTTTCTTATCTTTTTGAAGTGCTCCTTATCCATGGCATCCAATTGACACATTATTTCCATAGATTCTTGTCTATTAGACACATATACTAACAACTTGTTTGGTGGTATTGGGGCTCCATAAAATTTTATTGTTGTGTAATTTGTATGAAGATACCAATCTCCCCAATTGAATTTGCATTTAGTGTCTTCCTCACATTCCATGGGCCTCAAGGTTTTTTTGACACCTTGTGAAATTCTATCAAAAGGCTTCAAACCCAACACCAAGAACTTGAAAGCATTATAAAACATAGCATAGTCAAAATGCAGATAGTGCACATCCCAAATATGTGTCCACATCTTCACTAGCAACTCATTGTCCATGCCATCTCTTTCTCTAAATTTTATACAATTCCTCATCAAATTTTTCCTCTTCCATAGAAATAAATGCATCAACAGAGAATAGTGTTTGTAAGACAATGGAGGAGTTGCATCTTTTAATTTCATCAAGTCCCCATGCAAATGCTTAGTAATGTATGAAGCATAATTCCAAACCATTTTTTGATACTTATGTTGAATATCAATTGCTAGGGTCCTCAGGGAAATATCCATCTTAATGTCATAATTCTTATGCAAGACTTGACATAATGCATAATTAGTATTTTTGAAGTAATATTCAAAATCAACACAATCAAAGGGTTCCATCTCAAGTGGGCTGAAAGGTACACCATTTTTCTTCAAATATTTCCTTTTATGTATCAGCAAGACACCCTTCTTGTACCCAAATTTATTTTTCTCATACTCATTATCCAGCTTGCAAAAATTTATGGACTCAGAGGCAGATGGATTCAACTAAAAATATTCCATTATCTGGCTCGCTGAGATTTCCAACATAGGAACAAAGTTAGGAAATATATTGGTTGTTCTATCTAGTGGATCATAGCACCTGGCTAGTTCGAGAATTAAGTATACCTCCACAAATACATTTGGGCACAACAACTTGCCTATGTCACAAGTCCATAAGTTGTAAGTGGGGCGGTCAACATTTCTCCTTTTGAAAGCATAGTAAATAAATCCCAACCGCTCTATGACAATGCAATATCACAAATCCCAGAGGAAGAATCCTCGAAATGAGTCATTAGGGCACCTTCACTAGTTTTTCTCTTTCCCACCTTCTTCTTTACCTCTATAGTTGATTCTTTTAGGGGTTCCTTCATAAACCTAAGATGATCCTTCTTTACAGTTCTTTATTTTTTAGGATTTTCTACCACTTCAAGTTTGGGTTGGTCATCCTAGGGTTTGGGTCTTTTAACCCATTTATGAGTAGGTTTTCTTTCATTTTTAGCTTTAAACCCACTAGGTTAACTCATATTTACTATGCAACAAAACTAGGGTTTTTCAAATAACAGGGAATTACACCTTAAGCTCTTTGAATTCATTGGGTTCAAGTTAAAATAACAATTCCAACTTCTTTACCCAAAAATCTACAAGTAATAACTTCAATTCCCTTTGAACAAAAGAAAATAATGATTTTGAACACAAAACCTAGCCACTTACCCATTTACCAAACTACTCAATGCACAAATTAGCCACAAAGGCCAAGAGATTAAATTGCTAGGAAAAATGATGGTTGTTCCTAAAAAATTTGCTTACTAGGAGATTTAATTTTTTCATTTCTTCACTCAACTAGCTCCTCTACTCATGATGACTGAAATTGTGAAATAAAAACAATCAACAACTTTCATTATGACTTAGAGTTGGACTACATTCACCATTGATGATTGATGGATTGCTCACTCGAGTGAGCTGACAAGTAGTCATTCTAGTTGAAAACTCAACCATTGATCCTCTAGATTTAAAACATGATCAATGATCCTTCTTGACCATTGCCACATGCTTTTTAAAAATATTGTTTAAAATGATGATGTAATCCTAAGCAACTATCGTGTAGATAACAACTAACTCACAATACATCACATACCCCACTACTCATCACACTAGTGCCTCAAAGTTATGTCCAAATTTCAGAAATGAGAGACACACGCCTACTAGAAGGAATATTCTTCAATGCCAAAAATGTGACAAGATTACATTTCTATTTCAGTGAAAAGGATGTTCCATCAATGCTAGAATACATTCACAAGCTATCTCATATCATTGTAACTAACTTGGAGTTGTGAATTCTTTTGGTGATGGGTGAACCCAATGACAACACCAAAATCTAACAAGTGGAAATATTTGCACCACTCCATTTAATGAATTCATGTCGCTCATCTTAGTAACCAAGAAAAACCATGAAATACTTATGTGATGGCATGACACAAAGAAAGTATAATATACATCACTCATTGCTGAAAAGAAATAGGAAGTGGAAATGTTTCAGCGATAAGTGATACACAAGGCCCACATACATATCACTCATCACGGTAATCAATCATGAAGAATATAAAATTTCAATGACACACAATGCAAAGGAGAAACATAAGCCCATCACTCATCACGGTAATGATCCCAACATCAAAAGTAACTTTAGCGATGAGCGATCACTTAAGTGATTGAAATTTGCATGTGCAATATTATTTTTTTTAAAGAGGGGACTTCCTAGAACCATGCACAATAAGGTCTCAAAAGACTTAATAACAATTTTAGAAAAGTATGTAAAGGCAAAAAAAGGTTGATAAATAAAAATTATAAAATAAATAAATTTCAAGGACCTAGGCATGTAAAAAGGTTTATCGATGGGTTTTAGGAGATCCTAACCATATGGGGCTGATAATAAGATGAAACCTAATGACTCAAGTTGTTTTTACATGATCAGGGAACATGTGATAGTAGGTCAATAGACATATAGGTCAAAGAGAAAGGGTTTAAGATAAAGGTTAAAATAATTCAATGTAAAACTCCTCATATAGAACCCTAAACCCTAGTATCAACTAACCAAACTAACACCCAAAAAAATTCATTCTCAGAGATTAGTGGAACATGATTTTTTTTATGAGGGTTCAACCAACTCCCTTAGCATACTATATTGAAACTACACAAAATTGAGGAGAAGAGAGAAAAAGGGATATTTTTCAATTGTGATAACAACTGCAACTAATTTTATTAATATAGTCTATGGAAATTGTTCTATATTGAAGCTATAAGTGAGGAGGAAGAAGAGGAGATAATATTAGAGGGCGCCAAGGAGTCTGATGAGGAATCACAATATCCCTAAATGATAATTTATTGTCTTGCACTCTCAAGTTTCAATTCTCTACAAACCCTCAAGGTAGTGGGTTACTTATAGAAGGAGACAATAATAATGTTTATAGACTTGGGTAGCACTTATAACTTCATCAACAAAAATGTGGTTATATATTTGAATTTTTTTATATATCATGGTCTAGAATTTTAAGCATTAATTGTATATGGGGGTACTATTAGTTGTCCGAGGAAACATAATAGGATTAAATTTTTGATTGGAGATTATCATCTTGATTGCTCAATATTTTATCTCTATGGATGAAGTAGAAAATATTTTTGGATTAGAGTGTCATACTAATTTAGCAAAATTGAGATGAACTTCCATGAACTATTAATGCACTTTCACTTAGAAGGATGATACAACTAAGAGGCCTATGTGCAAATTATATATAGATACTAATCTCTTAATAAATGTACATGTTTCTTAAGAAGGTAGTGGATGGGTGTGTTTCTCAATTATTTTCCTCAGAATCATATCAATTAATATCTTTTACACTAATAGATCTAAAATCAGCTAGAGATAAACACTTAGTAGGGTAAAAGTACAAATTGGAGTCACATTCTTAAAATGAAACGACCAATAAAAGTAAAAATTTTGAACTTCAACTACATAAAGTGGTCTTTATGTTTCAAATTTAAAAATTATATAAACTAATAAAATGTAGAAATTTTGATGAAGTTTATACTTGTAATTTAAAATAAAAATAAAAATTGTTGTTATATATTATCTTGTTTTTCAATAAAAATTTGAAATCAAAATTTGTTTTTCAATCAGAATTTGAAAGGTTTAAATTTTGCAGGTGGGCCTTGGTTCATCCAAAAAAAAATTCAATCAGAATTTGAAAGGGATAAAATTTTGTAGGGGGGCCTTGGTTCATGGGGAATGTAGGGTTATACACACAATCCTAGACCCCATGTTTTGATCCACACTCAGAACCGATCAAGGATGTGCCTCTCTAGGTAAGGATGTACAAGCTCCCTTTGGAGCTCAAGATGAAGGAGATATATAGGCTCATCGAGAATACCCTTGGGTATTATGTGAAATGTGATTCATTGATGGGAAATCGGTCTCTGGCCCCATTTGTATGCATATATGTAAAGGTTGACTTGAGGAAACCAAGAACTAGAATATGAATGCTTACCAATTAGGTGCTTTGGATGTTGTCAGATAGGGCATATGAAAAAGTTTTGTTCAAAGATTAAGGTTGGAGGGCATTGAGATGGAAGCAAAGAACAACCTAGGGGTGCCAAAGGGAAGAATTTGAAGGCATTTGGTGCATCCCCTGTTTAAATTTAGACAAATTCCCCTCCCCCTTCTATGGCTGGTGGCAATGGTAGTGGCTCCCCTATGAGGTGCCCTGAGGGGATTGTTCTGGCGGGGTCTTTGGCTACTCCAAATAGAGTGGAGCAAGTTAAGGGAGATATGGATGAAAATTTGGTTAAGGGTTTAGATGGGGTCGTGGTGGTTGATGCCCCCTCTACAGTTTACCCAATCGAAGTTAATTGCCCTTCCCCATCGGCTATTAAATCTATTCATTATGGAGAGGCTCCTATTGATGCTGATGAAGGGGTTTCAGATAAGGAGAATGATTGATCAATCACAACTAGGAGAACAAAAAAAATTGATGGAAAGCATAACATACCAGTCAATGCTAGTGGTGCTAATAGCAGAGGCAAGAAAATGAAGGCTACCAAGGAAAAACTCAAGGCGCTAGAGGAAGTTGGGAATGGCATTCAGGCCTCAATAAGGTATTTTGTTTCTAATGGACGCGGGCACCTCCCTAAGCCCAGGAGGTTATGAAGATTCTAATATGGAATATTCATGGCCTTAATAGCCTTGAGAAGTAGTATCTTCTCAAGAGATTGATTGAAGTTGAAATCCTTGACATTCTTATGCTTTAGGAAACCAAAATCGATGGGAAGAAATTTATAGAACTAATCCCAAGGTTCTGGAGAAATGGGGAAGGGGTAGAAAATAATTCTATGGGCTCAGCTAGTGGTATTTCCATTATGTGGAATAAAAAATTTGTTGGTGGGATAATGGTGGAAGTTACATAGTATTGCATCTCTGCTCACTGCCATTTCCTTTAGTGTGGTGAGCAAGTATTGGTCACAAATATCTATGGGCCTTCTCTGGATGGAGATAGGTTGGAAGTGTGTGATTACCTCAAAAAAATTAGAGTGGTTAATGGTATGGGTAATTGGCTTGTGGGAGTTGATTTTAATGCGATTTTGTCTCCTAAGGAGAAGGTGGGAGGAAGGGCCCTTTCATCTCCTAGCTCATTGGCATTTAGAAGTATTTGTGAATATTTAGCCTTCACTGATATCAAACGTAAGGAAGTATGGTTCACTTGGTCCAATAAAAGAACTTGCGATGACAATATTAGAATCAAACTCGATATTCTTTTGGTTAACTCTGATTGGTTCTTGGGTTCTGACAATTTTATCTCTAAAGTCATGAATTATGGCAGTTTCGATCATTGGCCAATCTCCCTCTATGTTAACAAAGCTCTAAATCTCAAGGGTATCCCCTTCAAGATGGAAGCTTTCTGGTATGAACATCTAGAGTTTGAGAAGATCTTGGCTGGTTGGTGGAATGAGGATGTCAAGGGGTGTAAAAGGTTCATCCTTTATAATAATCTTAAGGAGATTAGTAGGCAAGACAGTTTATGGAACAAGTATTCTTTCGGTGATCTATTCGAAAAGAAAGTCGAGGTGGAATTGGAATTACATCTTTTGAAAGCTGAAATAGCCTCCAAGGGTTTCACCCCAGAGCAAAGGGCTAAGGAACTTGATCTGATAGAAGAACACAATGGGTTGCTCTGTATGGAAGAGATATTTTGGCAACATAAATCTAGGATCAAGTGGCTACATGAGGGAAATAAGAATACCAATTTATTTCACATAACTAATAAAATAAGTGTTAAATAAACTAGATACTGAGAGGGGGGGTGTGAATTAGTATCCACTAAAATTTATTGAACAATCATCATTAAATTATTTCATCAAAAAGAAGATAAAAGAAATAACAAACATAACATTCCATAACATAGAAAACACCAAATTTTATGTGGAAAACCTAATGAGGAAAAAACCACGGTAAGGATTATCTCACAATATATGGTTATATAAAAAAGACTAGCTCATTGCTAGATACAAAATTTCAATGCTTACGAATTTCTATCCAAAATGGAGGCTCACTGCCTACAGAAATTGTGTAAATAAAAACTGGTTAACCACCAATGTTGAATTGATGAAGATGCGCCATAAGTGAAGATTCAATTCCTTATATGCTCAAACTATTTGCTCATATACTGATCTTCAATTTTCACACTTATACTTCTTCTCTTCTTCACATTCACATACTCTACATAATACTTCACTTCGTATTACACAGTTTTTGTCTCATCGCTTAGATCTTGTTAAGCATCTTGAATATGTTGGGGATAAGGAGTTGGGTCTGTCATCAAGATGGGCATCTAAGACAAAAATGCCTTAGTGATTTCAATTCAAAATCACAACAAAGACACAACCAACCATGCCATAAAGTGGAAACAAGCACAGTTGATCCCCCATTGATCCTCTAAGAGAAGTGGATGCAAACAAAGAACAAATTCAACACAAACAAATAACCATGAAAGACAAAACTATGAACATATAGATATACGTGGGAAAAACCTTTTCAGGTAAAAAACCCCACCTCCAATACATTCAGCTCACTTGTATTATTCAGTAACAAAAATGGTTACAATACAAAACTAGAGCTATGCTCTTCAAGATAATACATCTTGTTCATCTAGAGAAAGAATACAGGCTACACAAACCAGAATCTCATACAATTACAATGTACATGAGACATACTGTGTGGATTCCCTTCAAAACCTCTCAAAAGACTATCACAACCAGCCTCTTGGCCTTATAGGTTCACATCTTATCAAATCTAAGAGTTAAAGTGTTCACTGTTGAACAACTCAAACACTCTCAACTTCTCTTTGATATCACTCATCATCTATCTCGAACTGCACAAAATATTATTTATAATCTTACTCTGTGTGCATACCTATTCAGCCCATCCCTGCCTACAATGGTCAACATGATAATAACTTATCTACCTACAAGCACCAACCATTCCTTGATAATGTACATCGCTTATATAGTTGCATCGAGCCACACAATAATTAACCTTGCCCAGACGCGTCCATCAACCTTCCATCAATAATACAACTCTATCGCAATCAAGAAATAACTCTCTAGCCAATGGGATCTCAAAGAAGTTTCCACATGTCACCATTTCATTTGCTTATCGCTGTTGACTACTAATCAAATTGGCCCAACTCCATCAATCAAGTCCCGAGCACATTCTATCTCCACCGTGCTACCGCTAAGCTCAAACAACCCCGTTGCGATATGGCAGTGAGCTCGCCCGAGCTCACCCCGCCATCTACTGCACTACCACTACCTAGACCGACTCATCTCATGGTATGGTAGTAAGACATCCGATCTCCTTAGAGCTTTGGCCCAAGCCACCACTAATCTTTGTCCTTCCATTAGCTTTGGCCAACCAAATGCAGTCGACCTGCCACGTGCCAAACGGTCGTTTGCCTGTTGCACTGACACAGAGTCCAACTCGGTCAAACTCTACTCCGAGCTCATCTGAGCTCCTACTACACTACCGCAGCCCAGACCAACACACCTCATGGTATGGTGATAAGCCATCCTAGTCAACTACTAGCGGTCTTACCGTGGCCACCGCAGTCAATCATTTGATTATCTATGGTATGGCGATAACCGCTAGCCAGGCAATTGGCAATCTTACCATAGCCATTGTGGTCAGTCACCTGACTGATCGTAGTATGGCAGAAACTGCTAGACCCAACTGCAGGCGGTCCCACCATGCTACTACATTGAGTGGACCCACCGCCTATGGTATGGCGGTAAACGCCAAAGCCACCACTGGTGGTCTCACCATGTTACTATGGTGAGTTGACCCACTGCCTATGGTATGGCGGTAACAGCCAAAGCCACTGCTGGTGGTCTCACCGCATTACCATGGTGAGCTAACCCACCGCCTGTGATATGGTGGTAACCACCAAAGCCAGTCAAAGCCATCGTGGTAAAGGCAAGAAGCATGAAGGAAACCACCAAGTTTGAAGGGGAAACAAGCCAAAATGTTGAGGAATAAATTCCCAACAATCTCCCACTTGCTGAAGACATTCAGGCTTCCTCCAAACATTTGAACAAGGACCAAAACCAGATTTCCACGCTCCAACCAAGACCTCTATAACAACATCAAAAAATGTCCACCATCTTAGGCACCAACTCCAAACATAGGAATACGCCAAGGTGTATATGCACCAATCTCAGGAACAAAAACAAATTGATCCTCCAGGTGAAAAAGGAAACAAAGAAAAAAACAAGTCACCATACGAACACAAAAAAAAATTCTCTAGAAAAAAAACCATCAGCTAGAACAATAACCTCTAACTGATTGCCCTCCATCCAACTGATCAAACCACGCGATTGCAAACCAACACCCATAGCTTGTGCTGAAACATCCAACCACCCATACCTCAAAGGTATGACCACCGGCAGTAGACTCATGCCATCATAAAACCACCCATCTCAGCACCAACCAAGCACCCTGTGTCAACTAGTCAAGAGACCAAACATGTCCAGGTACTCCCACTGCAAGGGTACTATCTAGATGAATGCAACCAAAGAACTATCACACATGATCCAGGCATAAAAAGTCCAAAAAAACCTACACAAATAAATGTAAATATGTAGTTCCAAGGATCATCCACACTGATCTACAACACCTACAACCACCTTCTGCAAGAAACATTTCCCTCAACTGTCTTCCATAGTTCTTCAAAACTCCTCCAAACTAGACTGAAGAAAGAAGCATAGGCACCTTCGTGTCATCACAAGACCACAAACTGTGACCAACTCGGCACCACAAAGGAAACTCACATCTAAAGTCAAAAGAACAATTAGGAAGAACAAGACTAGATTAGAGAGAAACTTTAAATCAAACCATGTAACCACCTTCTACACACATTTCTAAATGCAAGTTGTGACAAGAATGATCTTCTTCACATCCCAATGGAAAATCCTTAACAACATCCAACAAAACCATGGATGTAAGAACCTCAAAGAACACCAAACTTACCCATACAATATCTCCTATCAGTCCTCAAAAGGACAAGGAGATACACAATGCTATCCATCTTCGATTATGAATCCCCCAAAATCTCAAAACAACTAAAAATTCATATCATGAGAGATAAAGCATAACACACAACTGAAAGATATATTGGGAAAATACCTTTCAAAGTGACACCACTGCTGAGTAGACCAAGATGAAAAGAGAAACATGCTCATCCAAGGTATACAAGCCAAAGTGACTTACCCAAGAGCATTCTCCTTCAAGGTCTATGTTGAATTCACATTCAACCAAGGTGCAGGCTTCTCGGACTTTCAGTTGTAATAGCAACATTCTCATAAGAATTTCAGCCTCACCTTATTCTCCATGCATCCATGAGTATTAGCACCCTATCATCTCATGCTAACTCCAAACTACATCACTACAATAAAAAAGAAGTCCTCCAACATATGACCAATGCACTGAAAACATAGAGAAACCCCAAAGCACTGTCAAATCTTCAAAAAAATTATCATGACACCATGATCTACACATCCCCTTGGGAGATACCATGCTTCAAGTTAACTATCAATGGTCTCAAGAGCAAAGCAACATGCCAAAACTCTAATGCATAAGCAAGAGTATACCATGACATAAAGCAAACAAAATCTAAACCAACATCACTTGTCAAGCACCACCAGCATCTCAGCCAAAGACTACCAAGGTCCTTCATGGCTCCAAGATGTTGCACACCTTCAAATAGTGAACATGCAGATGCAAATTCTACAACACCAAAGAAGACCATTCATCACCAAGTGATCAATCCGCAGTCACTACTAAAGCTCCCACTGAACTGTGACACTGAGCTCTCCAAGCACCATGAATGACCACCCCATCACTATCAAAAGCTTACACTATGCCAGTGTAACAAGATCTCCATGACACAGTGATTCACATGCTTCAAGTCCCCATTACTGACTATTCAGGTACTCAAATGCCATTTCTCCTCTGATCTCAAAATAGCCATGCCAATGCACAAGTGACCATAGACAAGGTTAGCTAAAAGATCTGCACCACACAGTCACAACCTCATGGATATTGACAGTCCACTTTCGAGTTGTCTCACAGCAAACATGTAGGTAAGGAAAGCTCACAACATTGCACAACTCATGGATGCAACCAAAAGAAACCTACAAATCTATTATTGCACTAGAAACTACAAAACTGAGATAATCAAAGAGAACAACCAAAGTAGACAAGGATGACTCAAACACCAGATCAACAACAAATCTGATTTTCTAGACACGTCCACAACTCAAGCACCAAAGTCTAGGTAACCAACAAGAAAAATCACAAGAATGATGAAAGTAAGAATCATACCAACACTCCCATGCAGAGAAGACATCACACCTCCTTAAACAATGTTGAGTTGTAGCTATATCATCTAGTCACACCCCAGAAGCCAAGATCTAGAAAATAGCAGACAATAGCTCCACAAACCACAAGTTTTTCTTAATCGTGTAAAACTTGCCAAACAACAATGTTTATAAAAAACCCATGCATCTTTATATTCATTGCTCATCTGGATGACTCAGGAGTCTGCACACAACCATCATAGTTAACTACAACAATGAAAAGAAACATGAAAAAGCATGATAGACTTTTTAGGAAAATCTATAGAAAACCTCCAAAGCCAAAGACATGAATATGAACCATGCGAGTGCAAGACATAGGCACATAGGAACAACAGGTCCATTTCAGACCAGTTCCAATGCCACAATCATGCAAAAGCAAATGAGAGAGCCAGGATATCCAGAAGTTGCAAACCACCAAGGTCACTTCATAGCCTCCATGCAATTAGAGCAATAGAGAAACCACCTTCAGTGCTAAGTCAAAAAACCCAACACAAGCTAAATGCTCCATGGTTGAACAACAACACAAGAAACTCCATACCACCAGGGAGCCTCTCACATAGATACCCAGTATGAAACCACGCTTCGCTGCAACACAACCACAAGCACATCTTACACCCTTTGCATCAGGAAATTTGTTACTAGCCAAGAGCTTCAGATCACATTTCCACAACATGATCAACTCCATACTTATCCAACGTCTTTCAAAACTATGTGTTGAATCAATGAAGCACACACTTCCACTCACCAAAAGATCAATCACCAACCAATTTCTCCAGACTTCCTCAAGCTTGCTAGGCTAAGAAATCTTCACAAGAGAAAACCCACAACATCAGCAACTAGGAGAAGACTTTGATACCACTGGTTGGTATCATCAAGCCTCAACCTCCCTCAAACATGATCTAATACCACTTGTTGGTATCATGAGCAACAAAATACTAGCTCTAATACCACTTGTTGGGGATAAAGATTTGGGTCTGTCATCAAGATAGGCATCTAAGACAACAGTGCCTTAGTGATTTCAATTCAAAATCACAACAAAGACACAACTAACCATGCCATAAAGTGGAAATAGGAACAGTTGATCCCCCATTGATCCTCTGAGAGAAGTGGATGCAAACAAATAACAAATTCAACACAAATAGATAACCATGAAAGATAAAACTATGAACACACAAATATACGTGGGGAAAACCTTTTCAAGTAAAAAACCCCACCTCCAATACATTCAGCTCACTTGTATTATTTAGTAACAAAAATGGTTACAATACAAAAGCAAAGCTATGCTCTTCAGGATAATACATCTTGTTCATCTGGAGAAAGAATATAGGCTACACAAAGCAAAATCTCACACAATTGCAATGTACACAAGACATACAATGTGGATTCCCTTAAGCTCCTCTCAAAAGATTGTCATGGCTAGCCTCATGGCCAACCCAACCTCTTGGCCTTATAGGTTAACATCTTATCAGATCCGAGAGTCAAAATGTTCACTATTGAACAACTCGAACACTCTTAGCTTCTCTCTGATATTGCTCATCATCCATCTTGAACTGCACACAAGATTATTTATAATCTTACTCCATGTGCATACTTGTTTAGCCCATCCCTATTTGCAATGGTCAACAAGATAATAACTTATCCACCTGCAAGCACCAACCATTCCCTGATAACATGCATCACTTATATAGTTGCATCAAGCCACACAATCATTAACTCGGTCTGGACACATTCGTCAACCTTCCATCAATAATACAACTCTATCGCAATCAGGAAATAACTCTCTAGCCAATGGGATCTCAAAGAACTTTCCATGTGTCACCATTTTATTAACCTATCACTCCTAATTATCAGTCAAATTAGTCCAACTCGGTCAACTGAGTCTCGAGCACATTCTGCCTCCACCGTGCTACTACTGAGCTCAAACAGCCTCGTTATAGTATCACGATGAGCTCGCCCAAGCTCACCCCACCATCTACCACACTGCTACTGCCCAGACCAACTCGCCTTGTGGTATGGCGGTAATCCATCCAAGCTCCTTCAAGCTTTGGCCCAAGCCACCACTGAGCTATGTCCTTCCAATATCTTCAACCAACCAGATGCAGTCAACCTACCACGTGCCAAACGGTCATTCACTTGTAGCACTGACACCGAGTCCAACTTGGTCAAACTCTGCCATGAGCTCATTCAAACTCCTACCACACTACCACAGCCCAGACCAACATGCCTCGTAGTATGGTGGTAAGCCATCCTGGTTGACCACTAGTGGTCTTACTGTGGCCACCGTGGTCAGTCATTTAACTATCCGCCGTATGGCAATAACCATTATCTAGGCCGCTGGCAATCTTACTGCAGCCACCATAGTCAGTCACTTGACTAGCCATGGTATGGCAGTAACTACCAGACCCAACCGTAGGCAGTCCCACCACACTACCGTGGTGAGTGGACCCACCACCTGTAGTATGGCGATAATCGCCAAAGCCACCACTGGCGATCTCACCGCATTACCGTTGTGAGTTGACCCACCGCCTGTGGTATGGCGATAACCGCCAAAGCCATCGTTGGCGGTCTCACCATGTTACCGCGGTGAGTTGACCCACTAGCTACAGTATGGCAGTAACCACCAAAACCAGTCAAAGCTGTCGTGGTAAAGGAAAGAAACATGAAGGAAACTGCCAAGTCCAAAGGGGAAATAAGCCAAAATGTTGAGGTATAAATTCCCAACAAAATATATACACAAATGCATTAGATAGGTTGGATTCAAGAATAATTCAACCATGTCAGAAAATCATCAAGTCATCTGGGACCAAATCTAGGTCTTTCATATAAATCACAAAGCATTAGACTAAATATTTGGTCAGCCAAAACCTAATACCAAATTGCAAATACAAAAACCGATGTTAGCGCATCACCAAAACATCTGAGAATGCATACATACACTCTTCCAACCATTATAAACCTTTTCTCAAATCCTTAGATCATACTGATTATCAGAGAGAGTATGCAAACCAACAGTACTAGAATTACCAGAGAAAATACAAGATGGGATAGACTGGTACTACACACCGGTATAGGGTACTGGACCAACATGGTGACATCAATGGCAATATAAGATATATTTACAAAAATCTCCCCCTTTGGCATGGGTGGCAACATGTAAACAAAAGATCAAAAATAATTTTGCATTCCATATCTCTCCCCTTAACTTTAGTTCTCCAATATCTCTCCCCCTTTGACATCAATGACAAAGGGGACCAACCAGATGAAACATGGTGAAATCCAATAAAGATTTCATTCAAAATTTCAAAACTTCAAAACTTTCAAGCATCCAATTCCTCAAACCATAAAAACTGTTTTCACCTCAAAAACCTTTTTGTACCTTTCTTTGATCACCAAAATAAATTTCTTCCATTCTAGTACAACAAAATCCATTCTTGTAAACACAGTTTCCAACACATCTAGCAATGTGAAGGAGGATGACCAGTCTGTGGAGGAACATTGTTTCTCATAGTCTTCTGAATCAATATGAATTCTAGAAAGATGGTTTAGCCAGACCTCAACAATCTCTTTTAGAAGCCAGAGGGTCTTTACTACACCATCCATTTTCCTTTGCACAATGACTAGTTCGGCTTGAAACTCACCAATTCTCAACCTTTTCTTCCCATCTTTCTCCTCAAAGATATCAAACTTCTTCCCAATATTGTTCACCTCAGATTATATTGCTTCAATTCTACTTCAAAAATTATCAATTGTTGCATTCCACTAGAGGAACTATTTTTAAATATCAGTCATTTCTTTCATGCACTTCTTCATCTCCAACTAAGTTCTTAGGTAAGGAATAAAAAATGGTAGAAACATTAATACCTTTACACAAAAAATACTCAATTAGAGCATCATCAATTTTAAGCCTATCAATAGGAGAGGTCGTACTCCAAAATTCACCAACTTTCTTCATTTTTCCTTTCACTAGCATAGTCTGGATGTCATTTGGATCAGAATATTCAGATTTAGGCAAAGATTCATCTTCAACTTCCACCTCCTCAAGAATAAAAATGATATCTTCAACAACTTCTTTTCTTTTCCTCGATTCCAGAGGGGAATCATTAACAACAACTTCCAATTCTTTCATTCTAGAGGAAGAACCTTCCTCAATATTACTAGGCATAGCTTCACCAGAGCTCATTGCATTTTGCAATGATAAGAAAAATTTATTGCATGCACTCGCTTTATCCTCTAAATTTTCCAAATGTCTCTATTTTTGTTTTGCAATAGGAATCTCAAATTCCCACTCAACATCCTTCTTTCCTAATAGGGATTTCAAAAAATAAAGTACTAAACATGTAAGAAAAGATCCAAAACAAAATGGATAACCATCTCTCAGAGAAAATTATATGTTCTTGAGAATATTCTCAAGAATTATCTTAAATAGATCAAAATGATTGTTCTCCTTTACCAGTTTATGCGCCAAATATACTACAATGGCTAAAGTAGAACTTTCTTTGTTCCTAAAAAAGATTTTATACAATATTCCATACGCAACATACCTAATTGAAGAATCAATAATGATATCCATCAACAGTACTCGGGGATATTTTTCAACTCTCGTCAATTCTTCTACTTTATTGTATTTAATAGTCTTACATCCAGGAAGTTCTCCAACACTACACAAACCGGTAATGGCTTCGATCGCTTCCTTCGAAATAGAATAGGATCTATCCAATATGATGCAGTCATGCTTGAATTTTTTTAGAAGAAACAAAATAAATTCTTTATCAACAAACCAGGGGAATTCTCCCCATATATCCAAACCTAGGGTTTGTAGATTCTAAAATTTTCTTGGTTCCAACCCTAATTCCAATTTATTTATTTTTTGATTATCAAATTCATTCAAATCAACTCCTTTCAACTTCAAAGGAGTATTCATACTTGATCTTATGATAGAAATTTCCATTATAGCTCTTAAAATTTAACAAAAAAATATTTTATTATCTTCCTTTATAGTCGCGAGATTGGGAAACTTTTGACACCTGCTTTCAAATGTTGACAATGTTCTCTTCAAGGGTCCTCAAAATTCTTCCAGAGAGCTCCGAGTCTCTCTACAAATAATTTGAATGAATGATGATCAAAATTATTTGAGAAAATTACTTTATACTTCATCATTTCACCCTAACTCACATTAATTGTAAAAAAATAACAAAACTTTTCTTCTATTTCAATTGAGAAACCCTAATTCACTCTGCAAAGGAACATGCTCACATCTTTTCATTTGGTTTATTTTTCAGCACCTTTGTCCTACTATTCCACACAATATATCCACATGCCAACACCTAACATGCTACACTTCTGGGGGTTTAATTGATTTTCTGATAAGGCTCCCCCTAAGACCATGTTGGGTCTTGTTCCCAGAGGATTCATATGCACCGAATGAGGGTACAGACACATCAATAGTCTCTGATTCTTCTTTCTTTTTCCATATGTTGCTCATTTCTTGCTTAACCTCTTCCTTGTCAACCTTTTCCACCGGTTTATCATCTTCCACAAGAGAAAAATACTTTCCCCTCTTACTTTTGCAAACTTTTGAAATATGTCTTGGTATCTTGCAATGGTAACATACACCATTTCTCTATCCAATTTGATTTCCATTCATCCCTATTATGCATTGATTAGATTTATGTCCAAAAATGTTACAAGTATAGAAATAGCCATAAAAAGATTGATTTATCCTTCCTCCATTAAATATATTCATCATCACTCTACTAACAATCCTCACTTGTGATTTGCATTCAGTAGCCTTATGTCCTATCTTCTTGCATGTATAACATTGTCTGGATAAGGGACCAAAAAACTAATTCAACCTACTCCTACACTTAGTTTCCTTATGTCCAAATTTGTTACATGAAAAAAAAACATCATTAAATTATGAGTACCTTTGTGCATTCGGTTGTCTGATAGGTGATCTCCTTTGTTTTTTTCTTTCCTTTATCTTGAGTCTTCTAATTATTTATTGGATCAAAGTTCTAAATTTTTCCATTAGCTTCATTACCTAAGCCAATTTTGTCCTTATAAGGTTTATGTCTAGCTATTAACTCATCAAGCTTGGTGGAGCTTATCTTAAATTCATCTTCACAGAGTTTCTCTTTCTCAATTTTTTATTTCAGATTCATCACTTCCTGTTCAAGTCTATAGAAGACATCAACCTTGCTTTGTATCACTATTTTCAAACATTTTTCAACTTTCACCTTTTCATCTATCTTCAGTTTTAGTTAGGTATTCTCATCATTTGATAGTTTCAATTCTTCACTCACTTCTATGTATCTCTCTTTTAATTTTTTTAATTGCTCTTTCAATTTTTGGATACACTCATTTGCTTCATCTTGATTTTATTTCAATTTTTTTTTTAATTTCAGCCTTATCAAGATCTTCAAGGGTAGTCTAGAGCTCTTCTTTGTCCATTATTCAATCTGCAAGATCTCCCTCAAGCTATTAGACTTTTCAGGAGGAGCCAAAATCTCTGATACCAATTGGTGAATAAATTGGATACTGAGAGGGGGGGGTTGTGAATCAGTATCTACTAAAAATTATTGAACAATCATCATTAAATTATTTCATCATAGAGAAGATAAGATAAATAACAAACATCACATTCCATAACACATAAAACACCATATTTTATGTGGAAAAGCCAATGAGGGAAAAACCAAGGTGAGGATTAGCTCACAATATATGGTTATATAAAAAATATTGGCTCATTGCCAGATAAAAAAGCTCACTGCTTACAAAGGACTTGCTATCCAAAATGGA
This sequence comes from Sequoiadendron giganteum, assembly GCA_007115665.2. Lineage (NCBI taxonomy): Eukaryota > Viridiplantae > Streptophyta > Pinopsida > Cupressales > Cupressaceae > Sequoiadendron > Sequoiadendron giganteum. Next base: position 55,454,586 of record CM021107.1, on the reverse strand, counting down.
GGCTCACTACCTACAAAAAATATGTAAACAAAAATTGGATAACAACCAATATTGAACTAATGAAGATGCACCACAAGTCCAGATTCAGTTCCTTATATGCTCAAACTATTTTCTCATAGACTGATCTTCAATTCACACACTTATACTTCTTCTCTTCTTCACATTCACACAATCTACACAATACTTCACTTCACATCACACATTGTTCATCTCATCGTTCAAATATTCTTAAGCATATGGAATATATACACGAATGCATTAGATAGGTTGGATTCAAGAATAATTTAACCGTGTCAAAACATCATCAATTCGGTTGGGACCAAATCTTGGTCTTTCATCTAATTTGCAAACAATTAGTCTACATATTAGGTAAGCCAGAACCTAGTACCAAATTGCAAATATAAAAATTGATGTCGACTCATTACCAAAACATTTGAGAATGCATACATACACGCTTCCAACCATTATAAACCTTAGATCATACCGATTACCAAAGAGAGTATATAAACCAAAAGTACCAGAATTATTAGAACGAATACTAGATGGGATAGATTGGGTCTACACACCAGTACAAGGTATTGGACCAACATGGTGACATCAATGACAATATAAGATATATTTCCAATAATAAGGAGATAACAAAATAAAATCCTCAAGATTCATTCTCCTAAAGGGCTAGTTCTAAATGATGTGGAGACTATACGATTGGTGAGGAATAATTTTTTCCAATCTTTGCTTGGTGGCCCAAGAGGAGTGCTTAAGCAACATCCCTTGCTTAATTTTGAAAGATCAGAATTCTACACTTCTTGCTCCCTTTTTGAGAGAATAAATCAAGAGTGTGGTGTTCTCCTTGGGTGCTAGGAATTCTCCTAGTCTTGATGGCTTCTAGATGGAATTCTTCCAAAAATATTGGCATCTTTTCGGTGAAGATGTGTGGCTTGCAGCTAAGGAGAGTAGGATTTAGAGAGATATCTTCAAACCATAGAACTCAACCTATATCACCTTGGTTCCTATGGTTAGAGATCCTAAATTATTTGATCAATACAAGGCCATTTTACTTTGTAATTTTGTCTACAAGGCGGTGGCTAAAGTATGGCATCAAGATTGAAGGTCTACTTGGAGAGATTTATCTCTGAAGAATAGATTAGTTTCTTGAAAGGTAGACAAATTTTGGATGGCATTGTGTTTTCTCACGAAGTAATTCATTCCATCCAAAGTAGGAAGAAAGAGGGTATGTCTATCAAGCTAGATATGAATAAAGCCTATGACAGAGTTCCATGGGACTTTCTAATCAATATTAAAAGGAAGCTTGGGTTTAGTGCCTCTTGGTACAATTAGATTCAAAGTTGCATCTAGTCTACCTCTTATGTTGTTCTTATGAATGGTGTTCCAACTAATTTCTTTAGTGCAAAAAGGGGGCTTCGCCAAGGTGATCCACTTTCACCTTTTTTGTTTCTCATTGTGGTTGAGGCCTTAAGAAAAAGTCTACAAAAGAGGTCAGAGTTGGAAACATCAAAGGTCTACAAGTTTCTCAAGGATCTAACAAAAATTTTAACCATCAATTTGTGGACAACACATTTTTATTAGGTGAGGCCTCGGCTAGGGAGGCTTGAGTGTTCAAGCATATTTTGGTTCAATATGAATGTGATGCTTGGAAAAAAGTGAATATGGCCAAGTCTCAAATTTTATTATTGAAGAATCCTTGCTTGGAGAGCCTAGAGATTCAATAGTTCCTGGGGTTTGATGTTGCTCAACTTCTTAGCAAGTATTTAGGCATACCTCTTGTCTTCAAGAAGCCAATTGTTGATGATTGGGGCAATGCCATAAGAAAATTTCATGGTATGCTCGACTTCTGAAAAGGTCGTTGGCTCTCCCTTGTTGGGAGAAATACCCTCATAAAAGCCTCTATGTTTGTTGTCTTGATTTATACTATGTCAATGTTTCAAATCCTAAGGAGGGTTGTCAATGTTATTGAAGATACAAAAAGACATTTTTTATGGCAAGGCAACAGAGAGAAATTTAAGCACAATTTTGTGAAATGGGATAAAGTGTGCAAGCCTATCAAATATGGGGAGTTGGGAATAAGGAAATTTAAAGAGATGAATACTAATCTTGGCACAAATTTTTTTTGGAGAGTATATGAGGAAAAGGATAGACTTTGGAGCAAAATTTTGTAGGCCAACTATCTTCAAAACAATATTGATCTTTTATTTAATTAGAACTGTACTCTTTCTTAGGGATCGAGCATCTGGAATTTTCTCTTACATTGTAGAACTTCCATTATTCCTAATTTGAGATGGTCCTTGGGGGATGGTAGAAAGATTCATTTTTGGTAAGATCATTGTATGGATTTTGGGAAGCTCACTGGCTCTTTGTGCTTTAGACCTTTAGCTTCATACTTTGAGGAAGTTGTTGGCAAAAAAGTGGTTGATTACATTGAGGGTTATCCCCCTAATAAAAGGTGGAAGAATCTTATTGCCCCTGTGGCTACCTTAAGTAAGGTCTATAAGTATTTTCCAATTGAATTGGAAAAATGGCATGTCTATGGTCTTAAGGAGGAAGATAGATTAGTGTGGGGCGACATTGTCTCTAGTCAAGTTACTATTCAGGCTTCTTTCCTCAAATATTTTTGCAACAAGGTGAATGCAAAGGAGGTTAAAAGTAAATTGTGGTTCAAACAAGGAATTCCTAAGTTGATTTCTTCTTCTTGGATTTCTTGGAAAGGCAGGGCTCTCACTTGGAATAGGCTAAGATCCTTTGGTCATTGTGGGCACTTGAGATGTGTGAGAGTGTTGAGGAAGACAACAAATATATGTTCCTTCACTGTAGTTTTTCTCATAATTTGTAGTCTTGCTTCCTCTTTAGATGGGGTTTTTCTTGGGTCATCATGGAGGATATGCCAAGGATGCTAAAAAGTTGGAATCTCCAAGTAAGAAGCCCTGGTTTGAAGCTCATCTGATTTGTTGCCCTAGCTATTATCTTGTGGAATCTTTGGTTAGAAATAAATAGGCACATTTTCCAAAAGTCATGGAGGTCAAAAGATAGAGTCTGGGATTTAGTGGAAAGCATGATTGGAGAGCTTGGTGAGATGCATATGGGCAGTATTTGTTCAATCAAATCTCATGAGTCGGCATGGGGGAATGCTTGGCCTCATTTTATATGGTTGGATAATCTTCCTTCTCCTACTATCTCCCGCTCTATCCATGATTTGTAGTTCTCTCTAAAGGGTGAATGGTTGAAGCTCAATTTTGATGGTGCTTCCAAGTTCAATCTGGGTGTGGCTAGTGGTAGTGGTATTTTTAGAGACTGCAATGGTCTGATGATAGCTAGGGAGAAGGGATGGAAGAAGTTGTGGGTGGAAGGGACCTCAAGTTTGATCATCAAAGATTTGAAGGGAAGAGAAACTCAGAATTGGAATCTAGGAGTCATTACAAAGTGGGATAATTGGTTGATCAAAGCATTTTTTCAAGGTGAAGCCTTCACACATCAAATGAACTAGGAATTGAGTGGCTAGTTGGGCTGCTAATACTGGTGTAGCTATGCAGAGTGAGGATGGGGTCTATGTCAAAAATTGGTGGAGAAAATTCCCTTTTGAGGGTGTCTAATTAATGCAAGAGGATATTAAGGAGCATCCCCCTGACTGAAGGCATCATCTATTGGGTTGGATCTTGTGGTCGATTGGTGTTGTTTGGGTTGGGTCAATTTTTTTTGTTCAAGCATATCTTTTTGTGTGTAAGGTGTAATTTTTGTATGATAGATGTATGCTACATTCATGCTATTTCTCTTTGTTTCTCTATGGCTCTTGGACCTAAACCAGATTTTTATTATAAAACAAATTAAGAGCATAATTTGAAGTACTAAAAATTTCAATAAAAAAGAGATTGATAGGACATCACAAAATATGAGTAACTTTTTCCCCTAATTTCCCCACCAAATAACTAACATCGATATCTAGTGCATGAAAAAAAAATGAATATTTTTTGTAAGAATTTTTTAAAGTGAAATTTCACTAGAATGTAAAAAATTTCTATTTTTATATCATTTTAGAAGTAAAATTTTACCTCTTTTAAGAGGATTCTCTCCTTTAATGCACCATATATTTTTCATTTTTTTTAATATGTTTTAATTTCTAATCAACATCATGTTTCATTATAAAACCCACATAAAGTGAATTTTAAAAAAATCATAATAAAATTAATCAATATATATATAATATTCTACACTCTAAGTTCTACAAAAGGGTATTTTTTATATTTTCATGAAATTACCCCTAGTTGGAGAAATTTAGAGTTGAATTTGAAGTTCCTTTGAATTTCCCGAAAAGAGGGGTTAAGTTGCTACATAGATAGCTACATAGACAGTTTTGACCAAAAAGGTTTCAACCGAAATACTTTCAATTAAATTGTTTTTCCTAAAAATTTACATGTAAATTGAGGGGCATTTCAAATTTTCAAAGGAAAGCTTTAATTTTATACCTTTGGTTGAAAGTGTTTCACTCAAACCTATATGTGCCACATATAGGCATTGTGTTTTTGAGTGAAGTTATTTCGAGCTCAAAACTATTTAGCTATCTAAAGTGGGACAATTTTTTTTTCTTTCCTAGTATTTATTATGGAGATAAGAAAATTATTGCATCCTAAAAAATATCATGATCATGGCATTCAACTAGTACAAGATAACCGACTAGCCAACTTTAGGCCCTATAGGTATTCATAGGTGCAAAATGCGAGATTGAGATGATAGTTTGAGAAGTGTGAATTATTGGGCATACTTAGAGTTCTTACTCCTCTCTTTTGGTAATGATACACAAGAAGGATTCACCTTAGATGATGTGTTTTGACTATAGAGAGCTCAACAAGTACACCATGTAAATGATAAGTTTCTTATTCAAATCATTAGTGATTTGCTAGATGACATTAATGACACTATTTATTTTACAAAATGGTGACATTATAATTGCTATTCTAAGTTGATATTATGTGTCTGCATGTTTTGGAAAGTTTCATAGAGGACATAAGAGAAAAAATATTTATTATTTATTTTCCATAATAATTTTTAATTTCATTCATAGAGGTGGACCCACTATGGTGATAGTTACAGAGAATCCCAAGAGAATATTCCATCTACACATCCACTTTATGGGTGGGGATGGCATAGAAATGCATGTTATCTTGGGTTGGGCACCCAGGTTTGCATGTTTTGGGTATGAGCCGTCAAAGAGTAAATGGAGCATTTAGGTTTTACCAATTATGTTTATCTATGGTTTTGGCACACATTTGAAGGCCTTGTGATCGTTTAATATATTTCACTATGTTTATGGATTTTCCACTAAGAGAGGTATGGGTTTTTCTAGGTGGTTTATGCTTGTTGTTTGGGATACCGCAATGGTATTCTATCCCACAAATCTATATATATTGGATCCTTGAGATAGTAGTTTTATAGGTTTTTTTGGAGGTTGTCAGAGTAATGACGTGTTGCAGAAATTCAAAGAGGAGTTTTGTGTTGATGTGTACTCCTTTTAAGATTAACACAAGAATTGTATCTCTTTGTGAGTGGAGTTTTTCCCACAAGGGTTTCTCCATGTATATCATGTATCACTTATGGTTCTAAACTTGTGGTATTGCTGTTTTTCTTTCATTCCTGGATATTCTAATCACATAATCACATAATTGGTAATCTTGAATACATAATTTTAAATTTGCAACCACATTATTAAATTCATATGGTTGCAAGTTTCACATGTTATCCAACAATCATCAAATAATAATTATAAAGGAAGGTGTACATAAGATATATTTTCAAACCATGAGGATTACTATGAATTTTTTGGAATTCTTTTTGTCTCACAAATTGCACCATCAAAATTTCAAAGCGTGATGAACTCTATCTTCCATCCACTTTTTTATGAAAACATATTTTTGTTTTCATTGTAATATATATTTAAACTTGAGAAGAATATGTGTAACATGTAAATCAAGTTTTGGACATTATAGAGTAGTATTATTTGTATTCTAAGACATCAAAGTGTTTGTTTCAAGTCAAAGAATTAGAGTACCTAGGTCATATTATGTCTCATGAGGGAGTTATTATCATTGATTTGAAAAAAAAAATGGTAGCATAGTATCACTTATTATAAATCTTTTGAACAAATATTCCTTCTAGTAATATGAGACAATTAAATGGGAATTGATACATCTTAAAGAGCATTGGAATGAGTAAAATGGAATTTGAGTAGCTAAAGAAATTCATGTGCTCAATGCAAATTATAGCTACCCTAACTTTTTTTTTAAATATTCATTAGAATGTGATGCTTTAGCTCATGGAATAAGAGTATTACTAATGTAGGAAGGAAGATACATAAAATTTTATAGCCTCTATCTCAAAAGTAAAAAAACATTAGAAACAATTTATAAGAAGTAAATGTTGGCTATCTTGAATGTAGTCAAACAATGGAGGCGTTATCTAAATGGTACATCACTTTAAGGTAAATAAGAATCATGATAATCTCAAATATTTCTTGGGAAAAAGGTTTTCGTTTGAGGAATAATAAAAATGGGCCACAAAGATGTTGGGATATGATTTTGAAATCATATATAAGAAGGGCAAGGATAATGTTATGGATGATGGTTTATTAATGCAAGATGAAACCATAGGTCACTATCATATGATATTTTAATAGTGAAATTAGATTGGGTAAATGAGGAAAAATAATAGTAGAGAAAGGATTCGAATACATAAAATATCATTAAGAAACTTTGACAAGATTCAAGTGTGTTAATTTAATTTGCATGGAAAATAAATATTTTGTGCAACAAGGAAAAGATATACCTTTTCAAAAATTCAAACCTTAATTTTAATGTGTTAGAAAAACTACATGCTTCTCCAATAGGTGGACACTTGAGATTATTGTAAACTTATCATAGAATCAAGAAATATCACTTTTGGGAAGGGATGAAACAATATGTTGTTAAAAAAATTGTAGCATAAGGCATTTCATGTCAATAAAATAAGGGGGAGATAATTAAGACTCAAGGTACTCTACAACCTTATATATCCCAAGTTAGTAATGGGAGGAGTTATCTGTGGATTTTGTCATAATTTTTGCTAAATATAAATGAAAAAATGTCATCATGGTTGTTTTGGATCATCTCACCAAATGTGCCTACTGTTGTGGAATTTTTGCACACACGACCCACTGAAAGTTGGGACCGTCATTTTTTTCCACTTTTGATGTATTGGCCTTTATATTTTGGAATTTTTCTTGCTTGGGCATGTTATTTGATGTTCATCTTGCTGGTTGGAGTGGTCCATTTATGATTTATATTGATAACCTTAAGTTCTGGGTGCATTTCGTGTTTTTCACTATGTTCGGGAAAATCCGCCTTGGCCAGACTTTCCTGGTTTCCCTTTGATACTCGGTAATGCTTGCCTTTCTGCTCTAGTCTAGGGAAATCCATCCCATCCAGATTTTGCTAAAGTTCATTGCTCTGTCAGATTTTTGAATTTTTGGTCTTGGTCGTCTTGTCAATCACATTAATGGTGATTGTGCAAGTTTTGGGGCAATGTTATATTGAATTTTGGGAAGTGATTTTCCATTTGAGTTTGGAGTATTGGAGCTTGAGGTGTGTTGCTAGATTTTTCATTTGGGAGAGATTTTGAGTGTTGCATTAGGATTTCTTGAGCATTGCTTGTATTCTACTTGTGCTTGGAGGTTGTTTGCTAGCATCCCCAGTTGCAATTCCTCATATTCTCATGGTATGTAGATATTCTATCTTCCTCTTTTGGTTTTGATGCTTTTTTGTATGCACTCTCATGTCATTCATTGCTTCATTCTTGCTTAAGTGTGTGTGCCATGTCTAGGCATTTGGGGTTTCCATGTCTTGCCAGTCTGTTCAGATGTTTGTTTGAATATTTTGTTTGGGCTGGTGTTTCATTGTTGTTTTTGGGGCTTGCTTGAATTTACCATGAACTTCCTATCCTTGTTTGCAATAAATTTGTGCCTGAGATTTTTCGTGCTTTGATGGCGAAGGTTTTTAGGGTTCTTGACCTAGGGCATTACCAATCCCTTTCAAATTGTTGAGAGGTGAGTTTTAAATTCATGGTTGATAAATTGGAGATGTAGGTCAAGTCACCGACGAGCTGCAGGTTGTTAGTCCGTGTTCGTTCGAACTATTTGGGTGAGGACAAGGAAAACATAGGCATTCGGGTTTTCATTACTTTCATGGAATTTCGCCTCTATTGGATGTCCTTGAGTCTCCCTATTTCTCCTTTGTTCTTCGTTCTGCTATTAAATCAGAATTTTTTTTGCCTTGAGAAATTCCGCTTCCTCCGGATTTTCGCGGTGTCCATTACCTGATTGTTCTACCAAATTTGGGCTTTCACGATAAATTTGTCTTGATTCCGCTAAAATCTGTGTCATTGGCATTTTATCAGATGTTCTGTGCTTCCTTCATTTTCCCGAATTACTGAAACAATTGTTGTTTTCGGGGATTTCTGTCTTTGGCGGATTCTTTCGAATTTTTTTGGGAATAAAGAATCTGATGATTATATGAGAATTTTATTATTGATGTTTTATTTAGATGATCAAATGAACTTATGCTAAGTAGTTTCAAGTTATTCTTTTATTATACTAATTGATGGAAATGATATTGTGGGGTTTGTATGTTTGTTTCGCTGGATTCCACAGAGGAGGCTAAATCCCGAATTTTGAAATAATTGATGTTGACACTTATTATTTTTATTGGATCTCATTATGGTTGTTTTACTTGTTTGCAGGTTGGATCAAGACAATATGTTGTTGGGAATGGCAAGGGAAAGGCAACATATCCAAGTGTTGAAAGTTCTGCTATCTCTAATGCAAAAAAGGTGAAAATAGACATAAAGAGTAAGATTCTTGAGAGAATATTGACTTTCGTCTAGTTAGGTATCACCGATACCAATGTATGAATGTGGGATTACAAGGAGTTCAAGGCTGAGATGGCAGCACAAAACCTCCCTTTGCTAGCCAGAAGAACTTTGGAATCTAGGTTAGCACATGTAGCTAGTTTCCCCTCCACAGTACAATGCTATGAGTTGGTGCTTGAGTGTGCCCAAAACTATGATAAGGGAACACAAAGGATAATTGGCCCTCAGGGAACGTTTGTGGTGATCTTTGATCCTATTTCCATTGCTAGGACTTTTGATATACCAGATAGGTCACATGTGGTGGCCTTTGATATGGATACAACAAAGAAATTTAATGAGGAGAATGTGGTTAAGTCCTGCCAGGTGATCAATTCTTTGTTGGAGAAGCCCAAGTCCCACTTCTCCAAGTTTCCAAAAGAACTATTTAGGATTAAGTTCAAAAGGGAATACTATGATTTCATCACTCTCCTCAGTAGGTTGGTAGGGCTGAAGAGTGCAGGAGTTTTTGAGAGCTAGATGTTTAATGTCATTGCTCGGATGGAGTAGGGTATAGATTACCATTGGGAAGGTGCCATAAGTGTAGTAATCCATGAGCAAATGTGTAATATATTTTAGACCAAGACTTTCACCATGACTTCCTACTTGGTGTATGCATTGGCAAGATTCCACCCATATAAGGGGTTGAGCACTAGAGGTGTATTTAGACAGGATGCAATCTATGAGGTGTATCCACAACTACATGTACTAGGAGGTAGCTATAGAAGAGAAAATGATGCTTTTACAATGTATATTACCAACTTGTTGTAGGGTGTAGAGCATGTGAGGATTTCAGACAAAGCCAAGGAATTGATAAGGAGGTATGGGGCATGGTTCATCTAGTTCCCCACTTTCTCCTACATTAGGATTGATGGTTGTCAAAGGGCTCCTTACAGACTCCCAAGGTACCCAACTGACCATATTATACTATTGGAGGTCACTAGGAATATTTGTGACTTTGATGTGATTGTGAAGGGAGATAAACATAAAACTAGGTTTGGGAATGATTTCCCCTTGAAGATAGGAACAAATGAGGTTTTCCCTTCCATCCAGTCTACTCCTGCTTCTGAAGAGGATATGAGTACTTTCAGTCTCTCTTTCCATTCTAAAAGGGCAAGGTTTGATATTACTGGTGAGGCACAAAATAAGGCCAGCAAGGAGTACAACCACAAAGATAACATTAAAGATTATTGGGCTAACCTTGGTGATGAATTTGATGTAAGGAAGAAGAAATTCTCTACACTGCCAGTGGACTTGGTAAGGCTATACAACATAAAGGCCATTCCTGACCAAGTGGAGGAGGATGGAAATCTAATTCAAGGTCATATCTTCAAGACTGTGAAAGATAAACCAATTGGAGAGATTGACTGGCTAGAAGAAGAGAAGATAGAGTTGGAGAAAATTATGACTCCAGTGATTAAATATACTAAAATGTGGCTGAAGCACAAGATATTAGAGCTAGAAAGTGAAGGTGTCCAATGCACCTATGATTTTATGGGAGACTTGGAGTCTCATTCTACTTCTGAGGAATCACATTGAAAAGATCCTAAGGGTAAGGCCAAGGTGGAATCTCCCTTCAAGATTAAAGTTAGGGATGTTCAAACTGAAGAGGTAGCATATGCAAGTAAGCAAAGAAAGCCTATTGCCAGAAAGAGAAGGCATGTTTCAAGGAAAAAGGCTAAGAAGGGTAAAGAAGATAAAGAGGAGAATGAAGATGTTGCTACTCCTTTTCTCAAAAGAAGAATACTTGTGAGAATGTCACAAAAGGAAAAAGAGGCTTCCAAATCAGAAAAGGAGGTTGAGACACCTATGGTGGAGATAGAAATTCAGGGGGAAAAACATAGGTATATATGAGGAGGTTAAGGAATCCTTCCCCAAAGGAGGATGTTCTTGTGATTGATCCTATCATTGAATAGGAGAACATTCCCCCTCCTCAAGATATTGGCAGTGTGCAAGAAGAGCCAAGGAAGGATGAAGATCCTAAGGACTTGGGTGAAGAAGAATTTCAGGAAGAATAACTCTAGAATGTCAAGGCAGAAATTGATAAAGTAATCTAGTCTCCCTTGGTAGCCTATGTGGATTCACCTAAAGAAGAGAAATTGTACAAATCCCCTTAACAGGAGGACATACCAACTAGGTTCCCTTCAACAAAATAGGTTGTAAAGGATAAGTCTGTAGAGAAGGAGGATCCAACAAAGGAAATCCCTATTGTGCCTAGTGTTGACAAGGATGCACCTAATGTCTAGTAGGAGCAGGATAAATAGGATAAGGTGCCAATCAAATCCACTATTCCAGGTTGGTTCGATAGAAATATAAAAATTAAATTGGTAATAGTGGAAGACACTCCTCTCAATTGGGATGACCTAATGGCCAATATTGGGAAAAGAAAAACCAAGAAGAAGGCTAGGGTTGTATCCAGGATTGAGAGGGATAGATCAAGAAATAGGGTGGCCCACATTGCTACCCCTTCTCCAGAAAAAATAGAGATGATGTGACTACAAGGTACTATCATGTGCAGACCATTGATTTAGGGAACGTTTCTATGGAGAAAGATATTAAGGAGTATGAAGGCTCCAGTGTCGTAATTGTGAGAAGATTGAAGAAAGAAGTACAAACCAGGCATGAGTTGGAGAGAGAGAATGAGAAATTGAAGAAGTAATTGTAGGAGTTGATGAAACCCTTGCAGTCTATTGGCTCTTCCTCCTCTACTGCAGGTTTCTTGCCCGAGGAAACAATCTCCGAACTTGAAAGAATGAAAGGCATGCTACACATGCCAAAGTTGGTTGGTTGCAGGGATTCCAAACCAAAGTAGATGGTGACATTAAGGATATCTTGTTGACTGCAAGGGATGCCATGAGGTTAGTAGATTGGCTAAAAACTATGTTAGCCCAAGACAAAGAGGACATTGACTCTTGTTCCAGAAAACAATAACAATCATGGAGTACACTGAGGATAAATTGGTGGAGTGGGATTCTTTATTTTTCAAGGGTTTCTAAGCCTTGGGGATGGTTTGAGATCTTGCAGATGAGGAAAAGGGCCTTGAAGAAGATTCACAAACAAGGGAGACAGATTGAGGACACTTTGACTGGAATTCATGAAAGTGCATCTCATTCTTTGAGATTATGATAGGGAGGAAGAAGTTTTCTCCAAGGCATTTCAATTTGGAACAACTTAGGAAATGGTGGAGAGATGTATATTCTCCAGTCAATGATGGTCCAATCACTAAACATCAGCTAGATGATGCTGCAACCTACATTGTAGTTATTGATAGGTATTTAACAAATAGAGCTGATTGGGATGGCACAATAAGGAAGGCAAGAGATGACATTAAGTCTCTTGAAAGATGAGTTAGGGTTTTTCCTGTGCCACCTATTGCTGAATTAGATAGAGGTTTGTTGGCATTGCATGCTGAAGTGGATCAAGCTAAAGACAAGGATGTGAAGTAGTTATATAGGGCTACATCAAAGTTTGTGCTTCCCATTATCCACATGCATTGGGTTGACTTTTGGAGATCCCAAGCTAACTTGGACGAAATTGGTGCAAATTGCACATTTCATGTTGTATTCGAATATCTTTTGAGGCTGACCTCTTATGTGGTAGTTTTATTGTAAAATTCTTATTTGGTCTGACCTATCTTGGGGATTCCCTATAAATTGGGCATGTTGCCTCATTTGTGATATATAGAGATAGGTAGATAAGTAATACAAAATAGACATATAGGTGATAGAATATATATTTGAGTGAGCTAGGGTTTCTCTTCAAGCAAGTATTGTAATAGAGGACTGGAGTTGTTTCCATTTTTGGATGACCTAATATAAGAAAGGATATTGTGATTTGGTATCTCTCTTGTGTTGAGTTTTATTTGGCATGGTTCTTGTTGTTCTATCTTTAAAATTGCTTAAGTTCATTATTAGATAGTTGGGTGATTCTTACGATTTCATGTTTGGAATGTTTCCAGTGATCTCTAGTCCATAGTTTTTGCAGTTAGTTGATTGTTAGCTGCTTTGCAAAGTTAGCCTAAACTTAACATTGTGCTCAATTCAATTATGAATGTTTGTTCATTTTAGTTGCCACAGTATTGTCTTCAATGAATGTTTATGATTTGAAATATTTTAATACCTCAGAAGATTGCACTATTCCTGTGAGATTGTAGATTTATCTAGGTCAAATAGAAATTAGTTGATAAGAGATCAGTCCATTTTGAGCATCTTATCTTTTGGCATTGTCAATCTTAGGGTTAGAATTAGTCTTAGAATTATCTCTGAAACCTTTTATCTTTTTTCATTTTCTTTATTATCTGAGTTCAATTGAGGATTTCAAGTATCAATTCATTGTTTAGATCTGATAAATTTAGAGTCCATTATTTTCTTGTAGTAATCTCTCTTTGTGATTACCAACATTTTCACATTATCTCTAGGTTGTTTGTTGCACTTTCAAGACCTAACATTAGAGACCTTGGGGTTATCTCTTTTCCCATAGAGATTTACCTTTCAAGAGAGATAGGATATCATATTTTGTTTGATTTTTTGTATAGAAAACACCATCGACACCTACATTTATGCTTTATCACACCTTTTGATAGCAAGCATTGTAGCCATAACCTTTATTAAACTATTTAAAAATTATACGTGACTCCAAAAGTGATAGTAAGTAATCATGATCCTATATTTATAAGTTATTTTTGGATTGAATTTTTTCGTATTTGAGAACTCATGTACCTCATATTTTATCATATCATCCCCAATCTAATGGAAAGATAGAGGCCGTCAAAAAATTATTAGATGGGTATCTCCATTATTTTTATTTAGATAAATAAGAAACTAGTGTAATGGCTACCACTAATAGAAATGTGTTATAGCAAGTTTCCTTTCATACTTCCTTCAAAATGTCCCTATTTTTGGCATTATATGGGTACCAACAACCATTAATCACTTATTCATTATGGGAACAACCAAAGGTTTGAATAGTTGAAGGATACATTCAACATCAATAATAAGTGTTTTCTATCCTTCAAGAGAACTTAACAGTGGTACACAATAAAATGAGGTGATAGGATGACCAAATCTAAAGTGAAAGGAATTTTGAAGTGAGAGATCAAGGTTCTTTGTGAAATATAATCATATAAGAAAATGTTCCTAAAAAAATAATACAAAGATTGTTGGTCTATGGAGCCTACTCAAACCAAGGAAATTATAATTTGGCCTCTTTTCCCAATGCGATTTCCCCCCAAATTAATTAATGGGGGAGTGAAAAATTTAATAAATGAAATTAATTTTAAATTTGTATTATAATTTGGTTGAATAACGATGTTAAATTGCCTAAAATTGTAACTATTTTTTGCTACTGATTCAAATGTCAATGTGTTGAAATGCACAAGACAACTCAGAGTAGGGGGGGGGGTGGCGAATCAGTTGTATCAGAAACCCTTACTTATAATCTTAAACTTTTCACTTTAATATCAACCTATTACTAAGTGTAATCATGGAATACAAATTAACAGAAAGTAAACACCAAAGACACCAGATTTACGTGGAAAACCCAATGAGGGAAAAACCACAATGAGGATTAATTCACACTATAGAAGTAATGCAATATCAGATATAGAGGCTCACTACCAGAGGGCACACTACCCAGATACAAAGGCTCACTACCCAAATCAAGGGCTCATTTCCTTAGGACTCACTTTCTAGAAAGGGAGGCTCATTGCCTACATAAAATATAAAGAGATAGATGAAATATCCACCACTAGGAGTTACACACACTTCGTAGCTTGATTAGAGAATTTATATAATAAAGTACTGTCACCTTGACTCACTCTTCCACACTCTAATTTTTGTACTTTTCTGCACACTCTGCACTTTCTCAAATTAAATAATGGATGGATATCAATTTCACTACAACTTGTCTTTCTTTTATACCATCAACCTTAGAAAAATTCACCAAGGTTGGCTATACAATTTTAAATTCAAATACAAACTAGGTTGGCTACTCAACATTCCCACAGTGGATAAGAATGTGAGAGGAACAATTACATATTTAATTTGGGACCCAAAAAACATCTTAGATCATGCACACACTTTCTCAAGTTTATGCAAAAGATTATTGTAATGTGTGAACACCAGGTTGGAAAAACCTAATGAAAACACCAACAATATTTGAAGTACATGCATCATTAGTAAGATAATCTCACGTGGATAGTGCAACACGCTTCACCACCCATTTCACCATCTGTGGGAACATCTTAGGTACATTCGCAACAACTTCAAAAAACTTTATTATCTGAGAGATGATCACCAGTCCAACTGGACCAATCAGTAAAGATACTAGAGCTTTAGAGCAGGTCTTCTAGAGTGCCAAACCACAAGAAAATTTGTTAGAACATAAAAATCTCAAAAGTAGCCATTTCCTAGATCCAAAAGATCTAAAACCAACTATCGAACGACTACAAAGCCAAAAAATTTCTCCCAATCCATAAATAAATAACTTTGGTGAACACAACTTCTACTCTCCACAAAATCAAAAGCTAGAACTTAGGATATATGATCTATTAAAGCTTAACAACATACTTACAGATCCACATAGGCATAAAAACAACATAGGATAAATGTAAATCACAATACCAGAGCACACTTTGAACACTTTTCAACACTTCTTTCTTTGTTTCTCAAATTTTCTTATAAGAACTTGGAAAAAAAACAACTACAACTTCATAAATATATCTCCATGTACTCTATGCACTTCTATACCATCTGCAACAACCTAAATTGTATTGAGATCAATGAAAACACCACTAACCACATCCATACTTGCAACAATCTCCCCATTTGTCATTGATGGCAACACATGATGTAAAAAAATATCAAAGACAACATACATGCTTCTTAGAAGTGATAAATTTTCAAGCATAGAATTTAAACATGCTCTCTCTCCCATAGGCATTCATGAATTTCAAAAGTGACAACCTGCACAAGCATATAATTTTCACATGCTCTCTCTCTCCCCCTTTGACATCAATAGCAAAGGAAATTCCTTCCATACAGAACTTTGTACACTCCCCTTTAGGAGTATACCCACATCACATACTACAACAATGCACTTTTCTACCCCCCCTAAGGAGTAGAACTCAATCATTAGTCTAGAACAAGGAGAAATATGAATCCTCTAGACTGATGCACCTCCATGTGCACTTAGTTCAAAGAAGGAGGGGTGGAAACCCCTAACTTCCCTTTGAGATACTCAAAATTATCCTTTGAAAGGGCTTTAGTGAATATGTATGCAACTTGTTCCTTAGTAGGTACATATTCATGTCTAATTTCATTCTGCAATAACTTCTCCCTCAAGAAGTGATACTTGATAGATATGTGATGTGTTCTAGAATGTATCATTGGATTCTTTGATATTTTTATCGCACTTGTATTATCACATAATATAGGGATAGGTTCATCACTTTCCACACCTATGCCCATCAATATTTGCTTCATCCATGGTACTTGTGTACAAGAAGGTGTTTCTGCAATATACTCTGCTTCTATAGTGGATAAAGAATCTAAATCATGTTTCTTTCTCAACCATGAAACCAATCTTCCTCCAAGAAAGAATGCATCACCACTTTCACTCTTCTGATCATCAACAAAACCAACCCAATTTGCATCAGTATAGGCATTTAGAGTGAAATCACCATCCTCTAGATACCATAGCCCATAATCTAGAGTTACTTAAAGATATCTAAATATCCTTTTCATAGTTATAACATGTGCTTCCTTTAATTCTACTTGAAATATTTCAACTAAACATACTGCATGCATAATGTTAGGTCTAGTAGTAGTAAGATACAATCGTCCACCAATCATGGATCTGTACATGCTCTGATCAATTTTAGTAGATTCATCTTCCTTACTTAACTTGCATCTAGTTACCATAGGGGTACAAACCAATTTGGAGTCATCCATCCCAAAAAAATTCAATAATTCCTTAACATACTTAGATTGTGAGATAAATATCCCTTTTTCAATTTGATTAACTTGAAGTCCAACGAATAAATTTAGTTCATCAATCATAGACATTTCAAATTCTTTTTGTATCTCTTTAGACAATTTCTTACACATGACTTCCAAAGACGATGTCATCAACATATACCACAATTATTAACATTTTGTCTTTCTCAACCTTGAAGTAAAGTTTTTTTTCTATGGACCCTTTGTTGAATCCCTTCTTTGTCAAGTATCTATCCAATCTAGTATACCAAGCTCTAGGAGCTTGCTTCAGTCCATATAATAACTTATTTAACTTAAAAACCACGTTTGGTTTATTTGATAGTGAAAAACCTTCCAGTTTCTCCATATATACTTCTTCTTTCAATTCTCCATTCAAAAATGCAGATTTGACATCCATCTGATATACCTTGAAGTCTTTATGAGTTTAAAAATGCCAAGAACATCTTAATGGACTCCATTCTTGCTACAGGTGTGAAATTTTCTTTAAAATATATTCCTTCAACCCGTGAGTATCCTTTGCATACCAATCTTTCTTTATTCTTTACTACTTCACCATATTCATTCAATTTGTTTCTGAATACCCATTTTCAACCAATTACATTCTTGTTTTCAGCTCTAGGGACTAGTTCTCATGTATCATTATTCTCTATCTTTTTAAGCTCTTCTTTCATTGCTTTCATCCACCTTTCATCATTACTTGCTTCATTCACAGTTTTAGGTTCAATCTTAGAAAGTAAACACAAGTTTACCTCAACCACTTTTTTTCTTGTCTTCACTCCAATTTTGTCTCCAATTATCTATTCCTTTGTATGATTTCCTTGAACATGGTTAGGATTCTTGAGTGTAGGTTTCAGGATCTCTTCCTCTTCATCATTTTTTTCTTTTTCTTCCTTTTATTCTTCTTGTATTTGCATGTAGATATGATCATCAAGATCAACTTCATTTATTTCCATTGGCCTATACATAGCTTCATCAACCTTCACATTAGCACTTTCAATTATTTTTCTTAGCCTCGTATTAAAACATCTATAAGCCTTGTTGTTATTTGAATATCCAAGAAAAATTCCCTCATTACATCTAGCATCAAACTTTCCAAGAGTTTCTTCATCTCTTCTAATGTAACATCAACTACCAAATTCCTTAAAGTATTTCATAGTAGGAGTCTTACCAGTCCATAACTCATAGGGAGTCTTAGTGCTATTACCTCTGATTTAAAATCTATTAAGAATGTAAACAACAGTATGAATTGCTTCTCTCCAATACACATAAGGAACATTTGACTCTTTTATCATAGTTTTGGAAGCCTCTTGAACAGTCTGGTTCTTTCTTTCCATAACGTCATTTTGTTGAGGGGTTCTAGGATCATAATAATGTATTTTTATGCCATGCTCATCATAGAATGCATTGAAATCACAAGAGGTAAATTATCCACCTCTATGAGACCTTAAGAATTTGATCCTTAGATTTGCCTCATTTTCTACTCTTGCATTGAACACCTTGAATCTATCAAGATACAAAGTCTTTTCTCTAAGAAATGTAACCCATGTTATCCTAGAATAATAATCAATCAAGAGAATAAAGTACCTGTCACCAATTAGGCTTCATGTTCTTGTAGGACCATAGAGGTATGTATGGATTAATTCTAGCGTTCGAGTAGAATATTGATCTTTTCCTTTAAAATTGGTTCTTGTCTGCTTTCCCATCTAATAACTTTTGTAGATTGAATTTGAAGGCTTTTTAATTCTAGGAAAATCTCTAAAAACTTTTCTAGAACCTATTGGGTCTCAGAAACATAGGTTTGAACCATGAGAGGTTGCCAAGCTCTCACAACGCTTTTGGCCAACTAACAAGGCCAAATAGTATAGTTGAACCTTCTGATCTTAAGGCTCTTCTAGACCAAGGCGGGTGTACCTAATGAATGATGCATATTTAAAAGTTTTTCCTAGTTGATCAATCTATCCACAATGGAAAAGGGTAGTCAACAAATGAAAAACCACTACAACTAATCCTACTCCTATTGTATAAATGAAAGTTTTTTTGAATGAATTGTTTGATATGAATTTGTATCTCTAGGTTGAGGCAGATCAGTGCCTTTTGTCCACATGGGAAATGGAGTCAAAAGTGATATGTTTTTCCTCTTATTGGCTTAACTCTAGTTGTTAGGCACTCTGAAAATTCTATGGCTAGCATAAAACTTTACTAGGTCTATGAATTGCATAAACAGTTTTCGAATGTTTCTCTATCAGGTTCTTCTTTAACTATCCAAAAGAAATCTTAAAACCACTATGATTTATTAAGAGAATTTAATTCTAGCTTGTAGACACCAATTAATAAAATCACACAAAATGGAATATATTTTGATAAATCAGGGAATATGCTTGATATGTTGATTTTAAATGATTTAAAAGACCTCATGTTGGAGACAACCAAAATAAAGAATATAAATTTATACACCAAAACAAATGAACACTAGAAAGAAAAATCACCAATTGAAAATATTTATCTCCATTGATTCTACTTCAAGAAAATTTTGTACATTATTTCCATCCTAGTCCCTTCTTGGGAAAAATCTAACTCCTACAATCTAACTACTCCCTCTTTTCTACCCCCTTTTTCTTTTTTATCTTTTTTGAAATATTTATACATTACAATCCCAAGGGTTTTGATCCTTCACTTTGCAGTTACAACCATTTGATATTGTGATTATGAACGTTTACATTTCTTAACAAAAAACTTAATTTAATTGCCTTATTGGAAAATTTAAATATTTTAACATTATAGTTCTTCCTTAATACTTTTCCCACCTCTATTTGTTTTATTTCCCATGGCTTTCTTTATTTTACCATTTTATCACGAGCTTAATCTTTACCTACGATGGTATTGTTGTACCGGCCCCATACTAACTATCATGGCTTCCATCTTATCCACCGCTCTACTGTGGCTTTGCTCTCAACTTTCAGCGGTACCGCAGTAGACATATCATGCCAACTCTCTATTGCTACTACATCACTTTGGTCACTATTCTGCCCAGTTGTGGTATCATGGTAACCGCTACCCGTGCGACACTATCAACCCGCTAACCGGTCACCATCTTCTCGCTGTCTCTATTAACCACTTCCTCCATCCACCATAGTCACCATGGTCTATGAGATGACCCCCTACGATACCATGGTAGGATGTCCTGACTGTTACATCGTTGAAGACTTACTGCCCACTGCGCTATCATGGTTTGTGGTTTGACCACGCGTGGTGGCACAGTAAACATTTCATGCCCAATCCTTAGCCACTACTACCATATCGTAGGCCCCTTTGTGGGAGGCCGCAGTAAAGCCGTAAGTGACATAGGATGTGAATGTCAAGGTAGCAGTAAGGGTTCAAGGAATATATGAATGGAAAGAATGATTTTTTAATGGAAAACATAACAAATGAATGGGAATTTAAATGGGAGTAAAGAGGTAAATGAAATATTGTGAAAAGATAGGAAAATGAAGGGTAAAAATGAAGAGAATACCTTAAGGTTTTGATGGAAAATATTAAACTCAAATGGGAAAACCTTAGGGTTTCTAAGTGAAAATTAGAGTTCTAACAGTGGCTCCTATTGGGGATGAGTGGTTTAACAAATCACTGTAAGAATTCAAAATTCTTTGGGAGAGTGGACCAAGCAAATGACATGAAAAATGAAAGCAATAGCAAATGGAAGGAGTGATCAAATCATGATATGAAATATGGAGCAAATGGAAAATATAAAACCCTAAACTACTGTGCATGGAAGAAAATGATTAAAGAGGTTTAGGAATTGTCCATGCACTTACAATCCCTAATCCTCTATGTCTGCTATGGTTCAAATTTAAACCACAAAGGATGGCCCCAGGCTACCCAAAAGGAAAAACTTGCACTTTCCTCTATCATATACCTTATTTTGGTGTGAGCTCATTAGGTTTCTCTTGAAACTATCCATTCCACCTATCCTACAACATGCACTGTCATTGAAAACCTTTACGAAATCATTGTGTTCAATCTAATTCATATTCATCTCATCAATCTACATTTTATCATTCTTATTATAAAATGAAAAATATTTATCACCCTCAGCATACAAAGTGTGTCCATATTCAACAAAAAATTCATAGGTTTGCACACTATTATACACTATTGAATCATCCTACAACAATACTGGGACCTGAAAATCTAATTTCTTCACACGAGAATCTACAAATTCTATCTCATCAATATCTTCTAAAATAATCAAATCAAAAGTATTCTCCATTTCTTTTCTATCACCATTTGGCATTGACACATACCTATGATCCATATAGTCATCCTCACACATACTTGAATCAACAAATGTTGAACACTCATCATCATGCAAACCAACATTTTTCTCTTGCAGGCAAAAATAATTTAGATCACATACCTCCTCTTGGACACAAATAGATTCATGATCATCTTCAAAAATTTCATCACTGTGAGAAATGCTCATGGAGTCATATGAACTGTTGCACACAATATCTGAAACTTGCTCACTACTGAGTGAATAGGTCTTTGCTTCCATATCTTCAACTGTGTCTCCAACCTCTTGATAATCACCCTATTGTATATCAACATCCATAACTTCATCCTTACAATTTGAGTATTCAATGGATCCCTCATAACATACACTGTCACAATCTATTATGCAAGAGATATTCTCCTTGTCTTCATTATTCGAAGGCATGTTATCTTCTTCAATTTTAGCTTCTGAAACATTTTTGATATACTCTCCAAATGGTGTCTCCCTATCATCTTCCAAATTTGAAAAATAGTCATTAGAAATCCTAGTAGCACATGCTTCCTTTGTTTGTTGCATTGTTTGAGCATCGATGATATTATCACTAGATTTATTATTACTAGTATCCATGTGCATTGTCCCAAGCATGGAATCAATAAATTTATTTACTGCATCCAAGGAATACTATCTTGATGATTCTGACCAATAAATTGATTTAGGATCTGATGCTCTTAGAAATTATGCAAAAAAACATGGGTATTTTTGGCCTAAAATGAGGAGGTAATTGCATACAAATTTCTACCATACTGTTGTACAAAGAAGTCATAGATTCTCTCTTATATCTCCTCATGTTAAAAAAGGCACCCACCAGACCAATACCTCTCTCTTGAATTTGAGTATACTCATAAAAGGTATTTTTCTACAAATAGAGTACATTAACTTTATTACCAAAGTCCTCAGTTGTATCATGTGGTTCCTGTGGTGTCCAAGATCTCCTGGTATTTGTTTCTTCACTCTCACTATAGGATGGCCTATTCGGTGATGTATTTGGAACATATTTGAATCCCAATTGCAACATTCGTTGTTTCAAATTGTAGTGTTTTTTGTTTCCAGTATAACATTTGTTGTTCCATTTCTTCCAATTATTTCATTGTCTGATGTCTTCTTTCTGCTCCTGACATCTTGACAAAATGTTACTGCTCCACAATATCTATGCATTATTTATCAATGTTAAACAAATTCACCACCTACTTTTCCAAAAGTAGGAAAATGAAATGGATTGCTTTGGTTTGCCCCTAGCTGAATCTCCAAAACAAATGTGAAACTTTATTGACTTTATAAATGGAAAGGCTGAAAATCTTCTTGAGTAATCCTCAGAAGAGTCGCCAATTTGTTGGGTCTCAAAAACATAGGTTTGAACCATGAGAGGTTGCCAAGCTCTCACAACTCTTTTGACCAACTAACAAGGCTAGCCAATATAGTTGAACCTTCTAATCTTAAGGCTCTGCTAGACCAAGGTAGGTGTACCTAATGAATGATGCAGATTTAAAAGTGCTTCCTAGTTGATCAATCTATCCACAATGGCAAAGAGTAGTGAACAGATGAAAAACCACTACAACTAATCCTACTCCTACTACATAAATGAAAGTTTTTTTGAATGAATTGTTTGATATAAATTTTTATCTCTTGGTTGAGGCAGATCAGTGTCTTCTATCCACATGGGAAATGGAGTAAAAAATGATATGTGTTTCCTCTTATTGTCTTAACTCTAGTTGTTAGGCACTTTGAAAATTCTATGGATGGCATAAAAAATTACTAGGTCTATGACTTGCATAAACAATGCTGGAATGTTTCTCTATCAGGTTATTCTTTAACTATCCAAAATAATTCTCTCAAACACTATGACTTACTTGAAGGGATTTAATTTTGACTTGAGACACCAACAAATAAAAATCACACAAAGTGAAAACATGCACCTTGATGAATCAAAATTTATGCTTGATACATTAACTCAAATGATCAAAAGATTTTGAATCGGAGAGAACCAAGATAAAAAATAATACAAATTATAGCATCTCAACAACTCAAATAGAAGGTTTTCACCAGTTAAAAACATTAGTTTCCATTGCTTTGTTTCAAGAAAATTTTGTACATTATTTCCATCTTAGTCCCTTCTTGAGAAAAATCTAACTCCTATAGTCTAACTACTCCCTCTTTTCTACCCCCTTTATTTTTTTATTTTTTTGAAATATTTATACATTACAATCCCAAGGGTCATGACCCTTCACTTTGTAGTTACAACCATTTGATATTCTGATTACGGCCGTTTATATTTCTTAACAAAATACTTAATTTAATTGCCTTATCGGCAAAATTAAATATTTTTACATTATAGTTTTTCTTTAATACTTTTCCCACCTCTATTTGTTTTATTTCTCGTGGCTTTCTTTATTTTACCACTTTATTGCAGGCATAATCTTTACCTCTGGCGCTATTATGGTATCGGCCCCATACTGACTATCGCGGCTTCCATCTTATCCACCTCTTTACCGCGACTTCTCTCTCAACTGCTAGTGGTACCATGGTAGACATCTCAAGCCAGTTCTCTACCACTACCATATCACCATGGTCACCATTCTACCTAGCTACGGTATCAAAATCAGTGCTACCCATTTGCTATTGTCAGCTTGCTAACTATTCACCATATCCTCGTTGTCTTTGTTAACCACTTCCTCCATCCACCGTGGTCACTGCAGTCTATGAGATGATCCCCTACGGTATTGTGGTGGGATGTCTTGACTACTACATGATTGAAAACTTACCACCCACCATGCTAGCATGGTCTGTGGTTTGACTGTGCATGGTGGCGTGGTAAACATTTCATGCCCACTCCTTAACCACTACCGCCATACCGCAGGCCCCTTTGTGGGAGGTTGTGGTAAAGCGGTAAGTGACATAGGATGCGAATGTTAAGGTAGCAGAAAGGGTACAAGGCATATATGAATGGAAACTTACATATGTATTTACCAATACATATCTTCAGTCTCCTTTTTTCTTCTAGATCTTCTCTATCATCATCATCTAGATCATCTTCTATCTTCATTTCGTTAAAGGTTATTTTAGTCTTATCCTTATCTCTTGCAAATTTTCTCATCTCAAATGCAATCAGGACTCCAAATAGATGTTCCTTAGTAAATGTCTTTGGATCATACTATTCTTCAATAGCAGATACTTTGTCACTATAATTTTCTGGTAAGGTCATCAAAATATTTTCAATTATATCTTCATCCATCATGGTACCACCTTCATTCTTGATTTTAGTTACTATAGTTTCAACTCTCTAATAATAGCTAGCAATGTCTTCTCCTTCTTCCATTCTCAAGTTCTTAAAAAAATTTCTTAGCAATTAATTTCCTTGAAAAATTTACTCTCTCATTCCCTTCATAAAAGTCTTTCAATTTTGTCCATACTTCATTAGTTGTAGCCAAAGAGATGACTTTCATTATTTCATTTTTAGATAAAGCACTAAAAAGGCTATACCTTTCTCTTTCATTCTCTTCAAAAGTTGCAACCTCATCAGTAAAGGAAGGACTGACTTCTTGAATCACATACTTTTTCTCCATACTGTTTCAGGTACTGAAACTAAGTGAAATCATATAACTCCTTATATGTTCTTTCCAATCATTGTAATCAGCTCCATCAAAAATAGGAAGTTTCAACTTGTCCACCCTATGATCTCCCTCAAGTGATTAAGCTTTTCACCAAGGAACCAGATCTCTGATACCAATTGTTGAAATGCACAAGACAACTGAGAGGGGGTGTGAATCAGTTTTATCAAAAACCCTTACTTATAAAGTTAAACTTTTCACTTTAATATCAATTTTTTATTAAGTGTAATCATGGAATGCAAATAATAGAAAGTAAACACCAGAGACACCAGATTACATGGAAAACCCAATGAGGGAAAAACCACGATGAGGATTAACTCACAATATAGAAGTAATGCAATACTAGATAAAACGGCTCACTTCCAAAGGGATCACTGCGTTAGGACTCACTATCCAAAAAGGGAGGCTCACTGCCTACAGAAAATAAAAAGAGATAGATAAAAGATCCACCACTAGGAGTTACACACACTTCACAACTTGATTAGAGAATTTATACAATAAAGTACTTTCACCTTGATTCACTCTTCCACACTCTACTTTTCACACTTGTTCAAACACTCTGTACTTGCTCGAATTGAATGATGGATGGATATCAATTTTCACTACAACTTGTCTTTCTTTTATACCATCAACCTTAGAAACATTCACCAAGGTCAACTATACAATTTTAAATTCAAATACAAACTAGGTCGGCTACTCAACATTCTTGTGGTGGATGAGAATGTGAGAGGAACAATTACATATCTAATTTGAGACCCAAAAAACATCTTGGATCACACACATGCTTTCTCAAGTCAATGAAAAATCTTAATGTAACATGCTTTCTCAAGTCAATCCAAAAGATTAATGTAAGCCAAACCTAATGAAAAAACCAACAATATTTTAAGTGCATGCATCATCAGTAAGATAATCTCACACACATAGCAAAACATGCTTCACCAACCATTTCACCATCTGTAGGAACACCTCAGGTGCATCTACAACAACTTAAAAAAACTTTATTCTCTAAGAGCTCATCACCAGTCTGATTGGACCAACCAGTAAAGATACTAGAGCTCTGGAGTAAGTCTTCCAGAGTGCCAAACCATAAGATTTTTTTCAAAACTGAGAGATCATCAGAATCATTTTTTTGCCATATCCACAAGATTTGAAACCAAATATCAGACAACTACGGAGCCAAAACATTTATCCTAGTCCATAAACAAATAAATTTGGTGAACACAAGTTCTACTCTACATAAACTCAAAAGCTATAACTCATGATATAAAATCCATTGAAGCTTAAAAACATACTTATAGATCTATAGAGGAATAACACCAACATAGGAGAAATATAGAGCGCAATACTAGAGCATGCTCAAAACACTCTTCAACACTGTTTTCTTTGTTTCTCAAATTTTCTCAAAAGAACTTGGAAAAAAATACAACTACCACTTCATAAATATAACTCCATGTATTCTAGGCACTTCTATACTATCTGTAACAACTTGAACTGTGTTGACATCAATGACAACATTAATGAAAACACCACCAACCACATCCATACTTGCAACATAATGCTCGCATGAATTGAAGATGACCAGTAGTGGCATAAAGTGTTTGATACTTGCAGCAATATGCAAATGGGAAAGAGAAAATTAAATGAATTTTTGCTGTAGTTTTTGTGATGAGAGCACATAGCAGAGTGTGGGAATTTCAATAATGAAAATAATGTGCATTTTTTGTTGCAGTTGTTTTCTATAGGTTAATTATAATTATATTCGGTGCAAGTTGAATAAAATTAGACTATTGGTGTTTGTGGGTGTAGCCCAGAAAATGGTCACATTATTATTTTTTGTCTCGCCGATGTGTGAATTTTCATTTCTCTATTTGATATCTAAAATCTACATTTAATTGGTAATTTCAATTTCTTATTCTTGTTGCTAAATCCTAACAATTGGTATCAGAGAGATGATGTTTGATAGTTTGGCAAGAAAGTCTCACAATTGAGTGAGACCAATGTCATAAGAGGGGAAATTGAAGCTTAATAAATTGAATAGCCAAAATTATCAATTATGGAAGATGCAGATGGATGAGTATTTATGTTAGAAATATTTATGGTAGTTGTTGTTAGGGAAAGCAAATAAACTAGAAACATTGATAGATGAGGAATAGGAAATTTCAGACAAAAAGACACTAGGAATTATCTAATTGTTCTTGGCACCATCAGTGGTATTTAATATTTTAAAAGTGAAGAGAACAGAAGAATTAATTTAGACAATATAAAAATTATATGAAAGGCCATTAGCTTCTGTTGGTGTAATTAAATGTTTTGTACCTTTTCCTAGGTCATAATTACACCTTACGTAAGTTTACTTAGGGACCACATAGGATTTGTTGGAGAATTTCCACCTTTGGTGGACTTATGATCTTCTTACTTTATCACCTCCACCTTTCGTGGACATATCATGTGATTAGGTTTCCACCTTTTGTGGTAGATCCACCTTTTGTGGTGGTTATCACATTATCACCTTTCCACTTTAGGTGGAGTGATAGTTTTTCATTGTTGTCTTATGTCATAAGATTACGATACTTGTCATAATATTATGCACTCCTATGTTCTCACCTTGGCTATATAACCAACGGGTATCTCATTGTAAATCAATCATATCATTATCATTGACATTGAATACAATTTATTCTTGTCACATTATTTTCTCTCTTCTTGTGCTTTCCATTTGGTCCATAGATCTTGGCATCCATAGCCAATTCCAACATGGTATCAGAGCATGCTTGATTCTAACATGGTATCAAAGCATGTTTGATTCTACCATGGTATTAGAGTGGGTTGGGTATCATTGGAGAGTCTTTTTTTGAAGAGGTACTAGATTTGGAGAAAATCCCTTTTTTTTTTTTTATTGTAGGTTCATATTGAAGCTTGTTGGTGAAAATTTGAGCTCACCATTGCATCAAGGAGGCTTGAGAAAGTCAGATTTGGCTTTTGGTTCACTCAATTTGATCACCATTTGCATTTTTGGAAAACAAAGGTTTGTTGCAAGCCGTTTTTTATTAGAGTCGTCATCATTTTTGCTTCAAAAATCTAGTTTTCACTCATTTGTAGGAAAAACAATTTCTTGGTTTTGTAGCCAATGTCAAAATCTGAACTGGGTATCTTTTTGATTTTGCATATTTTGTATAGATCTAGAGAAAATCATTGTCCAAAAAGTGGCGCGCTTCATTTTTCTCTTGACTGAAGGTTAAAAAAATCAATTTTTCATTTTCTGCTTGTTGAATCAAAAAACGATTTCTGGGTTTTTATTTTTGTCTACAAAAAGTGAGTAGATTTTCCAAAAATCAAATTAGAAATAAATATTTTTGCTAGAAAATCCATTTCCTGCAAGCTAAATTTAGTTTTTGAAAAATTCATAACTTTTGGCCACGGTGTCCATTTTTGGCAAACAAGATATCGACGAAAAGCTAGATTAGAGTACTTCATAGTGGTGTAGGCCATTTTTTCAGATTTAGTCATCTACAAAAATTTGAGGATATTTTTCATCATGGAGGTAGATGTGAACATTGGTCTGTGCATGCACTCTTTTTTGTTTTCATGTAGTAGGTTTGCATTTTGTCTTTAATTTATGCATGTTCTCATTTTAAAATCATGGGGTATTGTAATAAATGAACTTACATAAAGTTCCATCAAGGGGGCTTCTTGCATAACAATCTGATTAGAGTGTAGTTGCACTTTGATCTCATCTTTGTATTGATGACGACTCACATGAGTTGTATCTGGATTCTATTGTTTCTTTTGGCCACATCTTGCTCATAGCTTGACAAATTTTGGTTCACATCAGTTCACATCTTAGATTGAGAGCCTATGGTTAATGATCCTGAATCACATCGAGTCATATCTTAGTTTGAAAGCCATACATTTTATGGTTAATGTTCCATAATCTTCATGGTACTTGCTCCTATGGATCAATTTTAGTCACAGTTTGACATCGACATCGAGATACACATAGCTTCCACATTCTTTCATCATATCATTTCCTCTTATGGGGGGCATCATTTATTCATCTATTGTTGCTTCATGGATTCTAGGGTTGTTTCAGTTTGTGAATTTTCTAGTGTTTCTTGGCATCGGGTTTGTTGTTGCTTTATCATGATTCCACCTTGAGTCAATCAGTGACTCACATATGGTTTCAGTAGCAAATAGAAGTATCTTTCTTTGCTTGTCAGATTGAGGATTTCAGTGTTACTCCATAGTGTACTTCTCAATTTTCTATTACAATAGGTTATCTCATTGAGGGGGGGATACCTTGGCTCTCTTTTACTTCTCTCTTATGGGGGGTTCTTTTTCCTCACATGGGGTTTTTACCTTCTCATGCATCATCGAGAGCATTTCTCTTTTGGGGAGGATTTTTGTCCCACTAGGTTTTTCCTTCTCTCCTTTTGTGAGAGATTGCATTGCATATGTACATGGGTACCTAACATGGCCTAGTTGTTGGGACCCATCTTGCATTGTTGCTTTTGTGTACATTCTCCCTAAGTTGCACTTAAGAGGGGGTGTTAGTGTAATTAAATGTTATGTACCTTTTCCTAAGTCATATTACACCTTAGGTAAGTTTACTTAGGGACCACATAGGAGTTGTTGGAGAATTTCCACCTTTGGTGGACTTATCATTTTATTACTTTATCACCTCCACCTTTCATGGACATATCATGTGATTAGGTTTCCACCTTTTGTGGTGGTTATCACATTATCACCTTTCCACTTTAGGTGGAGTGATAGATTTTCATTGTTGTTTCATGTCATAAGATTACGACACTTTTCATAATCTTATGCACTCCTATGTTCTCACCTTGGCTATATAACCAAGGGGTCTTTCATTGTAAATCAATCATATCATTATCATTGACACTGAATACAATTTATTCTTGTCACATTATTTTCTCTCTTCTTGTGCTTTCCATTTGGTCCATAGATCTTGGCATCCATAGCTGATTCTAACATGGTATTAGAGCATGTTTGATTCTAACAGCTTCAAATAAGGTATACCGAATGAAAAAATTATTTAATATGAAAATGGTAGAAATTGGTTTAGTTATAAATCATTTAAATAAATTTAATATGGTTACCAGTCAATTAAATTCTATAAATGTTAATTTTTATGAAGAAGTTAGAGATTTATTGGTTTTATGTTTTTCCTTGAAATTTGGAATAGCTTTGTTATGGTAGTTAGTAACTTTATTTTTGGTTCAAATAAATTAAAATTTGATGATATTGTTATGTTGGAACACAACAATCTATTGATAGATGGGTTGAATTAGTAGATGAATAAAATTTAACTTTTAACACATCTAAAAATAGATAAAACAAACATGCAGAGATTCACACACACACAAATACTCATCACACCAGATATACATGGAAAAACCAATATATGAGAAAAAAATACAGTGAGAATAGCTACTATGATATACTAGCCTAATACAGCCTCATAATACAACCTCATTGGTTACAATGTTTAAGGGCACCAACCCTAAGGAGAGACCAATCCCTTGATTTAGGAGCACCCACTCCCTACACTGAGCACCAACTCAGTTATCTAATGGAACCAAAAAATTAGATTTATAGTGTAAGAGTTATGGAGCTACAACTCCAAATGTTTCAAATGAATCCAATTTTGTGTTACAGACTTATTCTACAATTGCTTAATATTTGATTTACTTCCATGTAAGAATACTCTATATCTTTGTTGTTGCTAACTTAGCAAATAATACCTCTACTTTGCTCTTGTCTTATCTGCAATCTACACTTTAGAACATCCTCTATTCTAACTCTCTCTTTCTCGGTAATCTGCATATTCTTTGCTACTATTCACTTAGCAACTCATTTCTCTTCTCTATATCACTACTCTACACATAGAACATTCTCTATTCTATATTGTTTCACTACACCTATGCACTTCAATGCATATCCTAGAAGATATTTCCTATAACTTGTCTAGGTCCTCTTCTCATAGAATATGCATACTAAGCTCTCACCCACTCATCTCCCTCTTTCATTCAACTTTAAATCCTTTCCTTCACTGATAAATTTCTATTGCACCTCGAGCCCAACACCATTGATAACATTCAATGGATTTTCTATATTTAACATCAATAAAATCTAGGGTTTCATGCTTGATCGACATGTTCCAAATTTCATATCCACCTATGCATTAATGGTGTCGCTCATTTCTTCAAAACCTTCACAAGAATGTAGCTAGATATGTTATATCATTTGTCATGACATAATTATATTCACATGTCCATTGACACAATCCAATCTTTGAATGTAGGCCATAAATCTTGAAATTTGCACCATGATCTAGTGTATCTGATTTACCCACCTTTCTTTAAAATGCAACCATCTGATTTTATTTTCTTTAAATTTGGTCGTATATTTTAAGTGATTCACAACCATGATGTGAATCAATTGAAACAATCAATTTTTTCCACACGTCTTATTCCAAGAAAACAACACTAGTCAACTCTGGTCAATGCAAACATCCTACAAAATGGAAATATTACTCATTCATTCATTCTTGTTAGGGATTGGGGATCATTGATCCATCTCACCTCAAACTTGAGGTGCATTACAAAGCTTAACTAGCAAGCTAGAGCACTTATACTCGATGAAATTTTTCTCTTGCTAAGGTTCAACCATCAACCTTACCCTTTACCATTTACCATATCCACTCCATTACAAACCATAACACTAACCTCCAAAATTTGAAGCACGAAACACTAAAACATGCCTTAATATTTTTCTAACATTAACATGTACTATCACTTACATTAACATACCCATACATTTCCTTCACAAGACTTAACCCTTTCAAGTATCGAGGTCTGCACATACTGCTTACCTATTTATTTTCTTTTGATAAGGCATAAGCCTTCTTACCACTCTATGATTCTTGAACATTTCCTTCGATAGTGTTAACCATTTCAGGTGTCAGCTTTTGGGCTTTCTTCTTCCTGCATACTTTCCATTTTGTTAAGGTGAAACCCTTAACTTCAACCTGTGAACACTGAAACTATTTTAGTTGCCATGGTTTGGGGTTTTTCCATACCTCTTTAATCACTTTCTATTAAGGCGTAAGCCTTAACTCCAAAGTCTAATTCTCGATGCCTTTACAGACTTACACCATTCTAACTCCTTTTTCTTTGTGCATTTGATATAAGTTATTTCTAATTCCCAATGTCCAACTCCTTTCAAACTTATCATCTATAACATAGATTAAGATGCAAGCCCAAAGTCTAAATCCTGATCAAGCTTAGCTTAAAATGATTAACTCCATTTTTACTTAGCAAATGATATAAGGTAAGCTCAAGGCCCAATGCCAAAAATTCTACAGAACTTCATTGCTTGCTTCACTAATTCCCTTTTTGACATCAACCAAAAAAATTCCATCTAATATTGTTCAGATCTCCTTTTGACAATAATGAAAATCATATTGCCAACAATGTCCCCCTTTGTCATTGATGGGAAAACCAAATGATTTGTACCAACTATACACACCTGAATGCACACACGTCAGTATAACCATTCTACACAGCCATTATGTACAATTTTTATCCCCCTTAGCAATCAATTATTTGCAGTCACAACTCCCCCTTAGACATATCTCCACATCTTGTAGACAAACATTTTTTCTCAATTTCTCCCCCTTTGACATTAATGAAAAAGGGAGTGTTCAAGACACCATGCTTCTACTAAAACCAAATAGTTCTTTCCCCTTTCGACAAAATTCCCCCCCCCCTCGCTGCCCCTTTATCAAAATAAAGGAGTGTGTCCATGACATCTGCAACCATCTAATCATTATAAATTTGTAAAAAAAATCATACCTGACTTGAATTCTCTCTTTCTTCTCTAGGGTTGAATAATTTTTGTGTGAAGCACCCCTGGACTCATTCCCTATCACTAAAGATTCATGATGTGAGACAAGAGAAACCACTTTAGGTGGTCACTTTTCAGTGTTCTCTTTCCACACCTTATTAGGCTTCTTCTTCAAGTCTTTTTTTTTCCTTTTCAAAGACATGTGAACCTTTTTTCACTATGGGAAACCTACCTTTCTTATCTTTTTCCTTTGGTCTTTCAAAAAATTCTCGAAAATTCTTGGCTATGTGATGAATATTGTTGCAATTATAGCACATTACATTGATATCTAATGAAAAATAAAATTAATTTCTATTCAAAAAATTTGTGCTCCTTTTAGGTACATCTCTACACTTTCTAGCCCTATGACCAAACTGATTACATGTATAGCAGTAACCAAAGAATTTCTTTGTGCAGGATGAGGAAATTTTCTTTGTTTAGGCTTCTTCAAATATCTTACCCTAGTGAAACTATCTGCATCAAATTCCTTTGAGTTATTCTTCTTCAAGTCTTCAAGGACTAACTTATTAACCTTTTTATTTGTTGTTCTTGGAATCTTCATTTCATGCATTCTCATGTCTTACTTTAGATTTCTCTTTTGATGTATTTTGTGAGTGAATTAACTCATTAAGTATCTCAGATCCACCTTTCAACTTCAGACCTATGAGAATATGCTCATTGGATTTTTCTAGTTCTTTCCTCAGAGCCACTCTTTTTTCCTCTAGCTCCATCCATTCATAAGATTTAAACTGTAGCTCAAGGTTAAGTTCATCTTCTATTCTCTTTGCTTCTTCAACTTGAGTCTTCAATCTTACCACCATTTGGTTAGATTCTTTAATAGTTTTTAGATATTTTTTGTATCTCCTTTTGTGCATGGTTCTTCAGCTTCTTGTTCTCTTTTCTCAAGATTTTAATCTCATCTAAGGAACTAATGATTTCACCTTCAAGATCTACTTTACCTTCTTCTTCTTGATCAGACCCTTCAACTTCTTCATCAAAATTTATTTTGAATGCCATGAATAGGGATTCATTTCCCTCAGCCACAAAGCCATAGTCATGGTCATCATCTGAGTTGTCACTAACATCATATGAACCATTTTATTCTCTTGTGTGTAGACTATTCTTGTTTCTAAATAAATTCTTCTTCTTAGAATAGTAGGGTTTCATCTTTTTTCTATTCTCTTCTTTCTCATAGTTATCCTTTTCTTCACAAGGGCATTTAAAAGAAAAAAGACCTATTTTACAATAATTGAAGAATTTAAAGGATAACTTACCTCTATATTTTCTAGATCCTCTTCTTAATCTTCTAATGAATTCAGCCTCTTCTTCATCAATCTCCTCAGATCCATATGTAAATTCTTTAATCTTTTCCTTTCTGGCTACTTTGAATGCAAATTTTCTCTTGCATGTTTCTGCATATCCCATTCTCATCTCATAGCTAGTAAAGGTGGCATGCAACTAATCAATAGTGAGTTTATCTAAATATCTAGCTTCCTCTATTGTAGAGATCTTAGAATCATATCTTGAGGGTAAGGATCTTAGAACCTTTTTCACAATCACAGATTCTTTCATCTCTTCTCTAAGACCCATGATTGCATTAACTATTTCATCCACCCTTAGGAGGTAGTCTACAATTTTTTCTTCTTCACTCATCTTCAGTATTTCAAAATTGACCTTGTAAGTTTGTATCTTGGCTTGCTTTACTTTTTCATTTCCTTCATAGATGCTCTTAAAATTTTCCCAAATATCATGTGCAGTTTAACAATGTCAAACTGCACTGAACTAGACAATCCACAAAGAATAGAATTATTTTCCTTTGCATTGGTCTTATATTCTCTCTTTCCATCTTGATTTTTAAGAGTTGTAGTAGGAATTGTATATCCATTAACAAAAGAAATCCATACATCAAAACCTAATGAAGATAAATATGCTTCCATTGTAATGCCCCAAAATGCATAGTTTGAGCCATCAAAGAGAGGCACTATTTTTGAGGATGAACCTTCTTGACTTGCCATTTGTTTTTACTATCTAGGATATACCCAAGATAATTAAGCTTCTCCAAGGGAACAAGGGCTTTGATTCCAATTTTTTGAACACAACAATCTATTAAGAGGGGGTTTGAATTAGTAGATCAATAAAATTTAACTTTTAAGACCTATTAAAGTGGATAAAATAAATATGCATAGATTCACAGACACACATAAATAATCATAACACCAGATATATGTGTAGCATATAAAATCATGCATTCTTGAAAAAAGAGATGATTTCAGACTTAGTTTGGACCCATTTTGGCACTTGCATTAATTATCCTTTAAAATCATCATTTATAGGCCCTTGGACCCATTATTTTAGAATTCTAAGGCCCATTCCACTTAAAAATCATTTTAAATCTATCAAAATCCTGAAAAATTCAAAAACCCACTTCAAAAACTTAAGGTGGGACTCATTCACCACCTTGGGTGAATGAGTCCCCTTATATGGGACCCATTCATCAAGGGTGGAAAATGAGTTCCTTTTGGGGCCTTTTTCAAATTTTTGGTGAATGTCAACCTTTAGGATCTAAATAATAGTCTAGTTGTTGATGCCTATAAAATAAAGCTTTTAAGTCATTTTTATCAATCTTTAAGCACTTTGAGCAAGCATTTTCAAGCATCAAGTATCAAGAGTCTTCAAGAAATTTCTCACAAGAGCATTCAAGTTTCAAGATAAAGTAAGGTTAAAGATTTGGAGAAAAAATAAAGTGTTTTTAAAGGTCTTCAAGCTCACTTTAAATCAAGATTTAGCATTTTCAAGGGTTGATCATGGATGCCTATGGTGAATCATGATGGATTCTAGGTTGGGGAGATGCAACTAGCCATCAAGCCAATCTAAAAACTTGTTTCCTAGGTGATTCCATCCTCCATTATCACTCTACATTCAGCCTAAGGAAGGTACAAGCATCATTAGATTTTATTTAGGATGATTGAAGATCATCACAAGATAGCCATTCATCTCTTCATTTCTATTCTTGTATCATATTCTTCCATGTTAGAATAGGATTGTATCATGTTTTAGATTTCCTAGTCATAGACACAATTAAGGCTAGGGTTTTCATGCACATTTCATTATCTTTTTCAAGGTTTAATTACCAAACTAGGGGTTTGACCAAGGAAAAACCTCATTACCAAATCAAGCCAAAGTATGTTTTGCAGGTGATTTTCATAGGTTCAAATCCAGAAATCAAGCTAGAAGAGAAGGGTGGGTGCTAAGGTCAATATCAAAGTTTTTAAATCTTGAAAAAGTTCAAATAGACTGATTCACCAAGAGTGGTAAATGAGTCCCTCTATTGTTGTCTGTCAAATCAAGTTGCAGATTTTGATACCCTTTTTTCTCGAAACAGGCTCCCACACAAAAATTCGGATCTGGGACTAATTCGCCCAAGTTGGTGAATGAGTCCCAGTTGGTCAAAAATTCAATATTTCTAGAATTTCAGAGCTGTTTCCAATCCTTTGGAGGTTTCTAGGTTCACATTTCTATTTTTATAGCTTTTTGTTACATTTTACTTGCATTTCTAGGTCATCTTACATATTATGTTGTGTTTTCAAACATTTTCTTTTCCAAGTTTACACTTGGTGGTGAACCCTCATTTTACATCATTTAATCCCCCTTAAAACATTCCCTTTTCCAGATTTCAATCTCCTTTCAATTGGAATCTCAAGGATTTTTTCTTGAGTGAAAGATAGAAAATAGCCTCTCTCCTTTTAGGTCCAAAACCCTAGAAGTGAAAAGAGAGAGAGCACCCTATTTTCCATGTTTCATTTTGGTGAACCTTCATTTAGAGCATCAAAATTATGATTTGGAGTGCATTTACATCCTATATTTAGCTTGCATTAACATTGCATTGGGTTATTGCATTGGTTAATTTACATTCTAGGGTTTCAATTTTTTCATTAGTGAAAAGCCCATTTAGCTTGCATTAATGCACTTAATTTCATTAAAATTCCATAAAATTCTACATTTCCATCCTAGATATAGATAATAAAGCATTGAAAACACAAAAATCAACCAAAAAAATATCAAAATTTTGAAAAGAAACCTTACTGGGACTCATTTGTCACCTTGGGTGAATCAATCTCAATGCAAAATTTTAGTTTATAAAATTAAATCTCCAATTTTTAAGATTCTGTTTGGTTTTGTTACTTTTCTATTTTAGTTTGGTTACCTATTATTACATTGCAATCATTACAATTAACATCATTTATATTCATGGAAATTATGGATAGCATTAGATTTCTACAATTTTCCTTTTCAGAATTAGTTCCTAGTTCCTTTCGATCAGATTCATTGGAAAACAAAAACAAAAAATTGAAAATAGAAAAAGACCCAATCAAAGAAATGCTTAAATTTAGGAAAAACATATCATCCAATCCCTTTAGTAGTGATCACCTAGACATGTTAGATGAAGCCCTTGAAGACTTCCTCTTACTAGGACCACCCACTAAGGCTTATCATGAAAAGCACAAAACACACAAAGTTAACTTAACCCTCAAGCCTTTTAGTAGCAATGACTTTGATATGTTAGATGAAACCCTTGAGGATTTCATCTCACAAAGCCCATCCACTAAGGCTTGTCATGAGAAACTATAAACAAGAGAAGTTAACATAATCCAACCTCAACTTATCCTTTGCCCACCTTTGCATAAACCACAGCCTGAGTTTACTCTCTATCCCCCTTAGAATAATGTATTGCAACAATCATGTCATAATACCATTTCTCATACATATAATACTAGAAACAACCCACAACCACACCAACCAACCCCGAAACCCTTACCTTTACCCAATCACACCTTACGTAGTGCTCCTCATTTAAATTCACATAGTGGAAAGGTGTATAATATCATTGAGAAACTTAAGAATACTCCTGCAAAGATATCCCTATGGGATTTAATTCAAAATTCCCCAAGCTATCATAGTATGCTTCAAACAACTTTGCAAAAATTAGTGGTTCTTCCTAGTATGAATTAAAATTATGTGCTAGCTCTTATAAAAGGAATGAAGATAGTTAATTTTGACATAAAATTTCATCAACATGAGATTCCCCCTTTGGCATTGAGACGTAAAAATGAGGCCTTTATGATCATTGCTCAATTCAACAAAATAGGTATAAAAAGGACCATGGTTGATAATGGTTTTTCCCTTAATGTGTGTAGTGTGAAACTCTTAGATAAGTTGTAGGTAGATAAATAACCAATGCAACCTAACTCCTTATCTATTCAAGGATTTGACAATGTAGGAAGGAAACCGCTCGGTCTAATTACTTTACCTATAACATTCAAAATGGTTACCTTACAAACTCCTATTCATTTTATGCCTCATGACCTTTCATACAATATTCTTTAGGAAAACCATGGATTCACGAGATGGATGTGGTGCCTTCAACTCTTCATCGTATTATGAAGTATGCCCATGACAAAAAGGTATACCAAGTTGGAATGGACCCCGAGCATGAAAGTTGTCTACAAGTGGGAAAAGGAACTACAAATCCTCTCAACACATTAATTCCCACATCCAATATAGCACCTTTAAACAAAGATAAGCAAGAAAGGGAAACAATGTCAGAATTATTTGATGATGATTGGGGTTCCTTGGATTTCACACCCTCATTATGGGAGAATACATAATCAAAAGAAAATAAGATGACAAGAAAAAGAAACCAACAATAATGTCAAATTAGAACTTGGAAGAACAATCAAAAACATCTAACTTGACCACTCTTGAAGAAGATACAAGTTATATGATAAACTTTGATGAGATAGACTACCAACAACCACCAAACCCGAAAGAAATGGAACAACTCTATGGGAGAGGTTATGAACTTGTGAATAAATTGGGTTACAATGGTAAAGGTGTGGAAGTAAATAAAAAGGCATTCGAGTCCCTATAGATTCTAACATACAGGAGACAAAGATTGGTTTGGGATATTATCCTTCTAAAATTATACAAGCAAAAAAGCGACCATTGTTAAATATCAATACTATCATGTGCAAGCAAAAATTTAACCTTACAATGAAACATCCTGAATTGCTTGACATGGAGTTACCCCCATCATGGGAGTACTTTCAAGATGAGGAATATTTCAAATTCATGTTAGGATTTTATGAGACACCATTTTCTCTTCCCAAGGAAAAGGTTACATGTGCTATGATTAGTACCAAGCCAAGAGATGTTGAAGGTGAAAGTCATGAAAATGACACAAATGTAGAACAATATAATATTAAATGTCCAAAATCTAATACAATCCCTTTAGGGGACACAATTGACATACCAATGGATATGACGGATAATGAGAAAGTCATTAAAATCAAAAACTGCCTTGATGATGAAGAACAAGAGGATACTACAACCTTGCTTCATGAGTTTCTTGAACTATTTTCTTGGAAGTATTTAGATATGCCTAGCATAGATATGAAGATAGTGACACACAAATTTTTCCTTGTGTCTTTGGTGTCGATAGTGGAAATTTTTTAGGGTTTATCATGTCTCATAGAGGCATTGAGGTGGGTTCAAAGAAGATTAATTTTATCATCAATATGCCACCCCCTAAAAAAATTTCTCAATTACACATATTACAAGGAAGAATCCAAGTTATCCATCATTTTTTTGCATCTTTAGTTGATCACACATTACCATTCATAAATCTTCTCAAAAAGGATGTGCATTTTAACTATAATGATGGTGTAAATAGGATTTTTAGAGTTTAAAATAATATCTCACAACTCCACCTATTTTACAACTTTCCATGCCAAACAAACTATTTATACTTCATATCATTGCCTCAGCCTATGCTTTAGCAACATTATTGGCTGAACAAGATGAAAATGGTAAAGAGCATCCTATCTATTACATTAGTTGAACATTGATTGACTATAAGAAATGATATACAAAAATAGAAATATAATGTTTATCCCTTGTATTCAATACATGTAAATTTTGACATTACTTGTTGAATGCAAAAATACAATTGATGATGAAATTTGAACCACTCAAGCATCTTTTTAATAAAAATAGATTTATTTGGAAGTCTTGCTAAATGGGTGATGTTGATTGAGTTTGACCTAATGTTTGTTTCATAATAAGAAATTAAGGGTCAAGCATTGACCGACCAATTATTTGATGCTCCTTCCCCTTTAGCATTACCTAGTAATGACTCCTTCTTTGATGATAATGTGTTTTTGCTACATGGAAAATATGCTTTGATGGATCTAAGTGTAGAACACACTCCATTGTTGGGGTTATATTAATCCAACCTATAGGAAAGCCTATTACCTTGTCATATCAATTGAATTTACTATGAACAAACAACACTTTTGAGTATGAAGCATTGCTCATAGGGTTACATACTGCTTTACTCTTGGGAGAGAAAAAAATTAGTATCTTTGGTGATTTAAAATTTGTCATGAAACAAATAAATGGGACATATAAAGTAAAGCATTATAAATTATCCAAATATAAGGATCTCACAATGAACTTATTAGATAAGTTTGAATCATTCACCATTGAAAACATCCAATGAAAATACAATCGACATGTGGATGCAATGGTGAGTACGACCTCTCTTATATCACCTCAAGATCCTTCAAAATATGTCACTTTTATTATTTACCGAATAATGAAACCATCCGTTGAAGGTAAAATTGAATAAGTATTAGAAACAAACAAGCAAGACTCGAGTGAATGGTATGATACAATATTCAACTGTTTGAAAGATGGTACTATTCCCGAGCTCACAACAAAAAATACCCGATGTTGCTTGTGAAAACTTGCAGCCAAGTACGTTATTCTATCCAACATATTATACAAAAGGTCCTTTAA
Organism: Sequoiadendron giganteum; assembly: GCA_007115665.2. Classification (NCBI taxonomy): domain Eukaryota; kingdom Viridiplantae; phylum Streptophyta; class Pinopsida; order Cupressales; family Cupressaceae; genus Sequoiadendron; species Sequoiadendron giganteum. The sequence goes on along the minus strand of CM021107.1, from coordinate 55,413,955 downwards.
TGGTATTTTTCTTAGATTCCTTAACAAATCCAAAATCCCCATAGCACTCAAAGAGGTGCATGTCAATACTTGTGGAGGTCATTTAGGAGGTAGATCTTTAGTGCAAAAACTCATGCGTATGGGATATTATTAGAGACATATGGAAAGCGATTGTTTTGTGTACATGAAGAAATATCATAAATTTCAAGAACATAGCAATTTCATTCATGCTCCTATTACTGAGCTTTGTGCCCAAATTCCTATTTGGTCGTTCTTAGCATGGGGATTGGATCTGATTGGGAAAATTACATCACCTTCATCTACTAGCCATACATTTATAATCACAACCATAGATTGTTTCACAAAATGGGTAGAATCTATTCCTCTTTGATCCACAACTGTTGATGTAATATGTCATTTCATATTGGAACAAGTTAATTCTCACTTTGGACTTCCTTCCGCATTAATTTCATATAATTGAACACCATTCAAGAATAATGATGTGAATAAATTCCTTGGCACATTTAATATTCAACATTTCTTTTCTACACCTTGCTATCCATAATCTAATGGACAAGCTAAAGAAACTAATAAAACTATCAAGTAAATTCTAAGAAAAATAGTTAATAAAGATAATAAGGATTGGCATACACAACTAACATATGTATTATGGGCTTACCATACTAGTGTCAGGTCATCAACAAGAACAAATCCTTATAACCTTGTCTATGGTACCGAGGTAGTGATGCCCTTTGAGTTAGAAACCCCTATGTTAAGGATTTCTCTTCAAGAGGTCATCGAAAATGACACTTACAAACAACAATGATTGCATTAGCTTGAAATCCTTGATGAAGAGTACATTAATGCTCTCGAGCACCTCCAAGCTTATGCTAAGAAATTAAAATGCAAGCATAGCAATCATGTCATCCCTCACATATTTAGTAAAGGTGGTTTGGTCTTGTATGAAAATCAAAAAAACATTAATGTTGACCCAACTAAAAAATAAAAATTTAGTTTGAATCGGTTAGGACCTTATATAATCAATAAAAATTATGGGTTCGATGCATATATGTTAACATACATGGACAATACACCCCTTAAAGATCCTATCAATTTTGCGTATCTATTCTAGTATTACATCTAAATCCCCTTGAATAGTATGGATGGTAAGTAGTATTGTTAAAGCTAATGGATTATATTCCATGAGCTTTCACATTTCTTTGTTCTTGACAAGCAACTCTTTTTGTGTCCTGAAATCTAAAGTGATTATTTAATTACTTTAGGTCTCATTCTATTTAAGTTTATTATGTATGTTATGTTATATTAGATCCTTATAAGTATTTAATGTTCCCTAATTAAATCATAATTGTATTTAATTTAACATAGCATACGTCATCACAATGTTGCATCTAAGAGAAACTATAATAATTTTTTATTAGATCACATAAAGAATGTTAAATCATGGAAGCATTAATTAAATAATCTTACAATGGTTATTTAATTAATCACATTGAAATTTAACATTCCAACAAAAATGATAATAAAATAGCATGTGCTCATATATATATCAAAGTGTTGTGTACATATCATCAAATATACAATACTACTTAGGCTTGTGGCTGCCAAATCCCTCAGGACCTAGTGGTTACATCTATTTGGTATTAGTCTATCAGGAGATAGTGGTGTGTGATCATGATCGCAACCCACTGAGTGTACCAAGAGAAAACTCTAAACCTTGTATCTATCCAAGGGCCTCCTAATGTGCTCCTACTACTTAATCTCTCTCTACATATAGCCTCACTACCTCTACCTCTAGTTTCTCAAACTCTATAGGGGTTTGGGATGGTTGTTCCTCTAGGGAAACATGGGCTCAGTGGACACGTCTCCTCAAAATCTTATACATTGCTTGTAGTCTAAACTATGGTCTGAATGACTCTGGGTCCTGATCCACGATGGGTGGGGGCACATAGTTTGAGTCCGTTGCCTCCTCATTAACTGATGTGAGAACTATCTTTGTAACTACCTATTGGTAGAGATCCCTAAAGTCTCTCACAACTCCTATAAGATAGATATAATAAAAAAACACTACACATCATGATATATATAAAGAATAAGCACAAGAATGAAAATATATCAATAAATAATATATCATCACCTATATCTCCAGTAGGTTGTGGGAAATCAGCCTTGTCCCATTCTAGAGCCATGGAGGATGTGCTAGCCTCTCCATGACTATGGGTACTCATGCTTGCTACAACCATTGCTCATGATCTAGTCATATGAATGGGAGAGGAATCTCCCCACTTGTGCCTTGCTAGATCCTCATCTACTGCATCATCACCCTCACTCATGGAATTCTCCTCCTCCTCCTCCTCCTCATCTCCTCCCTCCTAACTTTCATAGTCATGATCGACATCCTCATCATATTCATCATCTATGACATCTATAAATATGTATAGGAAACACAAGGGTTGGTCGTGATACTATCCACCACTCATAGTCATCTATGGAACCATGTCAACAACGTCAAAGATTGGACGCATGTCATGATCTGAATACCTAGAGTCACTATGAATAACATTATATATGGTAAACTCTATAGTATCATTAGATCTTTGAGCAGTCCACACTGATCTCTTGAAGAAGGGTCGTTCCCTAGGTGCTATCTGTAACTACCCAAATTATCGCATGACTCAATCATAGTATAAAGGACATACTACATGGTCATGTTGGCCAACCAAATATTCATCTAGATATAATCTCCTCATATTTTGAGTATGATCTGGCCACTAAGGCACAAGCTGGTAGGTTTTTCAAACGATCTCATCCTCCTCTAGGTGGTCAAATTGTACTCTCTAGAAGTGTAAATCACCATATTGCCAAAACCATCATAGAGGATAGCTAAAGGCCCGAGGATACGCCAAAGCTATCAGACACAAGAATCTGGTAGGTCTAGTACAAGTGATATGCTCAAGGTACCAAACCTATAGAAGCATACAATGTACCATACTGTCCACATCTCAAATAACAAATGAACCAAGATTATAATACAAATGATCTAGGATACAATGGCCCCAAGTGTATATTATTTGGTGCTATGCCATCCCTCATATCAAATGTAGTAGTCCTCCATCTAGGTGTTCTCCTCACTCATCCAGATGAGCACTAGTGCAACTGTAAGCATCATAATTCATCTAACTAGTGGGGCTCATGAGTATAGAAGAATCACTAGGTCTATCCATTCCCTCACTCTCTAATCTTGTACTGGTTCATTCAGGTAGTACTGTGTGTCATATTTTATCTCTTGGAATGTTTTCTCCACTCAAAAGTGTACTCACTCACCCCAGATGGGAACTTAGACTATGCATTTTACATCTTCCAATGTGATCATCATCTCACCAATTAGTAGATGAAACATGCATATATCAACATCCCAATGCTTTACTAGCACCATCAACATCACATCATGGTACCCCATGCCAAGCATGAGCTACACCTAGTAAACTCTAGAAAATAAATTTTAATAACTTTGTATCCTCCATTGAAAGGGTGGGGGATAAATATCTTAGTAGAATGATATTTCTACCTCCCAAACGTTGATGTGAATGGGTGGGAACTTGACTAAAATGCAATAATATATCCTATAAGCAGTCTAATCTCCTCAATAATCATAAAAGTGTACTAAATCTGCTCTAGTGTGCTTTCTTAAAGGCCCTAAACACTTTAAAACCCTTTTTAGAAACTTCAAGAAGAAATAAGACACTTTATGAAAAAGTGGGACACTTCACAACCAAAAGGGACACTTTTCAAAAAAGTGGGACACATCATGAAAAAAGGGGATGCTTTGTGAACCTTTTTTCCAAGGCACTAGATTAACCTATAAATACATAAAAAACATCAAATCACTATGTAAGCACAAAGCGAAGGCTGAATATTCAACTTAGCTCATGATGGTGTTCACCGTGTGCCACCTAGTCCCATAGCACATCTAGTATCATAGGCCTGTAATCCCGTCTGCTTACTATCAAGCTACAAAAGTAAAAATGGAAAAATAGTATGAATTTACTTCACTTTTTCACTCATATGTAAGTTGAAATGAGGGATTTTTACTAAATTAGGGTTAAAAAGTCTGCTTCAATAAAATCAACATAATGGGTGCTAAAGATCTCCATTTTCAATATCATTTGTTGCATTGGAATCGTGATTTCGCTCCCGACATCATCAATCATCTATCATTATCTGGCATGGTACTTGGAAATACCCTATGATATGACTTATCCTATTTGATGTTGTATAGGAGTGAATTTGCACCCCTAATGCAAATTACCCTTTTACCCCTTTCCACTTTAGAAAACCAAAGGCAAAGGCCTAATTCCACATAAGTCTAATGTTCACATCACACTTGGTTCCTATTTTGAGTGTTGGTAGAGGAATAATTGTTGAAGATGCCCACGCGACATAGAGACATCCACATGGAACGCTTACATCCCTGATAGATTCCTATGCTTGGGGTCTGCAGAGGCATTACACATCCCATTGGGAGTAAATTTGTAACATCCTCTTAGGTTGATCGACCCGAATATGGTTGTTTTCTTCCCTCTTTCCTTCATATTCGCTATTCATTCCTTCTATTTTCATCTTTGGACCTCTCCATCCTTTCTAGCCATCTCTTCACCATCTTGAGACTCTCCTCTTCCTTCCACAATCTCTTTACAAGCTCCAAGAAAATTCTTCACTATCTCAAGCAACACTTTACACTTCACAACAACATCAACACTCCATCACTTTAGTAGAGAAAGTGTTGAATGAAACACCATGGAAGAAAAGGCTTGAATTCCTCTCAATTTCTCCCCCACTAGCCTTCAGCACTTTGGCTGGAGGTGGTAAGATTTCACTCCTCTCCTCTATTATTTGGTTGAGTAGCATAACATTGTTTTGTAGTGCTTTAGTACTCTTTACTTTATTTCTCACTTTATCTGCTCTCTATCTATCTGGTTGTCAGTGGAGGTAGGAATACCAAAATGGGAGTTTGATTGAGGAAAAGCCCTATATAGCCCTAACACTTTCTCTCTCTCTTATGCGTAGGTATTGAAGACATTCATGAGCTGGAGGCTTCATCATATGGATGGTCATAGGTATTTCCTTTCCCTTCCTCTCCTTGTCTTTATCTCTTCTATTTTAGTCTACTTCAGTTCTATCACATTATGTTATTTCTTACACTTTAGGATTTCTCAGTAGTCAGATTAATAGTAGTCACCTTTCCTTTTTTGTGTCATTATTGCTCTTTGGTCTATACAAGATGCTAGTGCACCTCTGGGATGCCAGCACGCCACGCTATCATCTGTGTTTTGCACTATCATCCTTTGGCCAAGATCTTGTCATTTTTTCCAGAGAATCTTTGTGACCTTCTCTTTCTGGTTCTAGAACTCTCATGACTAGCCTTTGAGGTAGTTTAGGGAAGTGCACCCCGTGAGGCTCTTTGAGTTAAGAGAACTCGTGAGTATAAAATCCCCCTTCTCTACATTTTGGTGAACCTGACATGAAGAACATCTTTTTTGAAAACTATGAATCTATTTACCCGTACTTGGTGGGGTCAAATTTTAGGGACCGACGCAAGTTCTGAACTTAAATTCCACTTCAAAGACCTCTGAAAATGCAAATTACTAGAACATAAAAAATATCAAAAAAATCATAATGAATTTAATATCTTCTTTCATTAGTTTTATATCTAATTTTCTTCAAAATATTAATGATGTTCCATTTCATGAATGTGATGGTGACTTGGCTTTACCCATGTCACTTGATATCTTTGATCCTTCTAATGAGAGTCTTCTTTCTTTGAAGGATATATTGTTGCAAGAAGATGAAATAATTGACACCTTTCTTAACATTACTCTACCTTCTCTTCATTCGAATGCACCCCCTTCTAGAGATGATGCATTTTTGAATGATGAATCTCCTACTCATTCCAATGCACTCTCTTCTAGAGATGATGCATTTGTAAATGAAAAATATCCTACTCATTCTAATGCACTCTCTCGTGGGGACATTGCATTTGTGAATGATGAATTTATTATCTATTCTAATGCAATCCCCTCTAGAGATGATGCATTAGCGCATGATGAATCTCCTTCCACATTTGATCCCATTTGGATTGATGTTGAGAATATGTCTTCAAATAATTATTCTACTATTTTTAATGATTATTTAAATGTAATCTATGTCTTTACTACCCCTCAAAGGCCTAAGAGACCGATCATTTATGTGACACTCCTTCTCCTAAAAGGGTTTGTTATATTGATGGTGTTCCATTCGATAGTGATTACCTTGATATTTCTAAGTTTCCCTCTTATCGATCCATAGCCCGTACCTATGATACTAGAATGAATAAACAACTAATCCTTCCTCAAGCACCCGAACCTACAACTAAAGTACCTAGTGATTACAATTTTGTTGAGAAACTTTGTGTTACTCTGGCTAAGATCTCATTGTTGGAATTGCTTCAATTTTCTTTGGTTTATCAAGGTTTCCTTGAAGAAGCCTTGAAAAATATCCTCTTTCCTCTTGCAATAGGCTGATAGATCATGATGCATTGATAGATTATATTCATGCGAATTCTCTGAATATTATGCTCTATCCATACAAACTCCCACCTTCAGAAGTATAAAAGAAAGGAGACCCTCTAATGATTATAGTTAACATTAACAAGATTGGTATTAGACATACTCTCCTTGATGTGAGTTTGACACTTAATGTATGTAGTATTGATCTATTTCCTAAGATTAATATTGACACATCTTCTCTTAATATTTCTTTTGTTGACATTCATGGGTTTGATAATGTCGGTCAAGAAACTCTATGCACAATAATATTTCCTTTGAGACTAGGACCTGTTACTATACCTACCCTTGTACATGTTATGTAAGAGAATCTAGCTTATAACCTTCTTCTTGGTAGACCGTAGATTCATGCTATGGGTGCATTCCCATCTACCTTGCATAAGTCTATTAAGTTTGTTTGCAATAATAAAGTAGCCACAATTAAGGTTGGCCCTAATGTTATGCACTTGTGTAAAATGATAGATATTGGTGAAGCTTTGGTTGTACCTTCTCCTATTCCTTTAGTATCTTCCAATGTGTCGATGTTTACTCCAGCAGTACCTACTACAAAGGATACTCTTGAGGTAGATGTCCCTGAAGAAGATCCTTCTGAAGCAAGAAATACTAAGTTTGTTCCTTATACTTCCTATCAAAGGACTACATGTCTTGGTGATGATTGGATTCCTTCAGACTTTACAAATTCCTTCATTTAGGAATATAAAGTCGACCCAATCCTCTTAGACCTTCCAACAACATCCTCCACACCTGCTATTGAAGATGGTTACTATTTTGTGCCACGAGATAATGTGAATGCCAATTGTAATGTCCTTAACATTGATCCTTCTTCTGAGGAAGATGATTATGCTTCTACTAAGGAGGATAATGTTGATAGTCCTATCAAGAAATATTATGATGATCTCATAGAAAATTGTGTTCCCCTTTCTAGAATAATGCTCTCTATGAGGATCCCCCTTTTTCTCATGATTTGGAAACATGTTATGGCTGTGGCTTTAAGCTTGTCTCTAAATACAAATATTAGCATAAAGGTTTTGGGTGTAATGAACAAGGAAAATAGGTCCTTATAGAATTTTCACCTCGTGAGTGTAACTTGGGGCGTGGTTTCTCAAATGAACAATTTGAATGAAAACTGCAGTTGAATGTTGACACGAAGTTATCTCAACCTCGTTCTTGTGGATTGGTCTATTCTCCTTTATTTTATTTCTTTATATCTTCTTCTTGTGGGAATTCAAAATTTTCTTTACAAGAGAATGGGTTGCTTCCTGCTCCTCATCCTCTATTTGAGCAAGAGCGTATTTTTTTGTGGCTTCTAAAAGCCCACTTAATTACTCTTCCTCCTACACACAAGAAATCTCATAAAAATGATAAGGAGAAAAATTATTTTTGTGCATACCATCGAGATCTTGGCCATTCCACTAGCAAATGTAAGGCCTTGAAAGGTAAAATGCAACAACTTCATGATTCAGGTGTCATCTCCAATTTGTCTATTGATGTAACTGTCTCTTCTTTGAACAATAAGTGATATCAAGGTTTCCCTCTATCATGTTCTAAGTATCTTGTGCGGTTCTCCTCCCCTTTATGTTGGGTGTAGTGATAACTTGTTTTGAATATGTGCGTCCTTCTGACGGATCCCCTTTTCTTTGCTATGTCTTTCAAAAGTAGCATCCCTTGAATGGACCTTATTCCTTTTGAAGGGTTCCCAAGGGATCCCTTTGAAATATTTTCTCTCAAAAAAATTCCAAGATGTCTAGCTCAGGGGCAGCCCAACTAGACCTACTTTACATATTTTTGGGGGTATCTCATCTAGACCCATCTTTGTGTCTAGACCCATCTTTGTGTCTAGCTTGGGGGCAACCCATCTACAAATATTTCACATCCTTATGTCTAGCTTGGGGGCAGCCTGACTAGACTTCACTTTTTAAATAACATGTCCCTTGAATGGACCCCTCTTCCTTTTGAAGGGTTGTTGATTGACCCCTTCAAAAGTATTCTAGCTTGATGATAGTTCACAGGACTATTTTCTTACTTACTCTGCGGGACCAAGAACCTCTAGATATTTTTTACTCAATGATATGGGTTTCCTCCTCAAGTGAGGATTCCTTTTATCACTTTTACTCGATGATACGAGTTTTCCTCCTTGAGTGGGGATTTATTTTATCACTTTTACTCAGTGATACAAGTTTTCCTCCTCGAGCAGGGATTGCTATTATCACTTTTACTTTGTAATACAGGTTTTACTCCTCGAGCGAGGATTTCTTTTATCACTTTTACTCTATGATATGGGTTCTACTCTGAATCGGGTTTTATTTTATCACTTTTACTTTGTGATACGGGTTCTACTCCAAAGCATGTTTTTATTTTATCACTTTTACTCTATGATACGGGTTCTACTCTGAAGCGTGTTTTTATTTTATCACTTTTACTCTATGATACGGGTTCTACTCCGAAGAGGGTTTTTCTTTTATCACTTTTACTCAATGCTATGGGTCTTCCTCCTCAAGCGGGAATTTATTTTATCAATTTTACTCTATGACATGGGTTTTCCTCCTTGAGTGGGGATTTATTTTATCACTCTTGCATTCATTTTATCTTTCTCTTCTAGATTGTATATACCGGATCGAAGATTTCCATCTTCATCTTGAGTATATGCTCTTTCTTCAGCTTCATAGTTTTATGGAGCTATGAAGTCCTTTGATCATCCTGCACTTTCAGGTTTTTCAGATCATGTTTTGCTTCATCAATGGTATAGGTCTACATTTCTAATCCTAATACTTCTTCAATCTACTTTACCAAAGCACTCATCAGTATTCGTGCTCGCTAAAGTGGGGGAAAAATGTATAGGAGAAAATTGGTACCCCTAATTTAGATTCCCCTTTTACCCCTTTCCACTTTAGAAAACCAAAGGTGAAGGCTTAATTCCACATAAGTCTGCTATTCACATCATACTTGGCACCTTTTTTGAGTGTTGAAAGAGGAATAACTATTGGAGATTCTTGTGCGACGTGGAGAATTTTGTGTAGTGCGTAGATGTTCACGCAAAATTCTAATGTCCTTGATAGATTCTCATGCCTAGAGCCGACAGAGGCATTACACATCCCATTGAGAGTCAACTTGTAACGTCCTCTTCGATCGACTGACCTGAATATGTCCATTTTCTTCCCTCTTTCCTTCATCTTCACTATTCATTACTTCCATTTTCATCTTTGGACCTCTCCATATTTTTTAGCCATCTCTTCACCATCTTGAGACTCTCCTCTTCCTTCCAATATCTCTTTACAATTTCCAAGAAGCTTCTTCACTATCTCAAGAAACACTTTACACTTTACACTTCACAACAAAAACATCAAACTCCATCACCTCAGTAGAGAAAGTGTGTAATGAAACACCATGATAGCAAAGGCTTGAGTTCCTCTTATTTTCTCCCCCACTAGCCTTTAGTGCTTTGGGTGGAGGTGGTATGATTTCACTCCTCTCCTCTATTATTTGGTTGAGTAGCATAACACTATTTTGTAGTGATTTAGTACTCTTTACTTCATTTCTCGCTTTATCTTCTCTCTATCTATTTGGTTGTCTGTGGAGGTGGGAACACCAAAATGGGGGTTTGAATGAGGCAAATCCCTATACAACCCCAACAATTTCTCTCTCTTGTGTGTAGTTATTGAGGACATTCATAAGCTGGAGGCTTCATCATTCACATGATCATAATAATTTCCTTTCCCTTCCTCTCCTTGTCTTTATCTCTTTTATTTCAGTCTACTTCAGTTCTATCACATTATGTTATTTCTTACACTCTATGTGTTCTCAGTAGTTAGATTGCTAGTAGTCACCTTGAATTTTTATGTGACATTCTCACTCTTTGGTCATTACGAGATGCCAACACGCCTCTGGGATGCTAGTGCACCAAACTATCATCTGTGTTCTACACTATTGTCCTTTGGCTAAGAGCTTGTTGGTTTGTCTAGAGAATCTTTGTGACCCACTCTTTCTGGTTCCAGAACTCTTGTCATTGTCCTTTGAGGTAGTTTAGGGTAGTTTGCCCCGTGAGGCTCTCTAAGTGAAGATAACTCATGAATAGTGAATCCCCCTTCTCTACGGATGTGCCTAGACTAATACCTTGATTACACCTTTAAAAAGAAAGTGAAATCAAGGGGGGGCATATATCTACCCTCAAATACGATCTCTAGATAGAGGTTTTCTAAGAGGATTGCTTTTAGAAAACTAATGGATTCATATTACACGATGTCGTTCCTAACATTGTGGTTTTACAGATAACTACAATGGGGGCTTCGTTCTCCTATGTCATTATTGAACTCATATGTGTATCCTTTTTAGATTCCTTTAGCTTATATATGCATGTAAAGTCATATGGGCACTAAACTAGGGGCTAAATGTAGCATACAAAATTATGCATTCTTTAAAAAAGAGATGATTTCATACTTAATTTGGACCCATTTTGGAACCCTTGGATTAATTATCCTTCAAAATCATCATTTATAGGCCCCCAGGACCCATTATTTTGGAATTCTAAAGCCCGTTCCACTTAAAAATCGTTAAAATTTTTCCAAAATCCAAAAAATTCAAAAACCCACCTCAAAAACTTAAGATGGGACTCATTCACCACCTTGGGTGAATGGGTCCCCATAGGTGGGACCCATTCGCCAAGGCTATTGAATGAGTCCCTTTTGGGGCCTTTTTCAAATTTGAGCGAGAATGCATCAGTTTAATTCATTTTTTTGGTGAATGTCGACCTTTGGGATCTAGATAATGGTCAACTATGTGTTGATTCCTGTAAAATCAAGCTTCTAAGTCATTTTTATCAATATTTAAGAACTTTGAGCAAGAATTTTCAAACATCAAGTATCAAGAGTCTTCAAGCAAGTTTTCACAAGAGAATTCAAGTTTCAAGAGCAAGTAAGGTTGAAGCTTTGGAGTAGCATTAAAGTGTTTTTTTAGGTCTTCAAGCTCACTTTAAATCAAGATCTAGCATTGTCAAGGGCTGATCATGGATGCCTATGGTGAATCATGATGGATTCTAGGTTGGGGAGATGCAACTAGGCATCAAGACAATCCTAAAGACTTGTTTCCTAATTGATTTTTTCCTCCATTATCACTCTACATTCAACCTAAGGAAGGTACAAGAATCATTATAGTTCATTTAAGATGATTGGTGATAATCACAAGTGAACCATTCATCTCTTCATTTCTATTCGTGCATCATATTCTTTCATGTTAGAATAGGATTGCATCATTTTTCAAATTTCCTAGTCTTAGACACACTTAGGGCTAGGGTTTCCATGCACATTTCATTATCTTTTTCAAGGTTTAATTACCAAACTAGTGGTTTGACCAATGAAAACACCCCATTACTAGATCGAGCCAAATTTTGTTTTGTAGGTGATTTTCATAGGTTCAGATTTAGAACTCAAGTTTGAAGAGAAGGGCAGACAATAAGGTGTAGATCAAAGTTTTTAAATCTGAAAAATGATAAAATGGATTGATTTGCCAAGAGTGGTGAATGAGTCCCACTGTTGTTGTCTGTCAAATCAAGTTCCAAATTTTGATACCCTTTTTCCCGAAATAGGCTCCTGCATAGAAATCCAGAACTAGGATTGATTCGCCCAAGTTGGTGAATGAGCCCCAATTGGTTAAAAAGTTAGTATCTCTAGAATTTTAGAGCTTTGGAGGTTTCTAGGTGCACATTTCCAATTTTTCAGCTTTATGATACATTTTATTTGTATTTCTAGGTTATCTTTCATATTACAATATGTTTTCAAATATTTTCTTTTCCAAGTTTACACTTTGTGGTGAACGCTCATTTTACATCATTGAATCCCCCTTAGAACATTCCCTTTTCTAGATTTCAATATCCTTTACATTGGAATCTCAAGGATTTTTGCTTGAGTGAAAGATAGAAAATAACCTCTCCTTTTAGGTCCAAAACCTCAGAAGCAAAAAGAGAGAGATCACCTTATTTTCCATGTTTCAATATGTGGGAAATCAAATATAGGAAAAAAACATGGTGAGAATAGCTACTAGGATCTATTGTCCTAATCTAGCCTCACAATTAAACCTCATTGGTTACAATGTTTAAGGGAACCAACCCTAAAAAGACACCAATCCCTTGATTTAGGAGCACCAACTCAAAGGAAGGGCACACTCCCTACATTGAGCGCCAACTCACCTATCTGATGCCACCAACCAATTAGATTTACAATGTAAGAGTTATGGAGCTACAACTCTGAAGATTCAAATGAATCTAATTCTATGTTACAAAATTATTTTGCAACTACTCAATCTATACCTTCCTTCCATGCAAGCATACTCTCTATCTTTGTTACTACTAACTCAATAACTCATACCTCTACTCTACAATCTGCACTTTAGAAAATTATCTGTTCTAACTCTCTCTTTTTATGTAATCTACACATTCTTTTTTTTTTTTTACTCAACAACTCATTTCTTTGATCTTCCTCCTTTCTCTTCTCTATCTCATTGCTTTGCACTTAAAGCATTCTTTGTTCTATCCTTTTGCACTGAACCTATGCACTTCAATGTATATCCTAGAAGATATTACTTGTAACGTGTCTAGGTCTTCTTCTCATAGAATATGCATACAAGCTAGCACACACTCATCTCCCTCTTTCATTCAAATTTAAATCCTTTCCTTCATCGATAAGTTTATTCTGTACCTCAAACCCAACATGACCAATAATATTCAATGCATTTTTAATATTTGGCATCAATCAAATCTAGGGTTTCATGCTTGATCGATTTGTTCTAGATTTCATATCCACATATACATTAATGGTGTGATTCATTTCTTCCAACCCTTCACAAGAATGTAGCTAGATTTATTATATTATTTTCCATGCCATAAGTCATTCACTTGGCCATTGACACAATCCAATCTTTGAATGTAAGCCATTTATCCTAAAATTTACACCATGATCTAGTGTATCTCATTTACCTTCCTTTCTTTAAAACAAAACCATCCAATTTGACTTTCTTTAGATGTGTTCATAAATTTTAAGTGATTCAAAACAATGATGTGAATCAATTAAAATAATCAATTTCTGCCACATGTCTTATTCCAGCAAAACCGCATTGCTCAACTATGTTCAACACAGGTATCTTGTGAAATGGTGGAATTAATACTTCATTCATGCTTGTCAGGGGTCAATGATTGCTAATCCCTCTTACCTCATAGTTGAGGTGCATTGCAGAGCTTAACAAGAAATCTTGAGCACTTATGCCTGATGCACTCTTTCTCTTGTCAAGGTCTGGCCATTGGCCTTACCCTTTACCATCTATTGATGGTGTTTTCTACACAACAAGAACTCAGACATAATATATTATCCTATCTCTCTTGAAAGGTAAATCTCTATTAGCAAGCCTCAAGACATAACCCCAAGGTCTCTAATGTCAGGTCTTGACAATGTAGTGAAACAACTCAGAGATAATGTGAAACTTGTTGGTAATCACAAAGGGATCTTACAAAGTGACAAATAGAGGCTTCCAATACATCAAATTTTGCAACATTTTTTTATGCTTTCAATCCTAAAATTTACCTAGATATAAAGAAATAACAAAAGATAAAGGGAGGTCCTTAAATTTTTTTTTTTGAAAAGATAAACTAAACCTAAGACTGAAAAAAAAATGGTTCGACACTTGAAGTGGACCAATATCTCAATAGTAAATTTTGCTAAACACAAATCACACCTGCAGTATCAAAAAAATAGTGCAATCTTCTAAGGAATGAAAATATTTTCAAATCATAATCATTCACAAAAATCAGCCTTATCCAGAGACTAAAATGAATAAACACTCACAACTGAACTTAACACACAGGATCAAGGCCTAGGTTAACTTTACAGAAAAAATTACAACCAACAAGCTGCTAAAAGTATGGACCAAAGATCTCTCTAACAATTCAAATATCAAATCATGAACAACATTGATTTATATCTAACTTTAAAATCTAACATTTTACTAATAACCTATTAGAACCCAAAATTTTCATTCAAAAAACCTAAAGTTTTCCCATTTTAATCTAATATTTTCCTATCTTTTCATGAAATGATTCATTTATTCCCAATCCATAAAGCCAAAAATGACTTATATATTCTACCTCTACCTTAATTTTAGATCCTTAGAGGCTCCTACCGATTTACCTCTTTATTGCGGTCCCTTTTAGGGTGTCTTGCAGTATAGAGGTGGCGGTTATAGATAGTCATGGATAATGGTTACGGCGCAACTGCGTGTAGTTGGCATGGTCACTACGATATGGCTGTAGCAATTATGGAGCAGCTGGTGAAGGCTTACCACCACACTGCATGTAGTCTAAACATAGATCACGATAAGCATGATGGGCATTAAGTTACTATCTAGGCACCGATTAAGAGACCCCAGCATGGTACCATAGGGGGTCATCTCATAGACCCCAAGAACTAGAGTGAATAGAAGACATCGGTGGAGGAAGCAATGAAGACGGATATTGTGGTACCACTGGCAGTCAAGCCAGTGATCACAGTAGCATGGTGGACGAAGATAAGTGGTAGGGAAGCGGGCGAAGGTAACAAGAAATGTTATCACAATATCGCCAAAGGATAAAGCAAAGATTGTGGTAGCACGGGTAATAGTGCAGATAACGTCTAGGGTCAAACACTACCACACCGTGGGGGTAAAAGACAAAGGGCGTGGTTGAGTGGTAGAAAGGAACAAGGAACAAGGTTGTGGAATGTTCAAAATACCGCTATACCATGGGCTGCAGACAGTTTGACCATGGTAGAGCAATAGGAATAAAAGAAGACTTCACATCAATATTTAAAATGAAATAAAAGGCAGGAAAAGTAATAAAGTGAAAAATTTAAAGGCGGACTATAGTTTGAAATATTTGATTTTTCTATAAGGCAACTTAATCAAATATTTAATTTTTTGACAGAGAATCCAAATGGTTGTAATAGAAACTGAAGGGTCATGACCCTTGGGATTTCATTGTATAAATATTTGAAAAATCAGTTGTAGAGGGAGTAGGGTAGGAGATAGATTTATGAAACTAGGAATGTAAACAATGATAGACCTTCATGAAATAGTTCAATGGAGATTAATGTTTTAAACTGGTGAATATTATTTTCGGTGTTCAGTTGTTGTGATGAAATAATTCATATTTCTTTTATCTGGTTATCTCCAACTTGAGATCCTTTAATTATTTAAATCAGCATATCAAGTATAATCTCTAATTTATCAAAATGTATTCCCATTTTTGTGTGATTTAGTTGATTGGTGTCTATAAGCCAGATTTAAATCCTTTTAAATAAGTCACTATGATTTTAGGATTTCTTTTGGATTGTTGAAGAAGAACCTGATAGAGAAACATCCCAGCGCAATTTGTGCAAGACATAAATAAATGAAGTTGTATGCTAGGCATTGGAATTTTATTTTCAAAGTTCCTAACAACTAGGGTTAAGCCAAAAGGAAACACACATAATTCATGATTTTTTATTCCATTTCCCATGTGGACAAAAGGCACTGATCTGCCTCAACCCAGAGATAAAATTTCATATCAAACAACTTATTCAAATCCTTTCTTTTGTGTAGTAGGAGTAGGATTAGTTGTAGTGGTTTTCATCTATTCACTTCCATTTACCATTGTGGATAGATTTCTCAACTAGGAAATACATTTCAATCTGCATTGGTCTAGCAGAACCTAAAGAGAAGAGCATTGAATTGCATCAATTGGTGTTGTACATTGGCCAAAAGAGTTGTGAGAGCTTGGCAACCTCTCGTGGTTTAAACCTACGTTTTTGAGACCCAACATAACCTTAAAGAAACTTTAAAGATATGGAATAACTAGAACCATGCAAAGTGAAACAACACCAGAAAGAACTACAAAGATTAATGATTTTTCTTATATTTAATCACCCAAATTTGCAACAATTCAGTATTCTCAATGTTTCTACACTTTCTTTTAGAAAAATGCTAACTCCTACATCAACTACAGCTATTAAAATAATGTCTAACCCTTAGAATGAAGCAAGAGCCCCAATTTATAAGAAAAATCCCCCAAGGTGACCTAAAATTAAGGCTCACAAAGCTAGGTCAACCATGCATCTGAATTTGCTAAATTTTGCCAGCTATGCAAGGTTGGTTAAAATATTCCTTTGAATAAGTCAAAATTACACTTTAGAGTTCACAAGTTTAGGCAATTTAAGACCCTCTCATGCATCCTATTTCTAGAATATAACTAAAATTCACCAACCTCTACATGTTTGACTTGGATTCCTAGGTGGCATCCTACAAGTTGTCTTCTCCCTCCTTATAAGCTTCCAATTTATTAGTTAATTCCTTAACCTCTTCCAATATTTCCTTCACATCGGATGGGTCTAGGACTGGAATAAATTTAATATTTTTTGATTACCTTCAAACTCTTCCAAATACTATGGCATCACCCTATCCCATTCAATTTGTGATTTATGATATTTATCCAGCTTGGAAATGTAAATGGTTGCATCCTCCAGGTGGTCTTTTTCTATTGCAGCACTATCAAAAGGGGCATAAATCTCATGCCACCAAGCCTGTAATATGTCAATGTTCATGTTTTTTTGAAGAAAATTCTTTCTCCTAGTCATTATCTCCCAAAAACAAACACAATTTTTGTATATCTCTTTCACCTTTCCCTATAATTTCATTATCTTCTTCAAAAATTTAGTGAGGAGTTCTTTCTTGTTATTCCAAACTTCAATCCACTCCTTCACCTTTCCAATTTTTTTCGAAGAGAATACATTTAATTCAACCAATAGGTCCTTGGGTATGTGCACAATTTTCTTTAACTCTTCAGCAGTAGATTCATCAACCTTCTTCCAGTCAGTAGCGAATTGTGAACTACGCTTAAGAAAATCAGAAGCATTGGTGTGAATTATGAGAATTCCCTCGATTTCTTCATCTCCCCTTTTACTAACATCCTAAAGCTACCCTTGAGTATTATGAACAAAGGAATTCAACCTCTCAATTTATGACACTGCCTCCCTAGGCAATTATCCTTCCCAAATTATGGTTTCACCTCCAATAGTTTGTAATGGATTCATTAAATGTTGAACATATGTATAAACATTACTCAATTACTTCTCCAACTTCTCATTTTATTTTTCTTCTCTTTCCAATCTTCTCCAAATTGCTTGTGAAGACTCTTAAAACTCTTCCTTCTCTTGTTCTCTATTGGTCAACCCTAAATTTATAGTTTCCACCCTATAATCAGATGGCCTAACCTCATCTTTGAACTTACTAGTTGCAGACACTTCTACATGGATAACTCTATTATCAAATTCATCCCATGCAATCTTTGAAACTGTTTGTGGTCTTTTCCTCTACTTAGGATGCACCCATTGTTCCAAAAATTTATGCCAACTTGGGGTCTCCTTTTGCACAATTATCGGTTTCTTACTTACCCTTTTCTCTAGCCATTCTGGAATGACTGGTTGTTTTGCATTTACCTCCAAAGAAGGAGCTTTTTTCTCATCCCTATCCTATTGTGGACTATCAACTATCACTTCCACATTATCCTCTACATCAGGATGACCTATTTCTTCAATAATTACTTCCTTTTCTAGGGATTTGGTTTGCTCTTCCTGAATGACCTCTGATTCTATATTTTTGCCATGTGCACCAAGGTCAATTTGTTCCCATTCTTGCATCATCTTCCTCCACTCCTCATTGGTAGGAATAGATACTTCATCATCCTTTGATTTATTCCATTCATGATAATTGGATGCATCACCCTTCTCCTAGATAGCCTCATTTGATGCTTGCACATTCTGAGGAGGATAATTCATTCTTGTATTCATTTCTTCTTCTTGGTTTTCAGTGGTAAGTGATTCTTCATCTTGCACCTCTTCTACTTCCTTTTCTTCCTTTGCCAAAGATTCCTTATGCTTGGGAGGACTTTTTATTACATAAACTTGGGTTTTTTCCCCAGAACTATCTATCTCCACAACCTTAGCTGAGGACATAACATCACTATCCTCCTTTTCTTTGTTGGATTTTGTTTCCTTTTATCTTTTTGTAACCAACCTCATTTTCCTCACTAGTTGGGATGTGCCACTTTTTACAACAATAGTGTAAAATTCAGGAGTCTTCTTGGTTTTAGGAGATGGTTTCTCTCCTTTTTTTTCTTGTACTTGGCTCCTAATTATCCTCTTGGTTCATATTGGTTTATCCCCTTCCCAATCTTCACCATCACAAGAATCAGTGGTGTCATCCTTTTCATCTTTCATTCCCCGTTTGGAATGAGATTCCATGTCACCCATCAAATCATATTTGAACTTAGTGCCATCATCTTCTAGTTCCTACATATTTTTCTTTACCCATTGCCTTGAATAGCCCTTGACTGGTTTAGTTATCTAATCAAGATATGTTAGTTCTCCTTTTGACTAGTTTATCTATGGCAAAGGTTTGTTCCTGCATGGTTCATAATCATGTCATTGCACCAAGTCCACCTCATCATCTTGTACAACCTTATAATTTTGAGAGGAATCCAAGAGAACCTTCTTTTGAAAACTTCGAAGTCATCTCTGCAATTTTCCCAATATTATTCTATCTGGTCCTTATGTCTAAATGTTCTATTAGCCTACTTCATGGTCCTGCCATAGGGATCGAACCCATTCATGTTGGTATGACAGTATAAATCAAATTGTGTCATCTCCTTCTTAGAGTGTTGAGCACTTTCAATAGAAGGTCATGATTCTAGAGTCCCAATCCTTAATGGAATTTTTTCTCCCAATCCCTTCTTTTTCATAATTTGTTGTAGAATTTCCTCAAAGGCCATCATTTTCCTTTTCAATTCCAGAATTATAAGTTTTTTTATTGGATACCATGGTAATCTGAGTGGGACAAAGAGAGATCCCTGCACCTGGATGTATGTGAATTGCAGAGATTGGATGAACCACTACCTATATTGCTTAATTATATCTATGGCGTCAGTAGTTATTTTGACATGGAGGGAATTTTTTAGACACCTTGGAATAAACATGAAAAATAAAGAAGTCCCCTTCTGTAATTGGATGTCTTGTACTATAATTGAGGGTATACATCCCAAATTTTGTACTTTCCCAGCATTCCCCTAGAACTCAAGCCCTTGTATTTGGTTTTTCTTGCTAACATGTATACCAAATACGATGTCATGGTGAATTTTTTTGTTTCCTGCACAATTTGCAATTGGGCATCCAGGTTATTGCTTATGATTCTAGCCCAATGATAATGTTTGTTTTCCACAATTTGTGTGATGGGGAAGAACATCCAAGACTGAAATATGTGATCTTCTTCTACTCCCATTACCCTTCCCAAAAGTGTTATAATGTCATGTTACTCCATCTTAAAATCACGTATCTACAATTTCTTGGGAAACATAAAATAATGAGGCTTTGGCTTCAGTATCTAGGAATTGTTCATGATCTCCAAAGCCCTATTAGGATCTTCATCATAAAACTTAATTGCTTCCCTAATTTTTATCTCCTCAATCAGGCTATGATATGAAGCAATGTTAAAAACCTTTTCAATGGAATCCTCGATGAGGTATGCCATAACCCTTCCTTGTGGCCTAATTATGATCCTTGTTCTAGAGTCATAGTGTTATGAATATTCAAGAACTAGCTTCGGTTATAGTTGTGTTGGAGGGAATCTAGCTACCTATGCCAAGCTAGTGTGAGTAATCACTTATGCTAGCTGAGTAGGTGCATTTCCATATAGTCATTGATGAAAATAATCATAGTCCACATGTCCAAAATTTGTGTTCCCAATCTTGTCCCAAGTAGAAGAAATCTTGGACTCCGACCAGATACCTTTGAAATCATACTTCATCCTTTCTTGTCTTCTCCTAAACTCTTCTTTTACTACAGCATATTTTATCTTGGTGGTCTTATCAGGACTCAATTCAACCTGCATCTATTATAGAAAAACCATAATCAATCAAATGTAAAAAATATCCTTACATGCTCTCCAATTTGCTAATGTAATCTAAATGGTTCTTATAAATGCCAAGGGGACAATTCACTTGATCAGACTATTCAAAGATATATAAATGAATCAAAGACCTAACCAAAATTCCTGAAATCACCGAATGTATTCTTGTACATCAATCAAATTTGAAATTTATAACAGCCAATAAAGTTAAAATAATCTGAGTAGGCTTGGATTTTTTGACCAAACTAAGGCTCAAAAAATATGAGGTAGCTCAAAATTATTGAAATGAGCCCAATGGATGCATTTTGTTATTAAATCACATGAAATCTTGATGGATGAAGTTTGAAAATGAAAAACCACTAATTTTAGCATGGATAGCCCTGAAAGATTCTCTGCAAAATGAGTTTGTTCAAAATATAACTTGTTTTAGGAACTTGAGGGAGTTCATTCATAAATTTCAAGTATTTCATGTGACCTTGGATTAGCCAATTAGATTAAGGCTCAAATATTTCAAGCAAGTTCAGAATTACCAAACGAAAGGTTGATCTTCACTCAGAGTTAGGAATTCAGGAGGGTTGATGGATTTGGAAAATATGAGGGGGCTCAGATTCTCTTAGCAGATTAGAGCTCATAAAATCTAAGATGCCTCTCAATTTTCAAGATTTTCTAGGGTTCATAAAATTCACTAAGTTTCAAAACCAGTTTGATAAGATCAAATCAAATTTTCTTTCTAAGGACCGCATTGCTTGCATTTTATGAATATTTTGGGGTTTGAAAGTTTAGTCACCAAGATGCCCCATCAAACTTACAACTGAAATTAGGCTTTCAAATTTTATGGTTTTTGAGATGATTCTTCATAACATAATTTATCACAGTGTCAATCACGAATGCAAAGAGTACTCTTTGAAACCATGACATTAAATTCAAAAGAAAAGAGTAAGCAACAAAATCACAAGAAACCCACTCACCAATTGAAACATTCATTCATTAATTTAAAGAAAATATTTTGATGAAATAACTCATTAAAAAATGAAAACCCAAATGTCAAGGTAAAGAAAGAGCCAAAATCACAAAACCTCACTTCGATAAGACACCCACACCAACAAAATAAAAAAATAGGCATAAAAGAACGAAACCCACCTTGGAAAAATGCACGGGAGGAAGAAAATCCAAAGCAATATCTTGATTCAAGGGCATGATTGAGGCAAAATTTTCTCAACCAGGCACCAATGAATTAGAATTTTATTTCCAAAGAAAACTCATTAAAATGCACAATTAATGTGTGGGGGTATGGTTTAGAAGGTTTGGTAATACGATAGGAGGCTAGAATTTGGGTAATCAAAGGGACCTCGGATTGTCCAGCTAGACTAAGGTTTGGTTAATCTGAGGTACCTCGAAATAACTAAACTTCGCATAACCTAGCCAATTTTACCTCAATTTCAAAAATTTCAAGTGCAAATTCATTCTCCAAGAGCAAAAGACCTATCCCATAAGGGGATGAAGTCAGGACCCTACAAAAAACACACAAGAAATAAAATAAATAAAGAGGGTCCCTGCCTTCAATGGGGTATGTGTGTGAAAATTTCACAACAAATAGAAACTCCATTGGTGAAATTCTCAAAAGAATTTCAGTGAAAAGCTAGAATCAAGAACCCAAAACTCTAGTTTTGGTCCCACATCAAGTCACTTGACAAATAAATTTTATAAGCCAACAGACAAGTAGACCCTTCATGTGTTGGTATCCTAGTGTGTGCACATGTATTCATTTCCCTCCCTTAGCTACCACAAGGAACCAAGGTCAACAAGGTTAAGCTATGTAAACACTCTAACTTCAAAAGAATCCTAGATAGAGCCTCGTTGTCAGCCAGGCGTCCATAGCTCTGATGAGGTTATCACTATGATCCTCCTAAACATAGCTCTACTGCAAGCCAGGTGTCCATAGCCCTGATAGAGATATTCAAATACTCTTGATAGGTCTAATTCATTTCTTTTGATATTCAATATTTCTTTCTTTTCTTTTCTTTTCTTTTCATTTCAACCTGTGAACAATGAAGTTCATGCTTAGGGTTGAGAACCACATCAGCGCTGAAGAAGAGATAAGATTTTTCACTTAACCAAACCTCCCAAAGAACCCTCAATAATTTTAGGTTTCTTAAGATGTATTTATAAATGTAAGATTCAAGCACATTTCAGAACTACTTAATCCAAGGCCTTATTCACTTTAGCATTGAGCACATCTAACATTAAATAAGGATTTCCACCATATTATCTTGGAAGGATGATTAGAGTTTGTAAGGGAAATACTTAGAACAATCCCAAATGGCATAATGATTGTTGTGCAAGTGCAACAACCCCTGAAGAGAACAAGGAGACCCAAAACCAAAAATGAAAGATAAAACAAAACAAGCCAAAATTGAAGAAAACCCACACAAAAACTGAAAGTAGAAGAGACGCAAAATAAAGCAAACTACAAGAAACCAACACCTAAACTAACTATTTAAAGGGGAAGAGTTGTAAGAAGCTCAAGAAAAGAAGTAATTCTTCAAATATTGCTCGTTGACAGGAAACAAGACATCCTCCCCAATGAGATTCTTTAGACAGAAAGCATTATCTCTGAATATCTTTGAAATCTGAAAAGGTCCAAACCAAAGTTTATCAAATTTTCCATGTTCTCCATTTTTATCATGTGTCTTGTCCTAGTATAGGACCATATCAAAAATTCTAAATGTCTTAAGTCTAGATTTTTGGTCAAACCATCTTTTGACAACACCTTGATATTTGGAAAAATTTTATAAGGCTTCATCTCTTTTCTCTTCAAGGTGCAAAATCTTAGCCAGATGAGCCTCACTCTTATCCCCTTTGTCATAGTAATCATTAATGAACTGTAAAGTGGGGATTTTTAGCTAAATTGGAAACACAGGTTCAAAACCATACACAAGGTGATAAGGAGAGGTTCTTATGCAGGCTTTAAGTCTAGTACGATCTATCCAAAGAGAAAATCACAGTTCGGTATGCCAATCTTTAGGATTCCTCTGTAACAACTTAGAGATGATTGTAATTTTTTTTATTTCTGGACTCAGCCAAACCATTTTCCTATGGGTAGTAATTTGAAGCAAACTTAATGACAATTTCATGATAAAAAATCCACCCAAAATTTTCAACGAAGCAAATGTGGGACCATTATCACAAACTAAAGAAACATGATAGCCAAAGTGATTGATAATAATTGATTCAATAAAATATATTACCACTTCAAAATTACATTGCTTACAAGCCAGTGCTTCAATCCACCTAGTAAAATAATCAATTATAGTAAGGATATACCCGTGGCTTGCCGAGGAAGGTGGGTTAATTGGACCAATAAAATCCAACCCTCACTATGTGAATGGTTTTACCTCAATCACTAGCTAGAGTGGAAGTGTTGCATGCCTCTCCTTAGTTGCTATGGTCTAGCATACATGGCAAGTTCTCACATGGTTATTCACATCCTTGAAGAGAGTTGGCCAATAATATCCTAACCTTAAGATCTGATTTGCAGTGGCTGGTGTAGAACCATGGCCCGTACCTTATTTATCATGGAATTTTGACATCACTCGAATAGCTTTCTCTTTCCTTAGCTATTGGAGATAAATTCATTCATGATTCTTCTTATACAAGATAGCCCCTTTCAGCATTTAACCATCACTCTTTAACTTTAGGACCCTCCTTTGCACCGAGTTTAGGTGATCAAGATATTTTTTATTCAGAAAATAATAAACAATGTCATCATACCATTCATCTGGGGAGACATCATGTAGGTGATACTACTAAGATGTAATCTCAAGACCAATCTCGGCCATAGTATTTTTAAATCCTTGCCCTCTTACAAGTTTCATAGGCTATATCTCGATGTCATACTCCTACAACATTGTAACCCATTTTTCTCTTCATTCTCCAAGTTCATTTTGCATCAGTAAGAGCTTGACTACAGTGTTAGGTACTATGGCATAAATTTTATTTGTCAAGATATAATGTTTGAACTTCTTCACACATCTGAACAAAGCATAAGCTTTCTTTTCTACACTAAGATATTTCAATTCTGCATTTTTTAGTGGAGAACTCATGAAAGCTATGGGATGCTCACTTCCTTGGTTAGAATTTTGAGTTAGCATGCCTTCAAAAGAATTATCAGATGTGAATGAATATATGTAGAAAGGTTTAGAATAGTCAAGACTCACCAATACTAGGTCTTCAACTATTTCCCTCTTTATTTCTGCAAAATCCTCCTTTTCTTCAACACTCCATTCAACTTTTGCATCCTGCTTTAACATGGAATTCAAAGGTTTGACTATTTCTATGAAGCCAATAATGAACTTCCTGAAATTTTTTATCTTTCTGAAGAAGGATTTCATCTCCTTCATGCTAGCTGGAGTTTGAATCCTCCATATGGTTTCTATGTGCTCTATATCAATATATATACCTTTCTCTGAAATTACATGACCAAGAAATTTCCCCTCCATCATCCCAAAGATACACTTCTTAGGGTTGAGAGAGATACCAAATTCTCTACATCTTTGGAATACTTTACACAAGTTTGAAATATGATCACCACGTTTCTTAAAGAAAATAGTTAAATCATCCATGTAGATAATGATACACTTACCAATTATATCTTTGAAGGCAATATCCATGGCCCTCTGGAAGGTTTCTCCTACATTGATCAACTTGAAAGGAATCCTTCTATAAGAAAAAGTTATTTTGTGTCTATCTTCGTACTGTACTATAACCTTGTTATATCCTAAGTACCCATCAAGGAAAGATCATTTGAGACCCATTAAAAATTTTAAGTACTTCATCCAATGATGGGACATCATAATTAGCCTTGTCAGAGGCACAGTCAAGATTTATGAAATCAACACAAAGCCTAATCTCTCCATTTTTCTTCCTTATTGAAACCAAGCTAGCAACCTAGGTAGAATGCCTAACTGGAAATATAATGTGAGTACATAATAACTTTTGTACCTCCTTTTGAATGATCAGTTCTAAAAAATCATTAATCGATCTTTGTCTTTGTTTGAAAGGCTTAGCATCTGGTTTGAGAGGAGTAGTGTATGTAATTATCAAAGTATCATACGTCTTTAGGTCCTCATAAATCTAGGCTATAACATCTTGGTATATATGAAGCACATCTACTATTCCCTTCTTTTCTACTAGGGTACACACCTTTCCAATGAAAATATTCTTGACGTTGTCTGGGGTTCCCATGTTATATGTGTGACATTAACTATTGGTTGAATCTTTGTTATCCCGTTGTTATTGATCCTTTATCTTGTCTAGATAAAATATCCTTTCCAGTTGGACCATCCCTCTTGGTATTTTATTAGTTTCTAGGTTAATGATTCCTTCAAGGTCCATTTCTACTTCCTAAAGTTCTACTTCATCAATTATCTAAGTCGTGAAAACATCAAAGCTCGTGATAAAATCAAG
Source organism: Sequoiadendron giganteum (assembly GCA_007115665.2). Taxonomy (NCBI): domain Eukaryota; kingdom Viridiplantae; phylum Streptophyta; class Pinopsida; order Cupressales; family Cupressaceae; genus Sequoiadendron; species Sequoiadendron giganteum. The sequence goes on along the minus strand of CM021107.1, from coordinate 55,387,940 downwards.
AATGTTCTTATCATCCTCAAACACCTAAAAATTGGTTACATTATTAGACACTAAGGGAATTGGTGTAAACTCCATAGTGAACTTCTTCAAACCTAAAAGTGATAAGGGCTACAAAGTTCTAGCTGCTTGTGCCAAGGCATTGACAGTTTGATTCTTACTTTGGAGTATCAGTTGAATGTTAAAGGCATCAAAATCCTCTATAAGATCCCAAAATCTATGTTTGTCATTAGTCATTCTTCTATTATGACAAGAATACTATTTTCTAACCTACATAAACACTAACTCAGAATCTCCAAAAACTTACAAAATCTTGATATTCTTCCTTAATGCCATCAGCAGTCCATGAATTAAGGCTTCATACTCAACAACATTATTAGTGCAATGAAACTAAAGCCTATGAGCAAAAATTTGTTTTTTATCTTTGGGGCTGATTAGCTTGAACCTAGCTCCAACTCCTTTTTTTTTAATTTGATCCATCAAATCTAAGTTTCCAACAACCAACAACATTTGTTTCCTTTCATTTATCCACACTACTTTTTCTACAACTAGGGAGTTGGTCTTGTATTAGTTTTTTACCTTTATGATTTGTAGAGAAGGGGGATTCACTACTCATGACTTCTCTTCACTCAGAGGTCCTCACGAGGTGAACTACCCTAAAATACCTCAAAGGATAGTGGCAAGAGTTCTAGAACCAGAAAGAGCAAGTCATAGAGATTCTCTAGATAGACTGACAAGCTTTTGGCCAAAGGACATGAATGCAGAATTCAGATGACAATGCGGCATGCTAGTGTCCTTGTGGCATGCTAACATCTCGTACAGACCAGAGAGCGATAATTTCACAAAAAATGGCAAGGTGAATGCTTCTACTTTAATTAATGAGAACTTATAGAAACTAATAGAGTACCAGAATGTGATAAAGCTGAAATAGAGTGAAATAGGAGTGATAAAGATAAGGAGAAGAAGGGAAAGGAGATTCTTATGACCATGTGAATGATGAAGCCTCCAACTCATGAACGTCTTCAATATCTACACATAAGAGAGAGAGAGAGAGAGAGAGAGAGAAGTTTTTGGGACTGTATAGGGGTTTTCCTTAGTCAAACCCCCATTTTGGTGTTCCCACCTCCACAGACAACCAAGATAGATAGAGAGAAATATAGGAAATGAAGTAAACAAAAATACACTACAAAACAATGTTATGCTACTCTATCAAATAATAGAGGACAAGAGTGAAATCTTACCACCTCTGCCCAAAGTGTTCAAGGCTAGTAGGAGAGAAAATGAGAGGAACTCAAGCCTCTATTGTCACGGTGTTTCATTCCACACTTGCTCTACTGAAGTGATGGAGTGTTGATGTTGTTTTTGTTAAGTGTAAAGTGTTGTGAAGAGATGATGAGGAAGTTGTTTGGATCTTGTGAAGAGATTGTAGAATGCTAAGGAGACTGTTCAAATTTTGTGAAGGATCCCCATGAAAGTGAGAAATGGTCAATTTGAAGGGAAGAGTGAAGAAAATCTCCATATTCGGGTGGGTCGGCCGAAGAGGTTGTTCCAAGATTACTCCCAATGGGATTTGTAATGCCTCCATAGGCTCCAGAAATGGGAATCTATAAGGGACATAAGTGCATTGTGTGGACGGCTATGTGTCGTGTAGGTGTCCCTTAAAGAAACACCTCTACCAATGCTCAAAAAAGCTGCTAAGTGGAACAAAGGCAATGGGCTTATGTCGAATTAAGCCTCTGCATTTTTCTTCTAAAGTGGAGAGGGTAAAAGGGGAATTCGCATTAGGTGCACAAATTTTCTCCTATACATTTTTCCCCCACTTTAGCGAGCACAAATATTGATGAGTGCTTCGGTAAAGTAGATCGAAGAAGTAGTAGGATTAGAAATGGATACTTGTACTCCTGAGGAAGGAGAATTTGATCTAGTGAACCTAAGAGTGTGAGACAAGTGAAGGAAGGAAAATCATATACTCAAGATGAATAAGATGTAGATCCTCAATCTGGTATATACAATTGAGAAAAGAAAGATAAAAATGAATGCAAGAGTGATAAAATCAATCCCCACTCAAGGAGGAAAGATTGTATCATCAAGTAAAAGTGATAAAAGAATCCACGCTCAAGGAGGAAGAGTTGTACTACCAAGTAAAAGTGGTAAAAGAAATCCCCACTCAAGGAGGAAACCCGTATCACCGAGTAAAAGTAATAAAATAAATCCCCGCTCGAGGAGGAAAACCTGTACCACTAAGTAAAAGTGATAAAAGCAATCTATGCTTGAGGAGGAAAAATTGTACCACTAATTAAAAGTGATAAAAGCAATCCCCACTCAAGGAAGAAAACCCATATCATTGAGTAGGTAGTCACATAGACCATCATGAATATGAAAGACTTTCAAATGGGTCACTTGGGAACCCTTCAAAAGGAAGAGGGGTCCATTCAAGGGATGCATTGTTTGAAAAGTAAAGTCTTGTCAAGGTACCCCCAAGCTAGATGCAAAGATAGGTCTAGATGGGCTACCCTTGAGCTAGATGAAAAGATGTAAAGTAGGTCTAGTTGGGCTACCCCCGAGCTAGACGTCATGGAATTTTTTTGAGATAAAATATTTCAAAGAGGTCCCTTGGGAACTCTTCAAAAGGAAAGAGGGGTCCACTCAAGGGATGCTTCATTCAATAGACATAGAGAGAAGAGAGAGGGGGGGTCCTTAATAAGGACACACATCTCTAGAAAAATTTATTACTTCCCCTAGCATAGAGGGGAGGAGAACCATGCAAGATATTTAGAACAGGATAGAGGTAAACCTTGATATCACTTGTCATTCAAAGAAGAGATAGGTGTTGTTAGGTCTCAAAAATTCTGGTTTGAATGAACCATGAGAGGTTTCCACACTCTCACTATGTTATTGGCCAACTAACAAGGCCAACCAATATGGTTGAACCTTCTACTCTTAATTGAGTTTTGTTAAGCCATAAGTGAATGTCAGACATGTGCTCTATGTAATCTCGATGCTCGTTTGTATCTGCATCCCCCAATGCATCGCAGATCACAATCTCCATCATCACCATCCATTCAATCTATTCACATGCCTCATTCAATGTTGCATTATTTTTAGTGGTTGTCTTTAACATGTCTTGGAGTATTAATTCTCATTCATTCTTCCATGTAGCCACTTCTTTTAATTCTCCTTCATCATTACAAAACTTAATCAATTTTGCCTTGATGACTTCTATCAATTCTTGTGCATCCTCTTGTAGTTCCTCAAAGAATTATTTGTGCTTATTCATGATACGATGAGAATTTTCAATCCTTGCATTATTAGGAGAATCCTCTGCTTTAATTCCTCTAGTTTTTATTGGATTTTTCTATCCACAATCCTATACTCTTTTATTACATCAACGTATTGTGAATGTTTTCCCCACAGTTTATGTATCCAAGTGATTAAAGCAACCTGCCTCCTGTTGATTATTGCAGCTAGTGTGTCCATTTTTCCCTGAGAGTATGTGCTTGATCATTCCCAATGATCTTTCACCTGTGAACTTTCACCTTGGGTGAGCATCTTCATTGGCCCTATTGCAGCACCTACCAAGTCCTTTAAACATTCATTTTATCTCAATATTCTCTCACTGTTGGTTTTGTACATTTCTCTTTCTCTGATCAATGCTTCTATCTGGGCTTTATTTAATTTTTTTATATTGATCCCAATTTCTATAGTCGCAACTAGATCAAGCTCCCTAGCCTTTAAAGTCATGACATGTCCAAATGCCTTCTCAGTATAAATGACAACTGATTTCTTGTGGGGGGATATAAAGCCCAGATCATCAATGTCTCTTCATTAGGATTGTATTTTGACCCTGTATACACCTTTGTCACCTTTTCTATGTTGAGCTTATGTGTAGCATTGTTGTCTTCCAGAAAACTATCAAAAACCAATGCGAAATTTAGATCTATCCCTGGGAAAATCATGACACTAGCATTTTCTAACATTTCTCTCCCCTTCTTAGGAGTCATGCTTCTCATTTCTTTATCCACCTCATCCCTCAAGTTTTTTAACAACTTCTCCTTGTTTCCTGGTGCAACATTGTCAACCAGTCCTCTTATTTCTTTTCCCTTTTTTTTGTACAAAAATGATTTGAATTCTAAGGTCTTCACAAATTCATCATCTGCTATAAAAGAGCTATATTCCTCATGTCTTATGTCCACCTCCATAGTTTCCTCAACACTTATCTCTCTAGCAGAATATGTGTAATCCTGAGTTCTTGTCCTCAATACCTTTCCAAGTGGACCTTGTGGCCTATTAGCCTCCAATGCTTCTTTACTAGAAGACAACATCTTAGCATCTAACAATTCTTGATCATGTTTCTCAATTACCATTTATACTTCTTCTGCTTCTAGATTTCTAATTATGTCATCAGATTAATAGGGCACATGTTGATACCCTCCAAATTTTATCCTCTATCTAGCAAAATGAATATATCCCTCTGGATCAAAGTTTTTCCTTGATGGTGCTTTCCTCATGTTATAATGTAATAATTTATCCAAAATTAAATTGTATCCCTCCTTTGCTAACATAGTAAAATCACCAAAAAACAATGTACTTGGCATAAAGGATTGCTTCCCATAGGGGCTTAAGTTCATGACACTGGAAAAATCTATTAGCCTAACAATCTCTAGGTATGCAATCCTATCTAGAACTATCCTAGGAAAAATAAAAGCATTACCTTCAAAACCATAAACCCTAATCATAGTGGCATTTTCTAGACAATACCAATCCCCCCAGTTGTGGCTGATTGGTCCATTATAATATTTAGGTCTGAGAATCCTCTTTATTTCATCAGATAAGGAATAGTCAGAAGGATGATTATAAAACCTATACAAAGGATTCACAAATTACTCTTCAAAATACAAGAAATTGGAATTAGCAAACTTGTTGTCCCAAACAATAGTCCACAATTAAATAGGCAATGGCTTGCCTTCCTTGTCAAATTGAAAAATCCTCAGCTCCTGGGGCCACAATCCTAGTTCCTACCCAAAATATAGCACCAAGTGCATCAACAAAGAATAATTCATGAGGTGCAAGACATAAGCTCCATTCTTTATTGCCATCAACCCTGCATCCAGCTCTTTAAACACATGCAAATCATAATCAAAAGACCTGGAATTATGATATTGAACATCCACAACAATCACCATAGGTATAATTGTCATATGCTTTGGGACATCCATCCCCAATACTTGTCCCACTGAAAAATAATTTTCCTTCATGTAGGGTTTGAAAAGATCCACATGAAATGGTGGTCCCTCATTGTCTTCCATCGGAGTCGGTTTTCCACCATGTCTGATTCTGTGTAAGGGTAATCTCTAGCCCTTATGAATAGTGTCCCTTCTTCTGAATTCACTCTCAAGCTCCTCATTTATAATATTTTCACTGCATATTCCTTCTAATTTGAAAGCCTCACTTATTGCATTCTTAGACACATGTATCAATGGATTCCCAGATAGATCACATATAGCTTTACTTTTTGGATTATAATGACCAGCCAATAATTTCACCGATTCGACATCAACAAAACATTAGGGCACACTAGTTTTCCCAAATTAATCCTCCATGGGTTAAATACTGGCTCGAAGTGATTTCTTCTGTGGTTGTGGAAATTGAACAATTCATATCCTCTGATTGGGGTCCAAACATCTCCTATGAATTTATATTTGTCATCCAATTTATCTACTTTTGCCTTAAGCTATGTAGAACACCTAGCTTTAGGTCCTGAACCAGGTAGTTGGTCTATGAGATTTTGGTTTAATTTTCTCTCCGTGTGCTCTGGTCATATTTCAGTTTTTTGCTTTTTTCCCTTTGGTTGACTACCCTCCCCAGATTTTCTCTCTTTTATCTTTTCTAAACTAGTACCTTCCATTCTTTGAAATTTACAACTTTCAGAGCATGAGACACTATATTTTTCCTGAAAATCCAAGTTGAAAAAACACCCCAATTGCTCTGCTCATTGCTCTACTTTCCTTCGCTACCAATTCTACAAAACAATGATTTCAATTGAGTTCACCTTGATTTTCAAAATCTTTTATGCTTTGTGGTGCCATTAATGTCTTTACTGAGACATGAATGGAGCAAGTTTTTTGAAATTATTGTTGTCACATTTGGGATCATATCGGCAAGACGTTTCAAATCTCTAGCCGATCCATTTGTTCAATGTTCACACATCTATTAAGAAGTATTGTAGTTCCCCTGACATCACAATGCTCCCCAATAGCTTTCCCTTTTAGTTTTTTATGTCGCCATGACATTCATCAAGGAAAAATATCACCCAAACTTAACGAATCAGGTCAACGGTTCTTCACTTCACTTTGAAAGCTCTCTGTCTCACCGAGATATTCACTTTGTCAACGGAAGTCACCAAAACCAAGCAATTGTCCTGCCGACAAAATGATATTCATTGTGACCTCTCTTAGATCTCACCGATACACTTTTTCTTCGGCAAGACCATGCACATTGTCTTCTTGACAACTCTTATCTCTATACATTTAGTTCTATCGATATTACATGAGGGTTTGGTAAGACTCCTTGAACTCTCCCTGACATCATTGTCTTACCGAGTGATTCTTCCTTTCGCTTTATTGGCAAGACTGGTGAATGCTTCGAGCAGTCCTTTGAAATCTCACTTTGATGACTATATTATGGTCGATACATTTTTTCATATTCCAATCAGTAAAAAGAAATTTAGCTCGATATGACCTCACATCGTCACGTCGATACCTTTTGTCTTGCCCATAGGAAATGTAAACCCGCATTCTCTTGGTATATATCCTCATCAGTATGACACTTCTAATGCCTTGCCAATATATTGAAGAAATTTATATTATTATCGGTGATACCTGCATCAACTTATGCTAATATTTTCAAATGTTAAAGATTTAATGTTATACAAATTTTATGGGGCTACATGATAAAATTTAACTCAAACCTTGGTAAAAATGCTATGTGAGGAAATTTTATGTCTGTAATATGAACGTCTTGGGAAACTAATAAGCATGAGGGGTTAATTAGGTTATCAAAATTTTACAGTTCCAAGAGGTGCATTAGCAAACAAATGAGTGATGGCACCTAAATCCTAAAGTTGTTGTATTTTTTCCTTCAAGGACTTACATTCACTAGTGGAATGGCTAGGCACTCAATGGTATGCACAAAAAGAATGTTTTACTTTATCATGTTTGTAAAATTTCTTCCATGTAGGAGGAGGAAGAGTAATTAAGCGGGCTTTAAGAATCCGCAACAAAATACACTCTTCCTCAGACAAAGGATGGGGAGCAAGAAGTAACCCTTTCACTTGCAAAGAAAATTTTGGATGCTTTCCAGAAGCATATACAAAGATAAAAGACATAGGAGGATAGACCAATCCATGGGAACGAGGTTGAGTGTACATCATGTCAATGTTCAACTGTGGTTTTCTCTTATATTGTTCATTTGAGCAACCAAGCCCTAGATTATGGTTGCGAGGTGAAAATTCTATAGGGACCTATATGTCTTGTTCATCACGCCCACAACCTTTATGCTCATAGTCATACTTGGAGATAAGCTTAAATTCAAGGCATAATGTGTTTGCAAATCACAAGAAGGAGGATCCTCATAAAGAGAATTATTCCAGCAAGGGGGAACATTATCTCCTACGAGATCATCATCATCATTCTTGATAGGACTGCCAACATTATCCTCCTTAGAAGAAATGTAATCATATTCCTTAGAAGGAGGATCAACACTAAGAAAATTATAGTTCACATTCACATTATCTCATGACATAGAAGGACTATAATTTTTTATTTCTAGTTTGAATGATGCCATCGAAAGGTCTAAGTAGATTGGGTCGACTTTATGTTCCTAGATGAAGGAATCTGTAAAGTATAGAGGACCCCAATCATCACCTAGACATGCACTCCTTTGAGAATAGGTAGAAGGACTAGACTAAGGATTTCTTGCATCAGAAGGATTTCTTGCTTCAGAAGTATCCTTTGTAGTAGGTACTACTGGAGTAAACATCAAAAAATTGGAAGACACTAAAGGAATAATAATAGGCACACCCAAAACCTAACCGATAACTACCATCTCACATAAGTGCATAACATTAGGGTCATCCTTTACTATTACTACTTTATTATTAGCAATGAAATTTATAGATTTATGCAAGGTAGATGGGACTTCACCCATAGCATCAATCCATAGTCTACCAAGAATAAGGTTATAAGCTAACTTCTCTTACATAACATGTATGAGGGTATTTATAGTAATGGGTTCCAACCTCAAAGGCAAGACTATCATGCCTAAAGGTTTTCGATCAAAATTATCAAACCTACAAATGTCAATAGAAGAAACGTTAATAGAAGATTGATCAATATTAATATTAGGTAATAGATCAATGCTACATACATTGAGCACCGAACCAATGTCAACGAGAGTACATCTAATGCCAATCTTATTAATGTTAACTATAATCATTAGAGGATCCGCTTGCTTCTATAATTTTGGAGGTGGGAGCTCCTTTGGATAGAACATAATATCTAGTGAATTCACATGAATTTGAGCTATCACACATAAACATATTTCAGCTTAGCAGAAGAATCCGAGAGGATCTTTTGCAAGGCTTCTTGAAGCATACCTTGATAAACTAGAGAAGACTGAAGCAAGTCCCATAGTGAGATCTTAGTCAAAGTAACTTGAATTTTCTCAACAAGATCATAATCACTAGGTAATTTAGTCATAGTTTCAGGTTCTTGAATAAGGCTTAGTTTTTTATTCATTCTAGTATCATAGGTACGGGCTACATCTCTATTAAAGGCAACCTTAGAAAGATTAGGAGAGTTAGTTTCAAATGGGACACCATCGATAGAAAAAACTCTTTTAGGAGAAGGACTAGCTGGAGTTAGGTAAATGATCAGTCTCTTAGGCCTTTGAGGGGTAGCAGAGACATAGATTACATTTATAGAATCATCACAACTAGTAGACAAATTACTCAAAGACATCAAATGTGGAAGGAGACTCATCATGTTCTAATGCATCGTCTCTAGAGTAGAGTGCATTAGAATAGATAAGAAATTCATCATTCATAAATGTCACATCCCTAGAAGAGAGTGCATTGGAATGAGTAGAAGATTTTTCTTTCACAAATGCATCATCTCTAGAAGAGATTGCATTGGAATGAATAGAAGGTAGAGTAACATTAAGAAAGGTATCAAGGATTTCATCTTCTTACAGCAAGATATCCTCTGAAGCAAGAGGACTCTCATGAGAAGGATCAAATACACCAAGAGACATGGGTAAAGCCAAGTCACTATCATATGCATGAAATAAAACATCATTAATATTTTCAATATAATTAGACACTAAGCTAATAAAACAAGATGTGAAATTCATTATGATTTTTGTTTTCGGTATTTTCTATGTTTTGGTAATTTTCATTTTTGAAGGTCTTCGGAGTAGAATTTGAGGTTGGAACTTGCATCGGTCCCTAAAATTCAACTACAAGACCTTTCCAACAATGCAAACAGTTCTGAATTTTGAGCACCGAGTCAAAATTTATGACCCCACCAAGTAGGGGTAAATAAATTCCTAGTTTTTTGAAGAACATTGTTCTTGATGGGGAGAACTACCCTAAACTACCTTAAAGGACAACGACGAGATTTCTAGAACCAAAAAGAGAAAGTCATATTCTTTGGACAAACTAACAAGCTTTTAGCCAAAGGATGTCAACACAGAATGCAAATGACAACATGGCATGCTAGGATCCATGAGGCACCCTAGCGTCTCGTATAGACTAGAGAGAGAGAATGTCACAAAAAATAGCAAGGTGAATTATTCTACTCTAATTGTTGAGAACTTCTAGAAAGTGATAGAGTAATAGAATGTGATGAAGTTAAAATAGAGTGAAATAGGAATGATAAAAATAAGGAGAAGAAGGGAAAGGAGATTCTTATGACCGTGTGAATTATGAAGCCTCCAACTCATGAACATCTTAGATACTTGCACACAGAGAGAGAGAGAGAGAGAGAGAGAGAGAGAGAGAGAGAGAGAGAGAGAGAGAGAGAGAGAGAGAGAGAGAGAAATTTTTGGGGTTGTATAGGGGTTTGCCTCAATCAAACCCTCATTTTGGTGTTCCAACCTCCATACACAACCATGATAGATAGAGAGAAATATAGGAATCGAAGTAAACAAACATTCAGTACAAAATAATGTTATTCTAATCAAGAAAATAATAGAGGAGAGGAGTGAAAGCTTACCACCTCCACTCAAAGTGCTCAAGGCTAGTTGGGGAGAAAATGAGAGGAACTCAAGCCTCTACTACCATGGTGTTTCATTCCACACATTCTCTACTGAAGTAATAGAGTGTTGATGTTGTTGTTGTGAAGTGTAAAGTGTTGTGAAGAGATGGTGAGGAAATTAGTTAGAGCTTGTGAAGAGATTACAGGATTCTAAGGAAACTGCTCAAAGTCTATGAAGGATCCCCATGAAAGAGAGAAATGGTCACTTTGAAAGGGAGTGAAGAAAATGACCATATTCAGGTTGGTCAACCGAAGAGGGCATTACAATTTGAATCCCAATGGGATTTGTAACACCTCTGCAGGTTGGAGCCACAAGAATCTATTAGGGACTTAAGCGTTCCATGAAAATGTCTACATGTTGTGTGGGTGTCCCCGAAAGAAACGCTTCTACCAACGCTCAAAATAGGTGCCAAGTGGAATGAAGTGATATTATGTGGAATTAAGCCTTCACATTGTGTTTTCTAAAGTGGAGAGGGTAAAAGGGGAATTTTCCTTAGGAGTGCAAATTTTCTCCTATACAGGATCATCCTAAATGCTCTGCACCTCAATCCTAATAGCGAGAGGTGGATTAATGCAACTCTTTATTTTCTCCACTATGGTTTGGAATAAAAAAAACTCTAGTTAAGGATGGGATGTGTTGTGAACCCTACAACAATTCAGAAGAAACAAATCTTCAAAATTTGTGTCCCTGCCAAGCTGAATTTGATCTTCTATGCTCTTTTGAATGAACACCTAGAATTTTTCCAACAAACTGAATTGACTATATTCTTGGTATTCACCTTCTTCTATTGACTCTAATAGTGTTTTGGTAATGCTAGACTCCTAAGTGAGCTCCTTAGGTACACTATGAAACATAAATATTTCATCTATGTCTAGTTCTGGAGGAGGGGTTGCCAGTACATAATTCCCCAAACCAACTTCTAATATTAATACCTCATTCGAAGTATTCTGATATTCAGTGATCACATACTTCATCCTTGGTTCTCTTTCAATCCTAATCTAATTTGGAACTCCTTTCCAAGGAATCCACATGTGAGAGTGACCATTTGACACATATCCATTCAATGCCTTAGTAAAGTCCCTACCTAATATTAAACCATATGTATTAGGAATATCTGCCACTTGAATGTTTATAACCTATTGGACCCTAGGACATGATGCAACTTGCATAGGAATCATATTTAATTATCCCACCACATTATTTTTTGTCTTATCCAATTGGGAAACCTTTCATTGAGAAGCAATAGGCATAATTCCTAAAGCTTGACAGATGGAAAAGGAATGACATTTCTGGAGGCTCCTGAATCTAGGAGACAGTTGTGTAAGTGCTCCCCAAAGATGTGAATATAAAACATAAAAGGAGGTGTCTCCATCATTCCTTGAAATAAACTCATAGGGGTATCAACTTGTGAAACTTGGCCTTTATCTTTTTCTCTCCCTTTGTCCTTAAACTAAGCTTGACCTTGATCTTTTGATGGCTGTAAACCTGAATTCCTTACAGCTGCTTCACTGTCTACACTACCTTGGGGGACTTCTTTGGCTTTAAAATCTCCTAGGATAGAATTCCTAATAGTGTGAACAATTAATAATTCAAAATATCAGAGGCTTACCTTTATTTTCTTGAGTTCTTCAGCTACATAATCTCCCAGTTGCTCTACACTCAAATCACCAAGGGTTTCCTTAGAATGATCCATCTATTTTTCTTTTCCTTCCTCAACATTCCTTCCTTTTGATGGGCCATATTTTCTTCCTTTTGAAAAATACTAGATTGTTACGTGAGGATAAGATGGGTTTTTACTCACATGAGGATTGGGCAGTGTAGTGAATTTTTTTGGAGGAATTGAAATAGTAAATGGTCCTCCAACCTGCAAAATTCTATTCAGCTTATTCCTCATATCATATTTTCTTGTGGGCTGCTAGAACGTCTGAAATTATTCAACACCTATCTCTTCTTCATCCAAAGAACCATTATCATTCTTAGTACCTTCTTGAAATAATTGTGAAATCTCATTTCCATTGTATACTTGTTCTAATCTACCCACTAGTTCAACCGCCTTTGGCTCTAGTTCAGTTTCCTCACTTTGTGGGAATGGAGCATGATTCAGTACCAATACAAGGGAATCATAAGGGCTACATGGTACCAATTCTTGACCACTAGAATTATTTTCAACCTCATACTAAAAAATAGATGCAACAGTTTGAAACTCAAGGCAATCTAGCTCAGAGTGTTGACTCGTCTTGTGAAGTTTACACCATCCTAATAATGTCGCCTCTGCTAAATAGACACCACTTGAAGTTTTGTATTGACTAGCTAGTTGATCCAATTGGGTGAGAACACCTCCATTATTGGGCTTGGTATTCCATGTTTTTTTAGTCTCCTATCGAATCTCAATTTGCTCAAATGTCCCCTATCAAAGCTCTACCTCGATGACTGACCTCTGTCAAATTTCTATGCAAATTTTGAAGAATCTCTATTTTCCATACTATAATTGGACTACATATTCCTCTAAGCAGCCTAGAGTTCACTATTTTGGTTCCTTACATAAGTTACCTCTGTATTGATCTTCTTCACCTGTTCAGTCAATTCATCTAGCCTCTCCTTGTTAGGATTACTGTATGGTGCATGTCCTGAATTATTTTGTTGAAATCCTTGCAATATCCCTGAGCTTGAGGACTAGCTTAATACTTTAGAATTTTGTAGATATGATGGAAAATTGGGTTGTTATTGCAAGTTGAGGGTCTGATTGGCACTTTGTTGAGGATAACTGGTCATCGATGGGACCTGATTGTTTAGAGGACCAATGGTAACTGAGGTACTGGATTGATGATAGGTGTATGATTGGAAAGAGCTTGATTAACTGCATTTATTTTCCTTCTATGAGCAAAAATCCCTAAGGATGGCATGGTCCTGAAAAGTGTTGCTTCAAATCAGTACTAACTTTGACTACCTCTATATAAGTGGTAAGTAAGGAATTGGGAGGTTTTGGTCTCCATTTAAGGAAGGTGGTTGTAGGATTATCAAGGGCTTCATTTTAAAATTCCATAGTAGTAGCATTATCCATAGCATAGGGATCTTGTAATCTAGTGTATGCATGGTGGAATCTGTTATTGAATGATCCTATGGGATCATTAATTTCCCTTTTCACCCTAGTGAACTACAAATATAATTCATTGGAGCTAATGGGAATTTTAAATTTCTATAGAAAGGGAGTTTCCACCTCAGCCTAATTGTATATAGACCCTACAAGAAAATGATTATACCAGTAAAAATAATCTTCTCCTAGGGAATAAGGGAACAGTCTACATGCAACATCTTCATGATTGATACGTCTATCCCTAAGGCAAATTAGGAAATCCTAATATGCTCTTCAATTGTCCTATTGGGGTAATTGGTATGGAACTTAGAGAAAAAATGCTCAGGATTCTTTGGAATGACATTGTAGTTGTTAAAGGATAGGGGTGAGGGGTTATTTGCTAAGAAATACATTGACTACTGTGATGGAGGTTGTAGTGGTTGATTGATGACTAGTTGGGGCTTATGAGTAGGAACTGCTTTAGAATCGGATGATAAATGGTTGGATGTAGGTGAAAATAATGGAGAAGATGGAAAGGGGTAAGTGGATGAGAATTATTCCCTATTTCGAGTCCTTCTTAACCTTGTAGGGGCTTGTAACTCCTAAAAATATTCATCCCCTAGTGTGGATCTGGTCCTTCTTCAAAATCTTTCAAGAGAAATTACAAATAGGAAACACTCCAGCTTTTCTTATTCAACCTCCTTCCTTCTAGCGCCAATCTATTAATGGTGTTTTATGCACAACAACACATCAAAAAAATATAATATCCTATCTCTCTTGAAAGGTAAATCTCTATCAGCAAGCCTCAAGAGATAACCCCAAGGTCTCTAATGTTAGGTCTTGATAATGTAGTGAAGCAACTCAAAGATAATGTGAAACTTGTTGGTAATCACAAAGATACCTTATGAAGCAACAACTAGAGGCTTCCAATACGTCAGATTTTGCAACATTTTTTTATGATTTCAATCCTAAAATTTACCTAGATATGAAGAAATAACAAAAGATAAAAGGGGGTCGTTAAATTTATTTTTTTAAAAGGTAAACTAAACCTAATACTAACAATTTCAATGATTCGACACTTGAAGTGGACCAATCTTTCAATACTAAATTCTATTAAACCCAAATTAGACTTGCAGTATCACAAAAGTAGTGCAATATTCTAAGGAAGGAAAAGATTTTCAAATCATAAGCATTCACACAAATTAATAATTATCCAAAGAATGAAATGAATAAACTCTCACAACCAAATTCAACACACATAATCAAGGCCTAGGTTAATTTTACACATCAACTTACAATTAGCAAGCTATTAAAAGTATGGACCAAAGGTCACTCTAACAATTCAAATATTAAACCATGAACACCATCGCATTATATCTAACTTTAAAATATAACATGTAACTGATAACCTTAAATCAATTTTAAATATATGGAATAACCAGAACCATGCAAAGTGAAACAACACCAAAAAGAAAACCAAAGAACAATTCTTTTTCTTATATTGAATCACCCAAATTCACAACAATTCGGTATTCTCAATGTTTCTACACATGCTTTCAAAAAATCGTAACTCCTATCTAAAATACAAATATTACAATAATTTATAACCCTTAGAATGAATAAAGAGCCCCAATTTATAGGAAACATTCCACAAGGTGACCTAAAATTAGGGCTCATAGAGCCAAGTCATCCATGCATTTGAATTTGTTAAATTTAGCTAGCCATGTAAGGCTGGTTAAAATATTCCTTTGAATAAGTCAAAACTACACTTCAAAATTCATAAGTGGGGAGGCCTAGGAAATTTAAGACCCTTTGATGCATCCTATTTTTGGAATATAACTGAAATTCACCAGCCTCTGCATGTCTAAGGTGGATTCCTAGGTGCAATCCCACTAGATGTCTTCTCCCTCCTTGTCAGCTTCAAATTTATTGGTTAATTCCTTAACCTTTTCCAATATTTCCTTCACATCTACTGGGTCTGGGACTAGAATAAATTTAATCTTTATTTTATGACCTTTAAACTCTTCCAAATACTATGGCATCACCTTATCTCATTCGATTTGTGATTCATGCTATTTATCCAACTTGGAAATGTAAATGGTTGCATCATCCAGGTGGTCTTTTTCTATTGGAGCACTATCACAAGGGGCATAAATTTCATGCCCCAAGCCTATACTTTATCAATAATCATTTTTTTATGAAGAAAATTCTTTCTCCCAGTCATTATCTCAAGAAAACTAACACAATTGTTGTATATTTATTTCACCTTTCCCTACAATTTCATTATCTTCTTCAAAAATTTAGTGAGGATTTATTTCCTATAATTCTATACTTCAATCCACTCCCTAACCTTTCCAATTTCATCTAGAGAGAATAAATTTAACTTAGCTAATTGGAACTTGGGTATGTGCAAAATTTTCTTTAACTCTTCAACAGTAGATTCGCCAGCCTTCTTGCAGTCCACAATGAATTGTAAAGTATGCTCAATAAAATCAGAAGAATTGGTGTGAGTTTTGGGAATTTTCCAAATTGCTTCATCTCCCATTTTACTAAGATAGCCACCTTTGAGTATTATGAATAGAGGACTTAAGCCTCTCAATTTATGACACTGCCTCCCTAGGCTATAATCCTTCCAGAATTATGCGTTCACCTCCAACAGTCTATAATGGCTTCATTAAATGTTGAACATATGTATAAACATCATTCAATTCTTTAGCTTCTCCTTTTCTTCTACTTCTTTGTCCAATCTTCTCAAAATTGCTTGAGAAGACTCTTGAAACTCTTCCTTCTCTTGTTCTCTAATGGTCGACCCTTAATTTAGAGTTTGCACTTTGTAAGCAGATGGCCTAACCTCATCTTTGAACTTACCAACTCTAAGCACTACTACATGGATAACGTTTTTATCAAATTCATCCCATGCAATATTTTAAACTATTCATTGTCTTTTCCTCTGCTTAGGCTGCCCCCATTATTCTAGTAATTTATCCCAACTTGGGGGATCCTCTTGCAAAATTATTGGTTTCTTACTTACCCTTTTCTCTTTCCATTCTAGAATGGTTGGTTGTTCTGCATTTACCTCCAAAGAAGGAGCTTATTTCTCACCCCTATCTTGTTGTGGATTGTCAACTATCACTTCCACATTCTTCTCTACATCTAGCTGAATTATTTGTTCAATAATTACTTCCTTTTCTAAGGATTAATTTTTCTCTTCCTGAATGACCTTTGATTCTATATTTCCACCATGTGCACCAGGGTCAAGTTGTTCCCATTCTTGCATCATTTTCCTCCACTCCTCATTGGTAAGAGTAGAGACTTAATCATCCTCTGATTTATGTTGTTCAAGATAATTGGATACATCACCCTTCTCTTGGATAGCCTCATCTGATGCTCATACATTTTAAGGAAGATAGTCCATTATTGTATTCATTTCTTCTTCATCTTGCACCTCTTTATCTCCTCAATCAGGTGTTGATGTGAAGCAATGTTAAAAGCCTTTGCAATGGACTCCTTGGTGAGGTTTGCCATAACCCTTCCTTGTGGCCCAATCATGATCCTTATTTTGGATTCATAGTATTTTGCACATTTAAGAACCAACTTTGGGCATAGTTGCGTTGGAGGGAATCCAGCTGCTTGTGCCAACCTGGTGTGAATAATTAGTTATTCTAGTTGAGTAGGTGTATTGTAATATATTCTTTGATGAAGATCATCATAGTCCACATACCCAGAATTTATGTCCCTAATCTTGTCCCAAGTAGAAGAAATCTTGCACTCCAACTAAATACCTTTGAAATCATACTTCATCCTTTCTTGTCTTCTCCTGAGCTCTTCTTGTACTAGATCAACTTTTGTCTTTGTGGTCTTGTCGAGACTCAATTCAACCTGCATTTGTTAGAGAAAATCCATAATCACTCAAATCCTAACAATATCCTTACATGCTCTCTAGTTTATTAATGCAATCTAACTGGTTCTTATAAATGCAAGAGGAAAAATTCACTTGATTAAAATATTCAAAGATATATAAATGAATCAAAGAACTGACCAAATTTCCTAAAATCATCGAATGTGTGCTTGTACATTAATCATATTTGAAATTCATAACAACCAAGAAAGTTTGGATAATCTGAGCAAGCTTGGATTTTTTGACCAAACTAAGGCTCAAAAAATATGAGGTAGCTTGGAATTATTGAAATAAGCCCAAAGGATTCATTTTGTCATTAAATCACATGAAATATTGATAGATGAAGTTTGAAAATGAAAACAAGTGAATTTTAGCATGGATAGCCCTGAAAGATTCTCCACAAAATGAGTTTGTTCAAAATTTAACTTATTTTAGGCACTTGAGGCAGTGGTTTCACAAAGTTCATGTATTTCACGTGACCTTGGATTAGCCAATTGGATTAAGGCTCAGATAATCTGAGCAATTTTAGAATTAACGAATGAAAGGTTGATCTTTGCTCGAAGTTTAGAATTCAAGAGGGGTGATGGATTCGAAAAATTTGAATCGGCTCAGATTCTTTGACTGGATTAGAGCTCAAAAAATCTGAGATACCTCTGAATTTCTGATATTTTCTCAGGGTTGCAAAATTTGCTAAGTCTGAAAACCAATTTGATAAGATCGGATCAAGTTTTATTTGTAAGGACCGCATTGCTTGCATTTTATGAAGATTTTGGGGTTTGAAAGTTTAGTCACCAAGATGCCCCATTCAACTTACAAATGAAATTGGGTTTTCAAAGTTTAGGGTTTTTGAGATGATTCTTCATAATGGAATTTATCACAGTGTCAATCATGAATGCACATAGTACTCTTTGAAACCATGGCATTAACTTCAAACACAAAGAGTAAGAAACAAAATCACAAGAAACTCACTCACCCACCGAAAAATTTATTCATTAATTCAATGAAAATATTTTGATGAAAAAACTTCATTCAAGTATGAAAACCCAAATTTCAAGGTAAAGAAAGACTCAGATTCATAAAACCTCACTTCAATAAGACACTTACGCCAAAAATCAAGAAAGAGGCATAAAAGAACAAAACCCACCTTGGAATGACGCACAAGAGGAAGCAAATCCAAAGCAATAGATTGATTCAAGGGCACGATGGAGGAAAAAATTTCTCAACCAGGCACTAACGACACACAAAAATGGAAAAATGACCAATTAATTAGCATTTTATTTCTAAAGAAAACTTATTTAAACGTCCAATTAATGACTAGGGGTACGGTTTAAAAGGTTTAGTAGTATGATAGGAGGCCAGGTTTTGGATAATCGGGGGGACCTTGGATTATCTAGCTAGACTAAGGTTCGATAATCCGAGGCATCTCAAAATAACTGAAATTTCTCATAACTTAGCCAATTTTACCTTAATTTCAAAAAAAATCAAGTGTAGATTCATTCATCAAGAGAAAATCCATAAGTAAAATTTTGTAAAGGAGCATCTTGAATGTAGATGGGATGTTACACTCAAGGCTAAATCAAGACCGAGACCAAAAGACCTATCCCTTAAGGGGATGAAGTCAGGACCCTATGACAAACACACAAGAAAGAAAAGAAAGAAAAGAAAGAAAGAGGGTCCCCACCTTCAATGGGGCGTGTGTGTGAAAATTGCACAAAACCATTTAACATCTCCACTCCATCACAAACTATCACACTAACCTCTAAAATCTATAGCATGGAACACTAAAACATGCCTTAAGATCCTATTGATGTTAAGATGAATGATCACTGACATTAATGTTGGCAAGAGATCATTGCAACTATCATTTGGTGTTGTCATTGATGGCAACCCTATGCATTGATCAAGTATGCATATCCTCATTCAAGCATACGGGTAGTTAGATTGGAAATCATTAAGGTAGAACAGAGTATCTAGCAACTTAGCATTCATCAATCTATGCAAAGATTTTAGGTTATCATTTTGTTTTGTGCATCTCAGGAAATGATTATTGGTGTATTATCTTTGTTGAGATTGAAGCACAGTGGCTTGTATCAATTTATATGGGAATTAGAATATTCGGTTAGCATATTCTCAAATTTTCTTGTATTAAGGCCGACTTCATGAATGTATTAAGTTGTGGATGTATGTGAACCAATTAATTATCTCTATGTTTGGGTCTTAGCCAAGTTTTGGCTGACCATTAAGGGCACACATTGTATATTTCTCATAATGTGAACCAACATTTGTAATTTTATTGTGTTCTATTGAAGCCAACAAAGTGTAAATAAATCCTATGTTGCGGATATATTTACATGATCGTCTGTATCATTTTGTATGATGTATATGTGGAGTTAACATCCGAATTCCAAATTAGAGAAGAGTAGAGGTGTGATAAAGCACAATTTCACTTGTGTATAGAAGGTAAGTGTTGTATGTATGAGTAGAGTAGAACAAAATTACTGAATCATTCTATAAGGCATAAAATCTATTATTATGCTTAATCTGGAACTGTAATTAGGCATTTTAGATGCTATAATCTTAGTTCAAATATTCATATGATTTTAAACTAAAATTTTGGGATTAAAGCCCTCTTTTCTTTGAGCGGTGAGCTCTAGGTAGTGTGCCTGAATGCAAGTTCATTCCCCTTTTGTAATCTTCATTTTGAGTATACTCAGAATCATAATTGTGGATTGGCCATCCACCATGGTTTTTCCCTTAACAGGGTTTCCATGTAAAAATCTTTGTGTTATGGTGTTGTATTTATTTTCTTTGTTATGCTTTATAATTGAATTTTCCTAATGCTTGGAAGTTAAAGGTTAATTTTTGCACAACATTGGCCGACCCCCCCCTCTCAGTGTGGCTTGTTTCCAAAAATTGGTATCAAAGCTAGTTCCTCAAAAGAAGAAGTTTTAATGGATTCAAGCAGTCTTGAAAAAAAAATTATGGTGGCCCTAGATGACCTTGATTAGTCAAAGTTTGAAGTCTAGAAACTACAATAGAATCTCAAAGATGGAGAAAAATTTGTTGAATCTCTGAAAGATAAAATCAAAAAATCAAGAAAGAAAAGAAAGGAACTATGTGGTTAGATTTAGTAGAAAGATAGCAAGAGCATTGAAGATGAACAAACCAGTAAAGCCCTGAAAGAAAAGATAGAAGAATGCAAAAAGATTACCTAAGAGAATATAGATCTAAAAGCTGAAATGGAATCCATCATGATGAGAATCACCAAAGAGGTTGAAGACATAAAGAAGAATGAAGAAATCCTAGCACAGTCCCTGAAATAAATATCTGAATTATGTAGTCGATTGGATGATGAATTGGAAGTATAGATAAATAGTGAAGGAGCACTTGAGAGACAACTGGATGATCTTAGAAATGAACTTTCTACTGCAAATGAGTACAAGGAGAAGTTCAAAGCCAACTCAGCTATGCTAAATGATTTGATTGATAATCAGAGGACTCATGGTGATAAAAGAGATCATAGATTTGAGAAAGGAGAAAGCTCAATATCTAGACAAAATAATTCTAGACAAAGGAGATTCAAGCAAGAAAATCAGATGAACAATACTAGAAGGTATCTAGTGAGACAACCTAATGCTTAGAAATTTAATGGATATTGTTTTAACTGCAAAAACTTTGGGCACATGGCTTCTTACTACAGAAGTAGAATGAATCAAAGTGGTCCATCTTTCTCAGGTCAGTGTTTCAATTGTCATAAGATTTGTCATAAGTCAAATGAATGTAGAACTATGATGAATCAATTTCATAGAAACATCAAATGTTATACTTGCAATAGACTAGGAAATATTTCTAATCAATACAGATCAAGAGGAAATCAATGGAACAACTGGTCTAGTAAGAGGAATGTTGTATGCTACAACAACAAAAAAACTAGACACATTGCTACATTCTGTCAGAACATAAAAGGTCTGGTAAATCAAAGAATAAATATGCAAAAATATTTGAAAGGAAAGGATAAAATCACTACAAATGAGGTTAGGCAACAAATGCAGAAAAAATGGGTGATGAAGAGTCCCTCCATTGAAGAAACTGCACCTACACCAGAACCTTCCTCTGGTAATTCCTCCAAGAATTAGTCTCAGGCCTTTGACCCAGGGGGAGCAGTCAAGAATATCATTAAACCCCCTAACCGACAAATGACACTAGATGTAAGTACATACTGGAGATGGAAAGATGCCCAAAAAATGTCATTGAGCACACTAAAGGAAGTGGTATACCATATTAAAATTCTGTAGAAGATTTATCAAGTTCATGTACATAAAAATTTTGCAATCGGATGAATTAGGGAAAATGCATTTATTACAACAAAAAGGTTAGGTATGCGAGTGATAAAAGGTCACTTATATTCCTCATTTGTCACTTTTTCCTCTAGAGAGAAAGAAGTTAGAAGTCTTTAGGTGACCTAAGGCAAATCAAGGCAAAAATCAAGCGTGAAAGTGATTCAACGATCGATTTCAGGTCCAACAGAAAAGGGTATTTATCAAGAACTTCTTAGATTTTGTGATTTGGTCAAGATGAATACTCCTTTAGTAGTCAAAGTTAAGAATAGACCCCATCCTAAATTTAAATGGTATCCCTACAAGTCTTTAAAGACTGATCCATTAGGGTAATTTTTATCAGTTTCACATAGAGTCTTGCATACAGAGGATATTAGGGTTTACATTCATGCAAATATTGAAGAGCTAGGAAGTTCTCAACTTATGAATCTATAAAACCATCATATCGTTGATGAAGAATTCCATGTAAAATTAGAACACCAAATCCTAGAAACAAAGAAATTCACTCAAGTGGTTAAATTTCATGTGTTCATGCAATCAGAATGGGTCTGTTATGTCTTAAGTCAAGTACATGATGAGTTTGTGTGGCTTACTATTCCCTTCAAAATCACCAAGGAAGCCATTGAAGCAGTAACCGGTCTAAATTGCTCTAGTGGTCTACCTATATTGAAATCCATGAAAAATCAAACCATCACCGGCATTACAAGGTCGATCTATGATAGGACAACAGTGACTGTTGACAATATTTTTGATATAAATGTTAAATTTGCATCTATGGTAATTGGTTATAAGATTTACCACTCTAGTCGAGAAAACTACGTATCTGGTATGACAATTTATGTCGCCTACCAAATGATAAAAAGAAAATATGGAATATGATCTCTACGAATTATGAGGGATTTAGTTGATGGAAAACCTTGCAAAGATCAAGAAAGACAAGAAAAATTCATTCAAATATGGTAGTTTTATTTTATGTTTATTTTTCTATTTCATGGAGGAAGTCCCAGGTGTTTTAAAAGTTCAGTGGCAAAAGAAAATGTTAGTAGCCAAAAAGATCAGGGATTTGTTGTACAATCTTAAATATATAAAAACCATAAATGCAAATATTTGGGGTTATTTCAAAAGATTTCAAGCTAGAATGCAAGCTAGGGAAAGAATTCCCACCACCATTGTGGAGAAATACAAAGAATCAATCTGCTTCATGGTAAATTTTGATCAGTGCATGATGGAAGAAACAAATCCAAGAACCGTTTGGATCATGCCTATGAGCCATGAGGTTGAGGAAAACATTTTGGAAATGTATTCCCAACATCTATTATGCAAACTTCTAGACTCGACTAAAGAGAGGTTTGGTACCTATGCAAAGAATCGCACTAAAATTAATAGTGAGCTTAAGAAATTGGTAACAACCAAAAGAGTAAGAAAATAAGTTGAAATTCTTACAAAAATCTTGGGTGTATCCGTAGAGAAACTAAGTTAAGCCAGGAAGAAAAGGGCAGAAGACGAAGGAGCTAGGCATGCTTCTAAAGAGGCAACAAAAACATAATCAGCTAGTCCAACAACACACCTACCCAAACTAGAACAACAAGAAACTCAACATCTCACTCATCTCTTGAAGAAAAATCTTCTCATGTGAAAAGTGAAAGAAAGAGATCTAGAAAGGAAGCCAAAAGAAAGAAAAGAAAAAACAAAAGAGTGTACATGACTATTTATAATGATGAGGAAACTGAATCCGATGAAGATGTCAAGGAAATCAAATAGCAAGGCACTAAAGAAACAATTGTGCCAAAAATCTCCGGTGTAGATGATCAAGCAAAGAAGAAGACCAAGGTTGATACACTTGGTATGACTGTTGAAAAAATAAAAAAATTAATAATCTCAGATGGAAATATTAAACCGCTTTATCAATGGTATGAATCTTTCTTTGAATTTGATAGAAGAATCCTAGAAGAAGCTACAATAACACACATGAATATCTTCAATAAATTTTTGGTTGAAATCATGCCTAGCCTCCCCAAAAAAGTTGTATGATATTCTAGAATCAAGGAGATTAAATTCCCTGACTGAAGAAGAACGAATGAGAGAATTCTTTCACAACTGTGTCTAGTAGTGTCTATGGAAGACATGCAAGCATTCCTAAACAAAGAAAAAAGGAAGTTTAGAAGAAATTCAAGGTTTAATAAACTGATGATTGGTCAAACATATGTAGTTACACAAGAAATGACAGAAATTATGAGAGAGATACTACTAAGTGACAAAATTGAAGTTGTGTTTGAAGAGACTCATACAGATGATGTCTCATCCAATCCAGTCAAAGATGCAAAAGAAGGAAACTTTGATGTTGGTGAAAGCCTTGAGATTTCACTTCCAGATAGCTACATAGAAATCCCCATGGAAGTTGAAGAAACTATGAATGTATCAGTTGAGTCGACAAAGAAAACATAAGAGAAATCAAAAGCTTCAATCGAGGAAGCATTAGTTGAGGAAAATAAAATTGATGTTAAGATGAAGACAAGAGACACTGCCAAGGTAGTTAAGAAATTCTTAGTGGAACATAAGGAAGAGATTGAGCTAGAATTAATTAAACGTCCTATTGACCTATCAACCTTGAGCCCAATCCAGATAATGAAGGTGGCCTCATTTTCTCAAGTAAAAGCTCAAGAAGATCTACTAATATTTCATATTCAAGATAGTGAATTGTTGACACTTGCATCCATAGTAATGGAGAAGATCATTCCCTCCTTTGTGAAAGATCAAACCGAATCTTGATCTAATGGACTGAAGAGGCT
>CM021107.1:55205404-55363432 GCA_007115665.2 Sequoiadendron giganteum | reverse complement strand
AAATCTCCATCTAATATTACTTAGATCTCCTTTTGAGATTAATGAAATGCCCTTTTGACATCAATGGAAATCATATTCCCAACATGTTAGTGTGATTTTGAAAGAAGAAATTCAAAGGAAACACACTGGTGAAACTTCTAGATCAAATAATAACTTTAGAATACATAGAAATATTTTATCAATCTAGTTGTGAGAAAATATGTAGGAATTTCTATCTTTCCAAATAATGAAGAGGATTTCCACCTTGAAAGTGTGCCAAAGCTAGGTATACTTAGCAAGAAGCCTGGGTGATCCACCAACAAAACCATATGACATGTAAAAAACTTATACTAGAATGGCCAAAAGAATTCATGAATCCAAATCCAAAGTTGCTAGGCTTTGGTAAAAAACTAGAAAATATGCTTAAAATACTTAGATTGCCCACAAAACTAGGACCGAGGGACATAAACACCCAAGTGAACAAGTGGAGACCCCACTGGTAAGTTGTGGAAAATAATACACCAAGAAAAGTGAGTGAGCTTAGGCTCAACACTTGAAAACCAAGTGGTAGAGAATAATTTTCACCAAATAGACACAAAAGACTAAATATAACACCACTATTTCAGACTATCAATCATAGGAAATTGTGATGAAACCCACAGATAACCAAGATGAGGATTGTAATTTTTGAAAGGGGTGTCTGAGTACCACTTCCAGTCCTTCCACCAAGGCTTGGTACCATAAATTTCCACCTTATGAAGCATATCTATTGGAATAGCATTTCCCAAGCCATAATAAGTAACATGGTCCTAGTTTTGATGTTTTTTGCGTGCAAGTGTTTTTATCCCTAAAAATGCAAGACAACTAAAATAAATTCAAAAGAAAGAACATAAACAAACACTCAAATTAGACCTAGTTGAATCTAAACAAAATACAAATGAAATTGAAACATTTTACCTTGTTTAGATTTATGGTTTAGTTAGCCCTTTGTATGCTTGGTATGTGTCCTCCTCCATGCCAAAATGGCTAAAATCCTAGCTCTAAATGATTTTGGAGTGATGAGGATTCTAATGATTCAAATGGGTATTGTAATGGATGTAAGGTGAGAACTCAAAGGTGGATGCAAGGTGATATATTGAGTGCTTGATATATAGAATGGATGCTCAAAGTTGTGTTTTTCTTAGGGGAAGTGCCTGTAAACCAACGAAGGGTCTAGATTAAACCATGATGGATGATATCAAGGGCTAGGGTGAGTTGAGAACTCACAAGTCTTCACATCTTGACATTGGTTGGATGATGTGGAAAAGGAAGGTTGATATGGAAGTGACATGGAGGTACTAGGTTGTACCTTGGTAAGGGACAATATCTCCTCATAAAGGAGGTCCTTCTCCACATATGTATGAGAGGACATGTGAAGAATTAAAAATTCCTCACAAATCCTCATGGGGATGGGAGAAGGAATTTAAAATTCCTTAAAATGTATTGGATAAATAAATGTGAATTAAAAATTCACATAGGGAAGGGGTTTCCTTCTCCAAATGGAGAAAGCATTTAATTTAGGTTGACTTAGAACATATTTCATAAATTTCATGGGGATTAGATTTGCATAATTAGGTGATTAAGGTTGTGAAAATGTAGGATTAGGTAGGCTAATGGAGGATTAGAGGAAAGTGGGAGATTATGGAAGATGTGACCCTAATGATGATTAGGTTTGTGTACATCCTAATTACAAATTAATTAGATTAATCTAGATTAAAAAGGATTATGGGATATGTGACATGAGGGGAGAGAAGAAAATGAATTAAAATTTAATTTAATTCATAAAAGTTAAAGTGACTAGATTAAATAAATTGGGGTATTTATTTAATTTAGAGATGAAAGGGGTAAGGTATTTAACTGATTTATTAAATACCTTAGAGGACATTAAAATAAGATGAAATATTAATTAGTTACAAAGTTATTTAATTAATATGGATGAAGGATGTAAGATGGAAGAATACAAGGGTGAATTTGACCATATGGGGGTGGTCAAATTTAGGTGTCTAAATTTTTCCCCTCTTCAAAATACTATTAAGATAATAGTGATTCAAAGAAAAATAAAATATAGACTACTTGATAGAAGAAAAAAATGTTCGATGATGCCCCAATATCATGGAAAAATGGATAGAAAAGAAAGATGCAGGAATATGGTAGTGTATGCCCCCTCGAGAGGGAAAATGGGAAAGAAAAAGGAGCCCTGAGCACCTTATCAATATGAAGAAATAGAGGGTATCACATGATAGAGCATGAAAAACCATGAAGAATGGATTTTGAACAAAGAAAAATGGAAACATGAGGTGCGAATGGAATCCCATGGAAGAAAAAAGGGAAATGGATTAATAAAAGGTTAATTAAAGGGTAAAAATTACCCAAAAATTAAAAGGCTAATTAGGGTCCAAAATGAAAATTATATAAATAGTAAATTTGAAAAATAACTATTCACCTAATTATTAATTGCACATTTGGTATCTGACTAGACAAGAGAGAGAGAAAAAAAGAGTGATGAGGATGGCTGATGAATCGAGCGGTGACCAAGAATTCATGAATGACAAGGTGATCCATTGAGGCGAGGAGGTGTGGTAGTACTATTACAAGCATGTGGTACCCCGCCAAGTAGGCCTCAGACCCCACTTTGTGATTTAGAGTTGGATTTTAAGAACATTTTTAAATTTTTGGTTGGATAGATTAAGGTATGGGTATGCCACGAAGGGGCGGATTCAACCTCCCAACAAGGAAAATTCACCTGTTTAGGGGGATCAGAGAAGAAAGGGGAAAATTCGTACAACATAGGGGTGAGCATGCTAGGAGAGGAGCAATTTTGAAATTTCCTCTCCACAGAAAGGGTGATCCTATGCTATGCAGGGGCGAGAATGCATGGGAAAGGGCGAATACGAAATCGCCCAAAAGTTGAAAAAGTGAATGCGAATTTGACCAAAATGGGAAATAGGTAGATTAGTGTCTAATGGATAAACCAAACATAGCAAACAAGAAGGTTGTCCCAACACTCCAAAACCATAGGGGCTTTGGTCGGGCCCAATGTCAGGATGACCACAAACACAATTGATGCCCCAACATAACACAAGACCACATGGATCTTGGTGGGTACTACGTGGGACAACCAAGAAGACAAGAATAAAAAAATATCAAGATATATCCCTATGTATACTTGTCAAAGTACACCATGATATGATGGATCATGGTGACCCTAAAAATGTATAATAGGAAGCTCAAATAATAAACAAAATATCAAAAGCATCAAAAAATAACAAAAGATTTCAAATGTCCTTTGACATAGGATCAATTGGTGGATGGGATTGATATGGTCCGATTTAGGAAGGATACTTCCTATTAAGACCAAGGATTAAGGTTAGATTAGGATGATCGACATCACTTAGGATACTCAAAACTGATTGAACCTCATGATACTAGTGACCTTTGTTTTAGGTATCAGTTGAATAGGGACATACTTGATGATGTGACATGACATCGAAACACACCCTATAGACCTATGGGCTCAAGTGTTGATCAATAATTAGCCTTGCCTACGTGAAAGCATGGAGCCCTCGTAGTTCGATCGAATACTAATGACTGACCATGGATAAAATCAGAAAGAGGACAATGAAGACCTCAATGCATGACAAAGACTATATGAGTAAATGCCCTAGGGGCTTATAAAATGATTAGCCTTGCCTGCATAAAAGTGCAAGAGAAATCTTGTTCGACAAAATGGATGAAAGACGAGATGAGACCTAATGATGACCGACATGATTGGGGATCTCGATGAGGATGCAAGACTGACCAAACAACACAATTTTATAGAAGAAAAAAGGCTCAAGATTTAGGATAGTCGATCTAAATCATCCAATGCTCAATTAAAAAATACCAAGTGACGGATAAACGAGATGTCAATAAGAGGATGTGATAGATAGGATGTAAGGATAGGATATACAGATAAGATGAATGGAAGCATAAATTAACTAGGACACAATGTAGATAATGATTAAGCCCTCTAAAAATGACCCCTATTGTAGGGATTTCACCAAATGTACTTATCCAAGGTGCCACCAAGGGTGGTTTTCACTAGAGGAAAAATTATTTATCTTTACTATTTTTGGATTTTTTTGACTTTTTTGATGATTTTTTACTTTTTTTTTGGATTTTTCTAGGTAGGATAACCCAGTTGACTCAAGTATAGAGCCTTTTCAGATTAATTATATTGATAGGATCCTCCAAGGGCTCTCCTTTAGGTATTCCAAGCCTGTATGCCCTAGAACTATATTTTGTTGTGACAACATAGGGACCCAACCAATTTGGTTCAAACTTTCCTATCTTTTCATTGTCTTGTTGGGTATGTTGTTTTTCCTTCAAGACCAAATTGCTAAAATTGAATTGATGAGGATGAACCTTATTTTTGTAGTTCCTACTAAGACAATATTGATATGCTTGAAGGTGATTGTAGGCCTTGATGTATTTTTCATCCAGGAGTTCAAGATGACTTAAGTGTGCAACCTAAGCATATTATTCACTGGTGATATTCTTTAGGGAGATTAAGAGTGACAAGATTTCAACTTCGATTAACAAGATTGCATCAAAACCATATACAAGAGACTATGGAGTGGTGCTAGTGGGAGTGTGGATGGATGTACAATATTCCCAAAGGGTAGGATGGAGATGGAGGTGTCAATCTTGACCATTATTATTGACCACCTATTTGACGATTTTGATCAAGTTTTTTTGGTTGCTTCTGCTTAACCATTACCCTCAGGGTAATAGGGGCTAGACCAATGATGTTGGATATGATGGTATCACAAAATAACTTCATATTTTTGTTTTTGAATGACTTTCCATTGTTGGTTATGATGGTGGAAAGGATTCCATATCTATAGAGGACATGGAAGAGGATAAATTTGGATATCTGAATACCCAGGATTTGAGAGAGTGGAATTGCTTCCACCCAGTTAGTAAAGTATTCAATGGTTGTGATAATAAAATTATGGCCATCAGAGGATGGAGGTAAATCTTATTGATCAAGTCAAAACCTCATTGAGAAAAATACCATGGTGCTATGATGGGTAGCAAGTCTTGTGCAGGAGCATGAATTAATTATGCATGTTTTTGACAAGGTACAGACTTCTTCATGAACTCACAAGCATCATGTTCCATAGTAGGCAAATAGTATCTAGCTTTGAGAATATTCTTGGATAAGGTCATTCCATTAGAATGGGACCCACAAACACCACTATGCACATCATTTAATGTGATACGATATTTTGATTCATTGAGACATCGAAGGAGAGTACCATCATACCCTCAATGATAGAGTTTATCTCCCATAATCATGTATCGGGATGAGCATTGGATAAATGACTTTCATTCATTGCGAGTAAGGTCAGGTAGAAGGATGTTATCACAAAGGTAAGAATAAATGTCATAGTACCAAGGTGAATCAAGACCTATGATATCACACACCATCTCATTATCAGAGACATCATATGTCAATAGTAGTAGTTTATCAAGAATAAATTCATAGTTCATTCGATTTTTGGGCATGTCGATAGGGGAACCAATTGTATCCATTTCATATGTTACCTTGTTCTAGACTCTAGGAATCTATTCAAATTAGATGTAGGTGAAATAATTTTTAAATTCACTCATCATACATTTGTATGGAAAAAGCTTATCATTCTCTGTTTGAAACTCATCATTGACTTGTTTGATAATGAGTTGGGTTGTTGAAGACTTGAAGGCGACTGATGTTCCATTAGATGGTGATTCTGAGACTGGTGAGACTAGTGATTCTGAGATTGGTGAATGGAAAGTCTAACCTAAATGACTTTGGAATGTAGTCACCTTGAGGGGTGACAAATAAGAAACCCGCACCAGCTCCATTATGAATATATGGCCCATCAAAATAGAGTGTCCATATATCTATTTATGTTACTATAAGTATTCCTTCATCAAGAAAATCGACCACTAACGAATATGCATTGACCAAAGGAGCATCAAACAACTGATCTACTATCACTTGTCCCTTGATTATATTTTGGTCCACATACTCTATGTCAAACTCGCTTAGTTACATAACCCACTTGGCCATGCCACCAAAAAAGAATTTCTGAATAACATGTGCTTAAGTGGGTCCACTTTTGATATTACCTTGATGGGATGACTAAGAATGTAATGACGATGCTTTTGTGAATTGAATACCACTACAAAACAAGCATTTTCTATAGGATAATAGTTGAGCTCATAGCCTACCAGTGTTTGACTGATGTAATAGATAGCATGTTCCTTAGAGAGCTCATCATGTTATGCTAGTAATGCCCCTAGTGCAATAGATGTTGCTCAAATGTATAGAAGAAGTGGTTTTCATGGAGTGAGAGGCATTAGAATAGGTGGGTGAGCCAAGTAATTAATATTTTCAAAGACTTGTTGACACTGTAGATTCCAATAGAAAGCTATTTCTTTTTTCAACAGATGGGTGAATGATTGACACTTGTCAACAAGCTAGGCTATGAAGCATCTGATGGACTATAGTTTTACTTAAGGCTCTTTAATTGTTTGAGATTACATGGCAGGGGAATTTCCATTATGGCTTTGAACTTGGCTAGATCTACTTCAATACCCCTTCTAGAGACTATGAAGCCTAATAGCTTTCTAAATGTGTCACTGAACACACACTTGTTCAAATTGACATGCAACTTGTAGTTCTCTAACCGTTGAAAGATTTTCTTTAGGATTGTGTGATTCTCTTCTCTAGTCTTGGACTTTCCCAATAATTCATCAACATAATCTTCCATGATGATATGGATGAGGTCATGAAAGATAATAGTCATTGCATGTTGATAGGTTGCCCCTGCATTTTCAAGACCATAGGGAATGACATTATAGAAGAAGGTACCCCAAGGGGTACCGAAGGAAATTTTATGTTGATCTTCTGGTGCAATCCTAATTTGTTTGTAGCCAAAAAATCCATCCATGAGGGATAACATCTCATGCCCTACTATAAGATCTACTAGCATATCGATGTTTAGAGGGAAATCATCCTTTGAGCAAGCTTTATTGAGATCCTAAAAATCTGTACACATTTTGATATTTCCATTTGGTTTGACAATAGGCACTATGTTGGAGATCCAGTCAGAATACTCAATAGGTTTTATAAACCCAACCTTTAATAGTTTCTCCAGTTCTTTCTTCGTGAGAAAATTTGTTAGAGTAATAAGTTATTCCACTTAATTAATTTAATCATATTGGTTAATTAATTAAGTCACTTATTCCTTTAGGTTGCTTAAGCTAAACTTAGGCACATTAATAATTATTTATTAATTATTAAGTGTGCACACTAGGGTTTCCTAATTTTAGCTTTTCTTGATCTCCTCATAAGGATTGATCACATTGTAATTATTAGATTATTCAATAATATTATTTTGTTTTTAGCTTACACATTCTTGCTTGAGAGTTTACAAAACATCCTCTTCTTTGTTCTAGATATATGTTGCATGTGATAGGTGATTGCGTGCAGGTGATTCTTGGGCACTATGAGGTTGAGCTTTATCAACTTCTACATGGTATCAGAGCTCCACACCCATGGCTTCCTATTTGTGATTTGAAGATATTCTCTCACAACATCTTTTTATGTCCATCTGGGGGTAGGCATTTTTTTGAGTATTTTTGGGCCAAATGAATGCCGCCATCGCATTCAGGACTCCCAAAAACCCTTGAAACGCTTTTTGTTTTGTCGATTTTGGACCTGTTGAAAAAAAAGGCAAAAATTTTTTTTACAAGGAACTAGTACAGCCTCCCCAACATGCAGTTTGAGGCAAAAAATAGCAAAAAATCAAGAAATTTAAAAAAAAAAAATCAAATTATGCGCAATCTTTTGCGTGGCCAATTCAAAGGGCATGCATCACCCCTGCGCCGCCCGGTGGCCACCACTACACTGCTACCCCAAGCAGCGCCTCCCGCTCACCACTCCCCTCTATTCAGCCCTTGCAGGCTTTGAAGACTTCCGTTGGGGTTCCATTGAGAACTGGGAGCTCTGTTGGATAAGCCCCCGTGGGACTCAACCCCCACCAAGGTCACATCCATGACCAGGAGCCTTCACCAACCCCACTGGGTCCCTAAGCACTAGCAGATGGTCATGTGCAAGATCGAGGGCCAAAGCAAGGGGGCCAAAATTTTGTCCCTGGTTAGCATTAAAAGTGCCTTTTACAGGCCTTTTTTTTCATTTTTTCATAACTTTTGAAAATGAAATATCGTCAAAAAGCTAGTTCGACAAACTTCGCATTGGTGGAAGTTAGAATTTATGATTTTTCTATTTTGCTGCCTTTTTTTGCCTGTCAAAGCTAGTAGTTGTTGTTTTGAGTCCAGGAGGCATAACTTTTACGTCTAGACTCCGTTTTGCAAAAACAAATAGTCATCGAAAAGATGGTTCAGTGCTCTACATAGATCTTAGACCTATTTTTTCAGATTTTTTTACTAGGTATCTGATATTATTCTTTGATCTCAGCCTTTACCTTTTTATTTATTTTCTTGGGAAGAGTGGCCTCATGCTATTTTTTGAGATCAACAAGCATTTTATTTTTTATTTGAGAGTATATATTGTTGTTTTCTTTCATGGATACACATAATATTGCACCCCTTACTCCATTCAACTATTTTGGTTGGAAAAAATAAATGGAGATTCACTTGAAACACAAAGGGTTGTATAGGGTAACCATGGGTACAAAAATTTAACCTACAAGTGTTGTTGAAAAGAGAAAGTGGTTAAATATATGTGATGAAGCTTATGGTATATTATGTTTGTCTCTTTCTTCTGACCTTATTTTGCATATTGAGTCTTGCACTACACCCCATGAGGTCTAGACTACTTTGTAGTCTTTGCTTGGGAAGCAAGATACTATGAGCGGGTTTTAGTTAGATTATGAGCTTATTGGCTTAAATCCTAGGGATTTTGATAGCATCCAGGAGTTTTTCACCAAAATCATGTCTCTTAGATTGTAGTTGTCACAGTGTGGTGTTCAAAAGGAAGACTCTCAATTGATATTGTCCATCCTTTCTAAGCTTGGACTAGATTATTCAGTTTTTGTTTCTACCTTTTATACTAATAGGGATGCACTTGGTACTCGATTTACTATGCCTTCTTTTGATGATTTTTCATCTTCTCTCACTCAAGAGTAGGCCAAGTTGAATCCCTCTTCATCACAGAAGGAAATTGATGATCAGAAACATCAGATTGATTTGCCTTCTAGGATGTTTGCATCATCTCCTTCCCCTCCTTCTTCTTCTTTAGTACAACATGCCAGGGGCACAACTGGTTTACATACTTCATCAGATATGAAGGGTCATGCTTTTTGTGCTTCTTCAAGTCTTGGATCAGGGAGATGGCTTCTAGATTTAGGAGAATCTCATCATATGGCTTCTACATAGTCTATGTTCACTTCCTTTGAGTCTCACACTATGTCTCCTACTTTGATGGGAAACAATAACTAAATGAGTGTTACAGAGAAGGGGTCTATTAATTTTTGGGACAAAAATTTTTAGCATATCTTGTGTGTTCCTCATTTGACAAAAAACCTTCTTTCTATATATCAGATCGCACATGGAGGCAATGGGAGGTCTATGGAGTTCACACCTGATTCAGTTATCATCAAAGACTTGGAGAGTAGAGCGGTTATTGCTACTAGGGTGGTGGATCACTCATCTTGGTTGTATTCCTTTACTAATTTTTCTACTGATGGTGTTTATGTTCCTACAGCTATCCATCACACTTCTAGTGTGAATCATCATTCAGAGGAGAAATTTGTCTTCTTGAACATTGGAGTTCTCACTTTAGATCCTTCTCTTGAGCCATCCATTCCATCTCCTCCACCTACTATTGTAGTTGTTGATACTTATATGACTATAGATGTGGTTTCTTCTATTTAAGTGCAATAGGATCTAGTTGATCATCCATATTTGGAGGTTCCTATTTAGTCTTCACCCACTTTGACTTCTTCATTTTTTGAGGTCACACCTGCTTTTGTGGAGACATCTTGGGCCACACCTAATTCACGTTTAGAGATTGAATGATTTCAGCCTCTTCGTTCTCACTTCTTTCAGGAGAAGTAGTTTCTTCAGTTCTTTTGGAGCTACTTCATTCTGGGGGGGGGGGGTCTATGGTCTCCTTCTTCCTTTCTTCTAGGGGGATTCTTTCATGTATCTTTGTGATGGATGGTGTCCTTGGGGGGTCTTATGGAGTCCTCCATCTTTCATCACTTAGTTTCTCTTTGCATTCTATTTCGGGGAGGAGTTTTGTTCCCATTGGGTTTTCTCCTTTACCCCGGTTAGTTTAGTTTGCATTGCATTTGTACTTGGGTACTTGATCAGGCCTTTGTTGTTGGGACCCATCTTTTTTCTAGTGTTTTAGTTACTCCGTAGGTTCATCTTAAGGGGGGGTGTTAGAGTAATAAGTTATTCCAATTAATTAATTTAATCATATTGGTTAATTAATTTTCACTTATTCCTTTAGGTTGCTTAAGCTAAAATTAGGCACATTAATAATTATTTATTAATTATTAGGTGTGCACACTAGGGTTTCCTAATTTTAGGTTTTCTTGATCTCCTCATAAGGATTGATCACATTGTAATTATTAGATTATTCAATAATATTATTCTAGTTTTAGCTTGCACATTCTTGCTTGAGATTTTACAGAACATCCTCTTGTTTTTTTTGGATATTTTTTGCATGTGATAGGTAATTGCATGCAGTTGATTCTTGGGGTATATGAGGTTGAGCTTTATCAAATTCTACAAAAGTCACTTGGGGATGCATTTTTATTAGCTTTTGTTTAATAGGTTTAGCATCCAGATGAACCTCCAAATGGTGTACAACTAGTGTGAGATATAATCCTAGCATGTATGAATAGGTCCATGCAAAGTTAATGATTCCCTCCTTGACCAAGCTGAAAATGGTGGAATACTCTTCTACTAACAATGATTTGGCTACATAAGTAATTTTGGGGTCTTCTTTTGTTCCCAAATTGATATCTTATGTCTCTTCAATCAGGATGGAAGATAGTTTAGACAAGTGAGATCCTACAAGGGAAATATGAACATCCCCATCCTCCAACACCTCATTGAGGTTTTCAGTGTTGTATACACCCTTTGTTTTTACTTTTGATGGAACTGAAAGTGCCTCAAAGAGGTTTTCACTAGATGACCCATTTTTATTTTTCTTCTATCTACTTTTGCGGTTGACATTTTCATCTTCCCCCAATCCCATGAGATGTATGTAATTTTACACTAAGGGAAAGATTTAGATAGGTGTGCTACCTCATAGGTCCAAATCATTCAAATCAGGGTGACAAAGGTAAAGTTTGATGGTAAAGATTGATGTGGAATCCAAGAGGGACGAGAGATCTACATCATCATACAAAAGTATGATGGTTTCTTCTTTTGGTATGTCCTTGAGGAGATCATAATCCATATTAACATTATTCGAGGTACTAGAATATGATGTAGGACCCTTCTAATTTATATCATAGCCTAGGTTCACATGTCTTGGTTGCATAGGTGTCTCAATAGGTTGTAGTCTTCCTTGCTCTTCCATGCCAAGGCCTCTGCCTTGATAATTATATTTTTCTTCCAACCTTGATGCATGGGGATAGACCTCTTATAAATATTATACAAGGGGAGGTGATGGTTCTAGTTCCTCTATGTAGTTTCATTGGTTGATGTCATCTTCCATCTGATCTTGAAGTGTACTCAAATCTTAGAATGTTGGCGAACCCATATTCTTAGAGGTGAGGGTTTTAGTCTTTTCCTCTTCCTTTGTTGTTTACTGAGAGGGTTTCCCAAGAATATGTTGAGATGGTGGCACTGTTTCCATGTAGAGTGTGGTGTGAATTTCATATTCTTCATAGCCCTTATCAATGATCTAGACTTTGGTGATGGTGGATTTAGATCTGGTGGATGTTGTGGATATTGTGTTAGATGATGGATTGTGAAATGGATTGGAGGATGATTCTTGAGGTTCCACTACTTCAACTCATGGGTAATATCGGGAGTGAGGGAAAGAGTCCTCAAGAGATAATATAAAAAAGGGTTGAGGATAAACATGAATGGTTACCTCCATCACATTGTAAGGAAATTTCAGGCACTAATGGAAAATGGACGGAATAGCTTGTATGGAGTGAATCCATGGGCAATTGAGGAGAATATTATATGGGAGATCTAGATCAAGGATGTGGCACATGGAGTATTACATAATGGGGCCAATCTGAATAGGAAGACAAATAATGCCTTCAAAATACTTTTTTGCATTGTCATAGGCTTTGATAGTGATAACTTGATTATCCAAGTCAGCTTGGGTATACCCTACCTATTTTATGAAATTTAACGTACAGAGGTTGAGGGAAGATCCATTATCTACCAGGACCCTTTTCACTTTATGGTGGCCTACAAGGAATTCAATGTGTAGAGGAAAATTATGGTTCAAATTGATTTATGGCATATCATTTTGATTGAATCCCAAATGATATGTGGATGACAGGTGTCCTACTAAAGCTTGAAATTGTATAGCATCTATATCATTAGGCACATGGGTATCCTAGAGAGCTTTGGTAAGGATTTCCTAATCGATGCGGGAAGACTTAAGAAAATCTAAAATGGATATCTAAGTGAGAGACTTTCCACGATGATGAAGAATATTATATTGGGAGCTCACAAGAATTAGCTCAGATGACATGGAAGGGCTAGGAACATATATGTGGGCGTGAAGTGTAGTAACAACACATTGCAGGTCTTTTTCTTTAACACGAATCATGGAAATGTGAGGCTCTACCTGACTGATGCACATAACTATGCCATCATAGTTATAGGGTTCATTCTTATAGCTTATATTTTTAGTTTTGTTCCTTGGTTGTTGTTATTATTAGGCTCGAGATCAGCATTGGAATTGTTGGCACCTTGATTGTGCTTGGGGAAAATGTTTTGATATATTTGTAGTTGAGCATTGGATGATGCTGCCTGATTCACATCCACTACTATATCACCTTGATCTATAAGATCTTGGATATATTTTTTAAGACCTTGACACTTTTTAATGGAATGACCCTTGATTTTGTGGAAGTCAACATACTCGTTTTCCCTATACCAGGTAGGATTTGGTTTTAACTTGTCAAAGGGCTTCATCACATGATAAACAATTAGGTAGCTCACTTGAAGCAACCTATTGAAAATAACACTTAAGGGCTCTCCCAAAGGAGTGAATGAGATTTTATTGTTCCCCTAATTGTTTTGATTGGACTGTTGGGGAGGACAGGGTGCACCATGTAGCACATATATGACATTGGGATTTGATTGTTGATTAGGGACATATTGTGATATCTCTGAGGTTTTGGCTACTTGGAAATGCTTGGTAACAGTGACACCATCAATGAAAACATTCTTATTTTTATTCCAGTAGCAAAACCTATCACATAATGACTTATCCTTGTTTGAATTAAAGATTTTGAGTTGTCCCTTAGCAATGAGGGCCCTCTCAATGGTGGTGCCTTTCGCAATGAGTTCTTAAAATATGGTAACATAGTGAAGATTAAGATTATGTGCCATGTCAAGATAGGAATTTTCAACAAAGATGGTCACCATGTCCTTCTCACTGAGATGGTATTTTAGTCGACTAGCTAGGGAACACCACCTTTGTAGGTAGCTTGCAAAGGTTTCTCCCTCACGTTGTTTTTCTTTCAACAGATCTAAGGTATCTATGTCCTTCTCCAAGTTGAAGGAGAAGTGTTTTTTTTGGATCCTTAAAGAAGAGATTGATCCCTTTTGAAGACCCATGAACCAGTGTAGAGTTATCCATGTTAGGCTCCTAGCGAATAAGCATAGGTTATAATTATCATTGTGCAGTACTTTTTGGCAATTTGTGTAAAATTATTGCAAGTGTGTTCTTGGGTAACCCTTTCCTTTGTATTTATAAACCTTTGGCATTTTGAAGTGCTTAGGAAAGGGAACAAGCAACATGGAGGCATCAAATGGATAGGGACAAATCTCATCAAACTTAAAGGACTTTTTGGATGTCCCTAATTGCAATTCCTTCAACGTGGCTTTAACTTCTTCCCACTTCTTATTGACAGGTATTGATGAGGAGGGGCTTGCTTGATCAGACTGATTGTAATCGGGATATTGTTCATAGGATGAGGATATAGTTAGAATGGTTTGATCATGTGATGTTGGAGGTCAATATAAAAGAGTTTATTCATATTGATTGGTATATGTGAATGGAGGGTTAGTGTAATTTGGTTGATATGATGGTGGGTCTTGATAATATGAGGAGGAAGCATCCTATTGATGTGATGGTGGCTACTGATGGTAATATAGATAAGATTGGTATTTGTAGATAGTTTTCTACTAGGAAGTGTATGGGGGTTGTTATGGAGTAGAGTTTTGGTGATAGAGATATTGTTGTGATTGTTGAAGGTTGGTGTAGGACGTTGTTGGGATTGTTGTGGAGTGTAATAGTAATAATTGGGATTGGGATTGGATGTGGTGGCTTGCAAATGATAGGTTATGTGAGGATGATATAAGTATTTAGTAGTAGGGTTTCTTGGGATTTTTTGGGAGGATGGTTGGGAATGCATTGAGATTTGTGAATGTTGAGGGGGTTGTTGGTAATATGGTGGTTGTTAGTGAGGAGGTTGAGATGGAATTTGAGGTTGCTAGGGGATGAATTTCGATTGATGAGGAGGTTGCAAGGGAGTACCCTAAGGTTGATGTGCAAGTTGTTTTTGATGTTGTTGTGGGATTTTACCTTTTTTGGGGATTACCTTGCGGCTAATGCAGAGTTTGTGATGGATTACCTTGAATTGGATGCAAGGGAAACTATTGAGGTTGTGACAGGATAGTAGTATGAAGTAGGTTTTGTGACAGGGTTTGTTTTGGTGGAAGACCGACCTGAGGTGGTTGTTGGGTTGTAAATGGAGGTGCAGTAAGTTAGATGTGGATGTAGGACTAGGAGGTGGAGGTGGTGTAGAAAAAGGATTGTAAGCATTACCCCCAACATTATTGGGAAGTTGACCTAGTTGGTTTAGTGGAAGAGGTGGATTGGATGGTATGAGGATTGAACCTTACAAGATGTTCACACCCTGTGGATTGGGAGGACCCTTAGGAATAACAAGAGCAAGAGGGTTGTTAGGATCAAGCGATGCACCCATAACTGAAATTGGAACCTGAGCAAGTGGTACAATAGGTGTCACTTGATAAAGAACAACATTACCAAATCCAAGCTAATAACAACCCTCTTGGGGTGGACCTTGGGGATGTAAGAGTTGCCTAAATCATTCTAATTTTTTTGAGGATCTTGCTTGTTAGGAAAATTTAAGGTGTGGAACAAACTCTCCAAATGTCAAAACTCAAAGAAGAATGTAGATATGTCTTTAAATTTTACAATTACAGTCCATTAAGATTCACATGAAAGGAATAAAAAAATAGATAAATAAACACATACACAATTGGACACCAAATTTATGTGGGAAAAACCTTACGGGAGAAAAACCCACCACCAAAGAAAGATAACTTGTATTACAATAATTAAATTACATACAAGTTATAGACTCTCCTTTTAGGTGTCAATTTTACAGCAACAAAATTTCCCTAATCAACCTTGTACAATAGAACATCACTGTTACAATGCTCTCCAAAAGAATACAATGAAACTCACACACTTCACTATGTCTTACTATTCCAATGCTCATACAACATATGGTTCTAAACAATAATAGTTCAAACCCCTGATCAATTGCACACCTTGCAATTTATCCCACAACTATGGTCGATTCATTCATTCAACCAACAATTTGGTTCATCTTCCTATTCAACTGCATCACATATTAGTGAGACATCGGTCTATGTCTCACCGATGCCAAACTGCTCATTTGACAATCACACACACTACATTTTTCTATCCCTCGATCAGTCAGACCTTGGTGATGTCTCTCTAACCTAACACCATCAAGCTAAGAACACACATTGGTGGAAGTTTCCAAAGCTCATCTGATAGTTCATGTTCTATCAATGAAGTTCCTGCTTGTGATCTCATTGAGGAGACTTACCTCAATCAATTCCATCGAGCAAACCAATATAGTTGGGACAATCATCCAAAGCTAGGTCAAAGACCTAAGTTACTTTGATGCCATCCATTGGTAGGACTTACATAAATCCCAATCCATCAAAAAAACTTCAATAATGAGACAGAGATCTTAAGGCTAGGCCAAAGTCTTATTTCAAACCGATGAAGAACCATTGAAATTACTCATGTTAATCATCACCTATTGGTCAAACTACTACTGTTGGTCTGATCTTTCCAAGTCTTTTAAAGGACCAAAGTTAGCCCGACAGAGTACTATCGACAAGACTCTCGTCGATCATCACCTATCGGTTAGACTCCTACCTTCGTTGAGAGATAGAGGAATTTTGTCGACTGTTCATGTCATATTGATGGATCTGGTTGATAAGACCGACCATTAGTCACACCAACATGATCATCTCAAACCTTCAGGACCAAGCTGCTTGTTGGTAAGATAATCCAAATGTCTCACCGATTTTGATCTTTTAGGAGTTTTGTGTCAGTAAGTTTGAGGCACATTTTCCAACAATCTCCCACTTGACAAAGATCTTACTAACACCTCCATAGCATGCAAAAACTACTAAGATTCATGGGCACCAACATCCATCGAACTAGAACACCACTTGAACTTGTCTGTGCTCACTGGTTTCGTCAATGCATCTGCAAAATTTTCTAGAGTATCTACGTTTTCTAAACAGACCTTTCCATCCTCCACCATATCTCTCACAAAGTGATACTGCACATCAATATGTTTCATCCTAGCATGGAAAGTAGGATTTTTCATGAGACAAATAATACTACTTTGCATCAAACCTAATGTTAGAATAGGAATGTGTAGGTTCCATGTATTTTGCCTCCATAGTGGACAATGTGACTATAGCCTACCACTTTCTCATCCAACTAACTACACCACCATTCACCATGA
Organism: Sequoiadendron giganteum; assembly: GCA_007115665.2. NCBI lineage: Eukaryota > Viridiplantae > Streptophyta > Pinopsida > Cupressales > Cupressaceae > Sequoiadendron > Sequoiadendron giganteum. The sequence goes on along the minus strand of CM021107.1, from coordinate 55,346,384 downwards.
AAATATATCCATTGGTGGATCTTACGCTATCAATGTCCCTACCCAATCAGAATCCACATACCCACAAATATTGAGAGTCCTCTATGATCCAACCAAATTTCCATGGTAACACAAAACATACTCTGAAGTGCCCTTCAGATATCTAAACACTCTTTTCATAGCATCCCAATGCGGCCTTCTTGGATTTTCCATAAAATGACTATGTACTCACACTACTTAGGAAATGTATAGCCTTGTACAAACCATTACATACATTAAACTACCAACTGCACTTGCATAAGGCACCCTAGTCATGTCCTCCATCTTAGAAGGAGATTTTGGACAATCTTCAATAGATAGCTTCGTTCCTTGTAAAACTAGAACAACTAGTTGCTTGCAATCAGTCATGCCAAACCTCTCTAGAAAATTATTAATATACTTACTCTAGCTGAGCCAAAGTTTTCTACTCTTTCTATCCCTAGTTATTTCCATCCCCAAAATATATCTCGTTGCACCCATATCTTTCATTTCAAATTTTGCAGACAACTGAGATTTTAGATCAAAAATCATAGGCTTACTACTCCCAATGAATAACATATCATCCACATACATGGAAATAATTGAAATATGATCATTCTCATCTTTTTAATAGACACGATGATCAGATTTTGATCTTACAAATCACAATGACAAAAAAAAATGTGTCAAACTTCCAGTACCACATTCTAAGAGACTATTTTAATCCATACATAGATTTTTTCAGCTTGGAAACCAGATTTTCTTTACCTTTTCTCACAAAGTGCTCTAGCTGAGACATATAATTTCTTCTTCAAGATCACCATGAAGAAATTTTTTCTTCACATCCATCTACTCAATCTCCCAGTCATATGTTGCTGCAAGTGACAAAAGAACTCTGATACATGTCAACTTTTCTACTATAGACAAAAATTCTTCATAATCAATGCCCTCTACCTGGGAATATCCCTTTGCAACCAACCTCACTTTATACTTTTCAACATAGCCATCCAAACCAATTTTCTTTTTAAAAACCCATTTGCAACCCATAGGATTTCTACCTTCAGGCAATGAATTTAGATCCCAGGTATCATTTTTCCTTAATGGTGCCATTTCTTCATTCATGGATTCTAACTAGGAATCTGAATCAGACACTTCAGTTGCCTCTTTTTAGTCCTAGGCTCATCAGTGTTAGTAATCAAATTATAGGAACAACTAGAAACCAACATAGAGAATCCATACCTATTAGGTTGCTTCTTCTCACATGTAGACCTCCTCATAGGTTGAGGCTAAAGTTGCAGTTCTTCTTCTTGTTCAGAACTCTTAGAGATTCTCAAACTCTCCTCAATTTTAGGTACAGTATCAATGTGTTGTTCCTCTTTTTCTAGAGTTAAAGGTATTTTAACAACATTATTTTTTTCCTCTTGTTCTTTCATCTCTGACTATAGATCAAATGTAGAAGGTTTCAACTCACGAAATATTACACTTCTGATGTACAATACCTTCTCAGTCATAGGATTCCAAAGTTTGTATCCTTTCACACCAATGTCATAGCCAATGAAGATACACTTAACAACTTTGTTCTCCAATTTAGATCTCTTCTTATCCGACACATAAAAATATGCTTCGTAGCTAAAGACACAAATATGCCTTAGAGAGGGCTTCTTATCATACCAAGCTTCCATAGGTGTTTTATAAACAAGTGCTAACAAAGGAGACCAATTTAAAAATTAACATATTGTAGCCACAATCTCAGCACAAAAATTATGCTCTAGACCAACATTTCTCAACATACTTATTGCCTTCTCCATCAATATCTTGTTCAACATTTCAACAACTCCATTTTGATGCGGAGTTTAAGGTTTAGTTTTATGCATTTTAATCCCATGTTCTTTACAATACCTTTCGAACTCATGAGAAAAAAAATCACCACCATTGTCAGTCCTTAAACACTTTATTTTTCTTCCAGTCTAATTTTCCAAAAGGTTTTAAATTCCTTAAAATGACTAAATACTTCTGATTTACTTTTTTTAAAATACACAAATTCTCTTCTTGAATAATCATCAATAAAAGAAACATAATATTTAGATTTTGATAACAAAGGAACACACACTGGACCACACACATCAGAATGAATGTAATCAAGTATACTAGAATATTTATGAGGACTATAATAAAATGAAAAACGATGATGTTTTCCATATATACAATGTTCACAAAATTCAAATTCCAGGTTACAATCATCAAGCCCCTCAACCACAATTTAATTTTTCAAGTCTTTAAAAAAAATTTCACCAATGTGACCGATCATTTGATGCCAACGCATAGTATTCTCTATTGGAAGTTTAACTTCCAAGGATTTTTCCCCAATAGGAATATTTTATTTATTCTCTTTACAAACAACCTTTTGTGACTTTTCAGAGGCACTATTACATTGAACTGCCAGTGCATCCAACTTGTACAAAGTACCAATTTGAGCACCCCTAGGTAGCACCATTGAGCCTCTAGTCATTTTGCATCCTTTTCTTGAGAATAATACTTACAATCCAACATCATTCAAATTTCTTATAGAAAGTAAATTCTAATTGAAACCTCATATATGCATTACGCCATCAATCCCCTTAATTCTTCCATTAGGAAACTGAATTTTGACTCTTCCATGGCCAACAATTTCCAAAGATGAATCACTTTCCAAATACACCTTTCCACCATCGTATTCTTCATACTTTGTGAACCAGTCTCTACGAGATGTCATGTGGAAATATTCTCTAGAATCAATCAGACAGACATCATTTGATGCTCGAGTTGCCAAGGTTGAAATGAAGGAATTTGCATCACTCTAAGAAGAATCATTATTAGAAGATTTATTCTTATTATTTTTCTCCTCTTTCTAATCCTTTCAGACATGACCAGGTTGCCCATAGTTCTAGCACTTCACCTTGGACTTCTTTCCAGGAGACTTTGATCTCCCTTCTGATTTTGATCTGGACTTCTTATCCTTCCCTTTTTCTTTCGATCTGCCTCGAACAGCAAGAGCCTCCTTCACCATCTCAAAATATTTCTTTTTCATCTCTTCTGATAAAAAATAAGAAACAACATATTCCATCTTAAAAGTGGATTTCATACTCCCAATAGCCATCACCAAGTGATCCCAAGAATCTAGCAAAAAACATAACAATAACATACAGTGATCTTCATCATTGATCTTCACACCCATAGATGCTAATATAGCAATCAACATGTTAAAGGTATTTAAGTGATCAAGAATAGATGATCCTTCTTGCATTTTCAAAGAGTAAAACTTATTTATTAAGAATAGCTTATTCACCAAGGACTTGCCCTAATAAATATCTCCCAATATTTTCCATAAAGAAGATGTTGTCTTCTCTTTATGAACATTTAGAAGAATAGAGTTTATCAAATAGAGCCTTATCAACCCCTTTGATTTTTGATTTTCCAGTTCTCATTCTTCTTGCTTCATATCCTATGGTTTCATTCTAGACACAACAACCCACATATCACCATCAACCAACAGATCTTCCATTTTGAGTTTTCACAACTCAAAATTGTTGCCATTGAATTTCTCAATTTCAATCCTTCGTGATGTACTTTCCATTGCCATCTAAATCTATAATTTGACAATTTCCAGACTTCTACAAGACTTCCACTAAACAAAATTAACACAAAAAACCCAACCTACCCATAAGGATAACACAACTGGTCAGGCTCTAATACCACTTGTTAGGAAAATTTAAGGTGCAAAACAAACTCTCCTAATGTCAAAACTCAGAGAAAAATACAAATATATCTTCAAATTTTACAATTACAATCCATTAAGATGCACATGAAAGGAATAATAGAATAGAGAAATAAACACATACACAATTGGACACCAGACATACGTGGGAAAACCCTTACGGGAGAAAATCCCACCACACCAAAGAAATATCACTTTTATTATAGTAATTGAATTACATACAAGTTACAAACTCTCCTTTCAAATATCAATTCTATAGTAGAAAAATTTCCTTGATCAACCTTGTACAATACAACATAACTATTATAATTCTCTTGAAATGCATACAATGAAATTTACACACTTCATTATGTCTTAATGTTCCAATGCTCATGAAACATATAGTTCAAAACAATAATTATTTGAACCCCTAATCAGTTGCACACCCTACAATTTATCCCATAGCCATAGTTGATTAATTCTTTCAACCAACAGTTTGGTTCATCTTCTAGTTCAACTACATCACGTATCATTGAGACAACAGTTTGTGTCACCAATTCCAAATTACTCATTTGACAATCAAACACACTATAGTCATATGTCGCTTGATCGGTCAGACCTGGGTGACGTATCTTCGACCAAATACCATTGGGATGAGAACACACGTCGATGGAAGTTTTTAAAGCTCATTTGATAGTTCATGTTCTATCGATGAAGTTCTTGCTTGTGATCTCATCAGGGAGACTTACCTCGATCGATTCCATCAAGAAAACCAATACAGTCAGGATGATCATCCAAAGCGAGGCCAAAGACCCAAGTGAATCTAATTCCATCCATCAGTAGGACTTACGATGATCCCAATCCATCTGCCAAACTTCAAACATCCGATAAAGATCTTAAGGCTAGGCTAAAGTCTTATTTCACATCAATGAAGAACCATCGGTAGGACTCATGTTGATCATCACTCATTGACCAGACTACTATGTCAGTTCCATCTTTCCAAGGCTTATCAATGACCAACATTAGCTTGATTGAGTAACATCATCAAGACTCTCACCAATCATCACTTGTTGGTTAGACTCCTACCTTCACTGAGAGATAGAGGACTTCTGCTAACTATTCAGGTCATACTGATTGATCCTGTCAGCAAGACCAACCATTAGTCACACCGACATGATCATTTTGAACCTTCAAGACCAAGCTTCTTGTTGGAAAGATAGTCTATATGTCTCACCAATTTTTCTCTTTCAGGAGTTTCATGTTAGTAAGTTTGAGGCACATTTTCCAACATTGCTACATAGGGCCCGGTGCAGGAGGTGCAAGAGGTCTAATGTTGACATACTTGGATAGGTCAAATTTCAATAGTGGTCTGATACCTTTAATGATTAACATGGAAATATATATTATCCCCATGCTCATCTAGAACATTTTCTATCATTTGTAGATTGGTGGGATTACTAAGGTATTTGTCAATTGTAATCTCGGGTTGATTAACCATGCTTTCATCAGGAGGAGATTGAGTGTTGACCTTAGTGTTAGATTGCAATGAGCCACTATTGGTGGGTTGATCCTAGGGAATTTTAGGTTGAGTACCTTGAGGTTGTTGTTTCTCCATGAGTCTCTTCACTTGTGATTAGGTGGTAACGAGAATGAAAATGCAAAACAACTAGGTGGCTACAATGACACTAATCTCTAGGATGCACTTAAATGATGACCTAAATGATGACTAAAGTATCAATTGGATGGGATGATCAATTAATGGATTGATTGATTGAATTGGATGAGATGATTTGGATAATTGGTAGGATTGGATCCGATTGGATTGATTAGTTTGATTGGATGATTGATGAGAAAGGATGATTAATAGGATTGGATTGGGTTGATGAAATTGACTCTAAACTAGGTTTAGGGGCTTAACATGATGATAAAAATATGATCACAACATAAAATCTACCTCATGATGAGAGGAAATTGATAAGGCCATGGAGGATTAATAACTTAGGATGAATAACAATCCTAACTAAGCATGGATGATAATGATTAGGGTTAGTTACCTAGCCCAATTGGATAAAAATTCCCTAAAGAGAATTCTAAAGGATTTGAATTGAGGAAATGATGATGGAAATGCAATCTAGGGATGTCCTAAGATGTACCTATGTGATCCGATTGAGGATTCAATGAATTTTGAAAAATGAAAATGACCTAAAATGACAATTATAGGTAGATGGATGATGATAAAAAAAAAATTGATCATGGAAACAGACTCAAAAAATGATAGACTTTCAATGGTTAAGAGGGTTAAATCTTGGGAGTCTTGTATGGGAAGTGCATACTCCTCTATGTCTAGCAAGATTTCCCCTCTAGGTAATGGTTTCACCTATCTAAAGGTCAGCAGAATCACCTCTGTGTATGATAAGATCGGCTCTTTCTAGAACTCAAGCTCACCTATATCTTGAGATACAAAAGAAATAGGCAGACACTAGATAAAAATTCGCCTATTAATGTTTCAAGATCACCTATCCATATGACAAGATAAACTTTCTAAGACACAGGATCGCCTATATCTTCAGACACCTAAAAGGAAACAGGTAGACTCAAGACACAAAATCGCCTATCTAAGGATCAAGTTCACCTCTTTCTTTAGATGTACGAACACAAACAAAAATGCCCATCTAATGTTCAATGGATTCACCTATGTATTGAATTTTATGGATGGGGATAGTATAGACAGATGCAAGAATGCCCCTATGGACAACAAGTTCACCTATGAGGGAAGTAGGATCACCTATTCTAAGGGAACAAGAAGACGTGGGGTCGCCTAATGGAGGGACCCACAGGAAAATTTCCCCCTAACAAAGATGATTTCACCTAAAGGATGACATAGACCAGACTTGAGACACGGAATCGCCCTTGTGTAGGGTAGGATCGCTTCTCCATAATGAAAATTTTCCCCTGTGAGAAGAAATTTTTCCACTAAGGGTAGGGGCAGACTACTAAAAAGGATAGAAAACATGACAAAAGAAAAACAAAAGGCTGGATTGACTCGGATTGATGACAAGCACTGGTATCACACAAGAAGACACACCAAGAAACACAATCCTAGAATTGTCCCCTAGGTGATGAAATCTCGGGAAAGTACTGCTAAAGGAAGTAAATAATAGATTATTCAGCTAGTCCCCAAGGTCGTACATAGCGTAAGGGGAGAGCATAGATACACTAGCACCACTTGGGTGGAGTGGACTGGACTGCAATGATTTACAATTTCCCGTCACCCAGGATCACCAAAAGGTGCAAGGGGACTAGATACATCAACAATTCATTCCCAAACACAATTAACAAGGTTAATTGACCATCTAATTAATCTACGTGTGCCTAAGTTAGCTAGAAAAACAACAAATAGAGCTAACTAAGGCTTCGATCACTCATCCACAATCACTGAAAACTAGGTTAGCTGGTGATTATCCAAAACTAATAACAAATTTTAGCTCAAACTAAAAAATTTAAGGTCCTAGATTTTACCAATTCGCCTTTGTGTCAAATAAGTTAACTCTTGTGTATGGAGCAAGATTACCTATTCTAAGAGATGGGAAAAGTCATAGTTTCCTATTCCGTGGAGGGGCATATACATTTTCTCCTTTGTAACTTGTGCAAATTCACCTCTATATTAAGTGGGTTCACCCATCCTCACATCTCTGCCCCTAGATTTTTTAATTTGTATTTTTGATTGTAAGTTTTCCCTTTATACAAAAGGGTGATAGCGTTTTTCCCTCCTTTTAATGTAGGTATGCCCCTACATCAGGAAATCTCACCCATCTAGGGTGGATTCACCCATGTATATCAAATCTAAACCTACAAAAATTTAGACAAGAAAAAATCAAATAGACCCACAACATGGGTCCCATCGAGCATGCCAGAGATGTGTGCAAGTGTTTGTATCCCTAAATATGCAATACAATTGAAATAAATGCAAAAGAAAGAACACAAAAAACCACTTGGATTAGGCCTAGTTGAATCTAAACAAAACACAAATGAAATTGAAACATTTTACCCTATTTAGATTGATGGTTTAGTTGGCCCTCTGGATGCTTGGTATGTGTGCTCCTTGATGACAAAATGGCTAAAATCCTAGCTCTAAATGATTGTGGAGTGATGAGGATTCTAATGATGCAAATGGGTATTGTAATGGATGTAAGATGAGAGCTCAAGGGTGGCTGCAACAATGGTCAATGCACAATGATATCTTGAGTTCTTGGTTGATAGAATGGATTCTCAAAGTTGTGTTGTTCTATGTGTTAGTAAAATAAGAGAAATTCCACCATTTTTAGGGGAACTACCTCTAAAGCAATGAAGAGTCTAGATTTAGGAATGATGGATGAGATCAAGGGTTAGGGTGTGTTGATAACTCACAAGCCATCACATCTTGACATGTGGTGGATGATGTGGAAAATGGAGGTTGACATGGAAGTGACATGAATGTATTAGGTTGTACCTTGGGAAGGGATAAGATCTCCCCATAAAGGAGGTCCTTGTCCACATATGTATGAGAGGACATGTGAGGAATTAAAAATTCCTCACAAATCCTCATGCGGATGGAAGAAAGAATTTAAAATTCCTTAAAATTCATTGGGTAAATAAATGCGAATTAAAAATTCACATAGGGAAGGGGTTTGTTGGCAACACAAGGGAAAACAACTGAGAGGGGGGATGAATAAGTTGTCATAGATTTTCAAACCTATTTAACCTTATTAACCTTTAATATCAAATCTAATTAATAACAATGAGAACATGAATCAACCACACATAACACCAAGAGTTTTTTGCATGGAAACCCTATTAGGGGAAAAACCACAATGGAGGTTAATCCACAAGTTATACCTTGTTAAAAGTATAAGATAAATATAAGAGGAATGGACATGCACTCAGGTGCACTGCCTAGAGTTCACTACCGAAAGGAAGACTCATTGTCTTATTAAAAATATTCAGATTAAAACCATTTAAATAATTTGAAATGAGAAAGTAGAATCTACTCATGCCTAAGTACAGTTTTGATTAAGCACATGAACACTTCTTTACTTTCTTTCACTCCTTTGCACACTCTTCTCTACCTTCAAATGATCTAAACCATTTTTGCACATACCACTCACACACTTCACTTCACACATGTCTAAAATGAGATAAACAATCTCTTATATATATATATATATATCCACAACAAGAAATTGCATTGCTTTATGTCAACTTCGACGTAATAATAGAATGAATGCAAACTGTTGGCCCAAAAAAAAATATTATCAATGTGCATCAACCAAAGTCAGAAATAAAATAGTAGAGACCCAAAACAATGTCCTTGAACACAAAACACCTTCAAAGATTCTTCCTTGAAGATCCACAACACGTTTCGACCACCTTATCGGCCATGAATATGAGAAACATGAACACACAAGATAAAAAATCTGATCCCGAGCACAATGATCACTATCAATGTGCAACATAGATAGATTATGATCTAGAAACATCCATGAACACTTCAGTAACATATGGAACAACTCAAATTACCATAATCACATTGCAATAAAAAAATATCTATCAGAATAGAAAAATTTATAACTTTCTCAAATCTTCAGGTGCACCTCTAAAACTTACGAAGTAGAAAATAGATAGGCTTGAGAAAAAACCATTTAATCTACAACATCTCGCTATCAACACAATTAATTTTCTATCATACTGATCTTCACTACTTCACAAACAACTTGTAACATATTTATTACAATTTTATCAATATCCTCGAAATATACACTCTTAAAGACATTAATGCAAATAGTGTTGACATCAATGACAAACACATATCAGCAATACAACCACAACATCCAAAAATCTCCCCATTTGACATTGATGGCAACACTTGATGTGAAAAATACACCATCAATGCAACCAACTCTTCTTCCAACAATCTCCCCTTTACACATTGATCTTCTCACCCTTAGTTCACAATGTTCTTCTTCCCCTTTCTTTTGGATCTTCCATATTTTTTTATGTTACTCTTCTCCCCCTTTGACATCAATGGAAAAGGTACACAAGATCTAAATCATCTAACTACTCCCCTCTGAGTAGAAGCCACCACAACATCAATTTGGATCAAGATATTACTATGAATGCATAGATGATGCAAAGACTATGCATCTTATTTTTTATTGAGAGGTGTAATCACCCCTAAATTCCCTCTGAGATACTCAAAATTATCCTTGGGAAAAGGTTTAGTAAAGATCTCTACAATATTTTCCTTAGTAGGCACATACTCCAGTCTGACTTCCTTATCACTCACTTTATCTCTCAAAAAGTGGTATTTGATATATATATGTTTGGTCTTTGAATGCAACACCAGATTCTTAGAAATTTTTATATCACCTGAGTAATCATAGAATATAGCAGTAGGTTCATCATACACAACTTTGATATCTTTCATCCACAATACTTGAGTAAAATTGTTAGTAGAAACAATATATTCTACCTCTATAGTAGACAAGGAAATGACATTCTTCTTTTTGCTTAACCATGGAATCAGCTTCTTTCCCAAGAAAACTACATCACGACTAGTATTTTTCCTATCATTCACATATCCTTCCCAACAAACATTAGCAAAGGCACTTAAATTAAGTCCATCATATTTAGGATAAAATGATATTCCTTAGGATCATCTTGAAATATAGAAACAATTCATACAACATTCATGATATTAGGTCTAGTTTGAGTCAAATATAGTAATCCACCAATCATTGATTTGTATCTGGTCTAGTTTTCCTTCTGAGAACAATAATATTGTGTCAACTTACATCTAGTCACCATTGGTGTACCAACTAGTTTTGAATCTTTCATACCAAACTTCTTTAGTATTTCTTTCACATACTTGAACTAAGATATAAAGATCCCTTTATCCACCTGAGTAATTTGTAATCCTAGAAATAATTTAAAATTTCCAATCATTGATATCTCAAACTCATTTTTCATCTCATTAGCAAAATTCATGCACAAAACATCATCTCGTCCAAAGATGATATCATCAAAAAATACTTCCATAAACAAATATTTATCATCATCAATCCTGAAATATAGATTACTATTAGCAGTACCTTTGTTAAGTCCAAGCTTCAGTAAATACTTATCTAATCTAGCATACCAAGCTTTAGGGGATTGCTTGAGTCTACACAATTCTTTCTTCAACTAACAGACCATATCTCCCTGATCAGTCAATTGAAATCCATCAGGTTGCTCAATATATACCTCTTGTTCTAATTCACCATTTAGAAATGTTGACTTGACATCCATCTGATAAAATTTATAGTTTTTGTAAGCAACAAAAGCAAGAAACAATCTCATAGCTTCAATTCTAGCAATAGGAGAATTTTTTTCTTCAAAGTCAATACCTTCCATCTGAGAGTATCCTTTACATACCCTTCTTGCTTTGTTTCTAATAACTTCACCTTGTTTATTCAGCTTGTTTCTAAAAAACCCATTTAGTTCCAATTACATTTTTTTCTTTAGGTCTAGGAAAGAGACTTCATGTCTTATTCTTCTAAAAAAAAATTAGTTCTTCTTTCATTTATTCAATCCAATGTTCATCTTTGCATGCTTCATTGACATTACTTGGATAAGTCTATGAAAATTAAATAGTATTCTTTTACAATTCTTCTCCTAGTCTGGACACCTTTGTTCTTATCTCTATAATATGATTTTTTGAATGATTCAATATCACATACCTTGGAGTCTTAGAGTTTTCTTGAATTTTAGGCTCTTGGGGTCTCTCTTTTGTAATTTTACTAGTCTTTTCTTCTTGTTCTTCATGATTCACCAGAATGATCTGAACTTGATTTGAAGTCTGACTCTTGTTTTTACTATCATTCTAATCATCAGAATCATATCCACAGGTTCTGGAGGGTCTGGAAATGTCTTTATCAACCTTAACATTTTCACTTTCAATCATTTTCTTCAATCTCTTGTTGTAGGATTGGTAGCCCTTGCTATTTGTAAAATAACCAAGAAAGATTCCTTCAGCACTTCTAGCATCAAACTTTCCTAGATCTTCATCTCTCTTGATATAGAATTTACTCCCAAAGATTTTGAAATATCTAACAGTAGATTTATGACCAAACCATAGCTCAAAAGGAGTCTTATCAGTATTACCTTTGATTTGTACACGGTTAAGGATATAAATAGTAGTACTCACAACTTCTCTCCAATGGATATGAGGGACATTTCCTTCCAACATCATAGTTCTAGCAGCATATTGAACTATTATGTTCTTCCTTTCCACAACTCCATTCTATTGAGGGGTCCATGGTGTAGATAATTTTCTCTTTATCCCATGTTCTTCACAAAAATAATTAAACTCACTGGAAGTAAATTCACCACCTCTATCTAATCTCAGATGCTTAATCTTAAGATCTATCTCTATCTCAACCTTAGCCTTAAAGATCTTGAACTTTTCTAGAGCTTCAGATTTCTCCCTTAAGAAAGTAACCCACATCATCCTAGAGTAATCATCAATAAGCAACATCAAGTACCTATAACCTTATAGACTTTTGATTCTAGTAGGACCACACAAGTCAGTATGCACAAGCTCCAACAATTCATTTGAACAATGATGTTTTTTGTGAAATGAAATTCTAGTTTGTTTTCCTAGCTGGCATTCCTTGTATATTGTATTAGTAGGATTTACCAGCTTAGTAAGATCTCTCACAGCTTGTGAGGATCTTATCTTGATAATATTGTAAAAGTTTACATGACACATTCTTCTATGCCACAACCAACTTTCATCAACTTGAGCAATCAAACAAATTTTACTACTAGCATTCAGATGAAATATGTTACCTTTTTTTAAGTACCTGAAGCAATCACATTTTCATAACTTCACATTATTCTACACTTTCCATCTTTGAATTGAATATTATATCCCTTATCAACCATCTATCCAACACTCAAAAGATTATTCTTCAAACCTTCAACATAAAGACCATCATCGGTATTATGCTTACCATCAAAAGAAATACATCCTCTTCCATGTATTATACCAGTATTTTTATCACCAAATCTTATAACACACCATCATACTTCTCCTAGCTTACAAATTTGATTTTATCACCTATCATGCGATGCAAACATCCACTATAAATTACCCATTCATCTTTTTCTTCAACACGAGCATATAGTGATTTCTCCACATTTGTACAACTAGAAGATTTAGTAGACACAAAATTATTTTCTTTGATAGAAATAAACACAAACTCATCTTCACTTACATTCCCTTTGTTAGATTCATCATCTGTCACACCTACATCAACAACATAATAACACTTCTTGTGAAATTTGGGCTTGTAGGGTTTTGGCTTACGAACTGTTTCTGGACACCTTGCTGCAAAATGACCTATCTTGTTGCAAGAATAACATTTAATAGGTAACTTTCCTTTATACTTACCTTCTCCTCTAGCTTCCCTTTTGAAAATAAGTGCTTCAAGATCATTCAGTTCTCTTTCTTATTCTCCAATCTATCTCATTTCTTCCTCATATCTAAGTATGTTTCTAGAAGAACTTTCAATTGGATCATATCTTTTCTTTTTTCTCCCGGAAGTAGTAGCTTTAAATGAATTTTTTTTTCTTAGGAAGGGAATCACTGAATTCACTCAACTCAAAAGTAGTAAGTTTTCCAACAAACATATCTTTGGTTATGTTTGTCACAATTCAAAGCTCCTGAATGGCTGCAACTTTAATTTTGTATTTATCAAGAAAGGATATAAGAACTTTAGCAACAATCTCTGATTCATCCACCTGTCCACTAGCACATCTGATACAACACACAAGTTCATTCACTCTTTGCATGAAAGTAACAATATTCTCATCATTTCCCATCTTCAATAGTTCATATTTTCCTTTCAGGCACTGTAGATTATCCATCTTCACATTAGCATCACCTTCATATAAATTTTAAAACATTTTCTAGATCTCATAATCAGTCTTAAGATCCATAACATTTGTCATCTTAGAATCAGTCAAAGCACTAAAAAATGCTTCCTTAGCCCTCATGTTATATTCAACATCCCTAATCTTAGCAGTAGTAGTAGGACCATTCAAAGGTTTAGCAAACCTATTGCATGCAATGTGCCAGTAGGATTCACCAATGCATCTTAGATGACACTCCATTTGAATCTTCCACAAAGAATAATTTGTTCCATCAAATATAAGATTATCCTTCTCGTCGTTGCCATCATGGATCACCTCAAGTTGTTAAAATTCTTCCAAGGAACCCGCTCTAACACCAATTGTTAGCAACACAAGGGAAAACAACTGAGAGGGGGGGTGAATCAGTTGTCACATATTTTCAAACTTATTTAACCTTATTAACCTTTAATCTCATATTTGATTAATAATAGTGAATGCATGAATCAACAACTCATCAGAAACACACAATAAACCAAGATTTTTTTTACGTGGAAACCCTGCTAGGGGAAAAACCATGGTCAAGGTTAATCCTCAAGTTATACCTTGTTAAAAGTATAAGAAAAATATAAGAGGAATGCACATGCATTTAGGCACACTTCCTAGAGCTCACTCCTCGAAGGGAGACTAGATGTCTTACAAAAAATATTCAGATTAAAACCATCTAAAGAATTTGAAATGAGAAAGTATCATCTACTAATGCTTGAGTACATTTCCGGTTAAGCACATGAACACTTCTTTACTTTATTTCACTCTTCTTCACACTCTTCTCTTCCTTTGAATGATCTAAAAAAATTTTGCACATAACACTCGTACAACTCACTTCAAACATGTATCAAATGATATAAATAATCGTTTATATATATCTGCAACAAGAAATTACAATTCTTTATGTTAGCTTTGACACAATAATAGAATGAAAGCAAATTGTCAGCCCAAAACAATAAATATTATCAATGTGCATCAACCAAAGTTGGCCACAATATAGTAGAGACCCAAAAAAATGTCATCAAACACAAAACACCTTCAAAGATTCTTCCTCGAAGATCCACAACAAGTTTCAACCACCTTGTCGACCATGAATATGAGAAACATAAACACGCAAGAGAAAATCTTGAATCATGAACACAATGATCACTGCGGGCATGCAACACAAATAGAGTATGATCTAGAAACATCCATGAACACTTCAGTAACATACGCAACAACTCAGATTACTAGAATCACATTATCTTCTTCCATTAACACAACTTGCAGTAACAAAATAGCTATCAGAACACAAAAAATTATAACTTTCTCAAATCTGCATGCACACCTCTGAAAATTATATAGTAGAAAATAGATAGGCTTGAGAACAAACCCTTTAATCTATAACACCTCACTATCAACAAAATGAATTTTCTATAATACTGGTCTTCACTGCTTCACAGACAACCTGCAACATATTTATTATAATTTCCTCAATATCCTCCACATATATATTCTTAAAGACATTAATGCTAATAGTGTTGGCATCAATGACAACCACATATCAGCAATACAACCACAACATCCAATAGGGTTTCCTTCTTGAAATTGAGAAATAATTTAATGTAGGTTGATTTAGCAGATATTCCTTAAATGGCATGGAGATTAGATTAGCATAATTACGTGATTAAGGAGGATGTGACCCCAATGATGATTAGCGGTCTATGCATCCTAATCATATATTAATTAGATTAATTTGGATTAAAAATAATTATGAAGGATGTGACATGAGGGGAGAGAAGAAAATGAATTAAAATCTAATTTAATTCATAAAAGATAAAGTGACTAGATCAAATAAATTGGGGTATTTATTTAATTGATTTATTAAATAGCTTAGAGGAAATTATATTAAGATGAAATACTAATAAATTATGGAGTTATTTAGTTAATATGGATGAAGGATGCAAGATAGAAGAATACAAGGGTGAATTTGACTATATGGGGGTGGTCAAATTCGGGTGTCTACATTTGTAATGAGCACAAAAATATTTCCATAGTATAATACACATAATGGGTCTGTGAAACACATGTTGCAAGGTTTGAATACCTTTTTTGAGAAATCTTAAAGCCTGCAGCCAAGGTGATTTGTCCAGCGACTGACCATTACTAGAGGAGGGGTAACCACCAAAATTTTTATTGATTGAGAAAAATCCCATCATGAAACTAGAGCCACCCTAATGGAGCTAGGGCTTAATTTCTTCCTAGGCTCTCCAAATTATTTTGGCCACAAAATTCCCCACAATCTAGACTAGTTCCTTGATAACCAAAAGGGTTTGAAAGTCAATCACCTTCTAGGCTAGTCTATGAATAGGAAATCTGGATTGAATGCAATGCTTGAGGAGAATTTTCTAGGATTCATCTCCATTAAGAGCTATGATTATCCATTTCACACATAGGGAAATCCCTTTTCAATGAGTGGAGAGCACGCCAATCCCTCTAGAGTCTCTAAGTAGGTACACAAACTCCCAAGCTACATGGTGAAACCCTTGATGAGTCTTAGAAGAGGCATAAAGATATTTGTGTATCATCTTCTCAAGCTTAGCGTAAGAAGCTTTCAACGGATCCCAACAAGAAGAATAGTAGATGTACATAGCGATTAATATTTTAGAGAAGACCTAAAATTTCTCAGCCAGGGAAAGAAGCTTGGTAATCTAGTAAGCTATATTTTTCTCAATCAAAGAGAGAATTGCTTTCCACAAGTCTATTGGGGAAGCCTAGAAGGAAAAGGGAATTTTGAGAAATTAAAATATTTCCCCTAGCCCAATCCACTTCCAACCATACTATTGAAACCACTGAGCAGTGGGAAGAATAGACTACCTATAGAACAAGGATTTATGCCATTGAATGGCGAAGCTAGAAGGAAGGCAAGAAATCTTAAGGCAATCCAAAGCCACTTTGATATTGTTTTCTTCTTCTAGAAGAGTGAGGAAGGAGTCATCGAAAAAATGGTCGTTAACAAGTTAAGATTTTGAATTGGGAAAATAAATGTGTCTAACTCATGGTTGGGAAACAACATTATCCAGAAAATAACCAAACCGTTCAACATCAAGCACATAGAGTAAGGTGGAAAGAAAACAACCCTGCCTAATGGAGCGAAACAATTCAAAGGCAAGGGATGGGTAACCATTGATGGTGATGCAAGTAGAGGCATTTCAGAAAAGAATTTGGAAAACCTGAATGAAATTAGGGCCAAATCCCAAGGCAACCAACATGGTGAGAATAAAATTCCATTCAATGCATTCATAGGCTTTAGCAAATTCAATCTTGAGAAAAATGGTTTTCTGGTTGGAGCATCTGACCCATTCCATTCCTTCCCACATGGAAATGATATTATCCAAAATAAATCAGGATTTAATGAAACCAATTTGTTTTGGGTGCAAAATTTCAAGAAAAAGATGGAATATTTTCAAGGCAAGGGCTTTGGCAATAATTTTGTAGGATACATTGAGAAGAGTGATAGGCCACCAATCGTAGATATCCTCAAAATCGCCAGATTTTGATATGGATTTATTATTCCCTTTTTTTATTATGTTTCGAAGGGTTTTATAATGAAAAGGTTCAAGATAGACTTTATGTAAATCATGCCCAACATTTTCCCAAAGGGATTTGTAAAATTCACATGAGAATCCATCAACGTTTAGATCTTTTTCATCCACCATGGTGTGAGAAGCCTCCTTAAGGTCTTCAATAGTGAGAAAATTCTCACAAAAATATTTCTAGGTTAAAGATAGCTTGTTTGGAAAAACAACAAAACAATCTTAAAGAGCTTTCTGACACTAGAATGTGTACTCCTGAGCAGTGAACACTTGTTCATAATGCCTAACAAAGGCCTGGAGAATGTCAGGTAGCTCACAAAGCACTTAGGTTCCCTCTTTTATTTTTTTGATGCTAGGAGATAAGTGCATGGAACGAAGGGCCAAAAATAATCTTTGGAGGCATAGTCACCAATTTTTAGCCAGTACAATTTGACCTTGATTTGTGCACCTCTCATAGTATAATTATCTACAACTTTCTTTTTATGCCTTAATTCTACCACCTTGACTTACAATGAAAGGGAGAAGGGGCTAGCTAGCAGAGCCTTGGGAGCTGAGCAGAGGTCAGTTGTGGTCACCTCATAAGACTTGTGACAAAAGATGGCCAGTTGGTGCCCATAAATGTGAATAAACCTTTCTGTGTGAGTGATGGGATCATTTCACCAAGCAATCCAACTTGTATTATGAGCAGGACTACTCTCCAAATTCCAAACCATATGGATGTGGGATGGCATGGGCTAATGATGCAACAAAGATGTGTTTAGGAAGAACTAAGTCTTACTAGCACAAGGTTATCTTAACTCCCATTGAATGTGAAAAGAGACAGGGAAATGATCAAACAACATCACATCCACTAACAGCTTGATCAAAAGTGAAGAGTTGTCAAAAGAGAAAAAATATTGAGTCAAGATCATGGAATTATTGAGGTGCTTAGATATCCTATCATAACCAACTTGATAATTACACCAAGTGTGTCAGAGAGAATGAGAATGGTGGTAGCCAATATTGGGATAAAAAATCCCCAATTTATTATGCATGTAAAACCATGCCTCTCATTCGCCAATTTCCCATATGAATGGTAGAGTACCATATTTTCATACACCAACTTAACCATATTTTAATCCCCACACAATATCCATGTAGAAAATGATAGTGAATCATCAATCCAATGGCATAGAAGAGCTCTTTCAACAACATCATACTAGGCATAAACATTGATAATCCAAAAAGAATGATTATCAATGTTGAGAAGAATCTAGATGAGCCGATGTGTGGGATCAGACGCATGATCAACCACACAAGAATTCTATCATGGGGACAAAAGGGTGGTTGCTCCACCATTTCTAGACTCATGTTCAGTACAAAACATTTTACTAGTTGGCCAAATAGATCAACAAGCTGAAGAGAGCATAAAACTAGTGATTTTCTCTTCTTGGAGACAAAGCACTTCAATACCAGCATATTTCTATAGATTATCCCTAATAGAATACATCCTAGGGAGGTCTGTTAGACTTCAAACATTTTATGAGAGGAAATTTATGAGTGAAAATCCTCCATATTGTCAAAAAAATTTGCCTCAACCAAAGTAGAGAAGCGATTCTACAAAAATTCTAGTAGAACTAAGCTAATTTGAATGTTTGGAGAAGAAATTATTTGTTTCTCTTGAAAATATTTTCCTTCTTTCAAAGGCGGAGAAGGGCTACAAGACCACCTTTGAGCTCCCAAAACAAGAGAAGATTCAGGTGGTTGTTCTATCATGATGGCAATAGGCTGAGGTGTAACCTTAAGGCTTGGCTACACTGATGTTGTGGAAGACCCAACTTGGGTCTCTTTCCCATTCACTGAAAGGTTTGAAAATTATGTGGCTCACTTCGAGACTTTGGAAATTGTCCCAGGTCCATTGGAATTATTTTTTATGGTTCATAACCATTGTCCATTTCTGTAGTTTGGTAGCAGGAACTATATGCCTAATGGGGCTTTTCAAAATCCTATAGTGGCAAAGGAGTACAAGGAACTACCAAAGAGAAATAATTAATCTTGTGGTCTGTGGACTGACACCTATAACACGTGTTCAACATATTAAAATAAGTTACTTTTTGGGTATCCCAGAGAGCTCCAATTTGGATTTCAATGGACTCCTTCAAATAGACTCATTTCTCGGGTCGAGCCTGAAAGAACCTATTTGGTTCAATACAATTGACCTTCCTTAGAGAGGATACAATATATTGCAAAAATGGCATGCAAGGCAAAGGAAAACACAAAAACTCAATCCAAACCAGGATCCACAACTTGGTATCATCTAAGACAAAAAAGTCTAGAGTCCATGACTAGAATACCAACAAAGATGATTGGACATACCATGGACCATGATTCAGGATTTCCTAAACATGACTAACCTCTACAAAGCGAAAAAGAAAAAACCCTTGGTTAAATTTTGGATTATATCAAGGCAAGCCCATGAGGGACCCAAGCCTTGTGGACCCATTCCTTAAGTACACTTTCAAGGGGAGTCCTCCCAACAAAATAACCAACAAGAGTATGTTGCTCAAGCCATTGACATGTATAATCAAAATTTAGCAAGGGTAAAACCACATCAATCGGGCAGTCAAAAGACTTACCTCATGAAATACTTTCAGAATAAATTTCCAAGGTAGCTTGATCAGAGGGGGAGCTATTGAGCAGATTCATCGAACCACCAACACAAGAAAGAATTGTTGGGTTAGATTTGGTTGAAGGCATAATAAAACCAATAAGTCCACAGTAAAAGCGGGCGTACATAGTAAATGAGAAAATCCTGCACCTATGATGCAATATGATGCAAGAGGGGCCAAGCATGATGATAGACACACAAAACCCTAACAGATCTCATCCATCCTTATAATATTTTTTCAATTTCTTTGGGAAATTCGGCATAAATATTCTATTTTATTCATGTATGATATAAATCATTATACTAATTTATAATTCATTGCACATGTTTTGATCATCTCTCTTAGATTCATATCACACTAGGTTATAAATAAAAAATTAATAGAGAATAAGGTTTAGAACTATGGCTTGCACTCTCTCACATCAATATTTGGTTCCATTGTTAGGACCTTTGTATTTGGTATAAATTAGATGATTGAACCTTAATAGTATTTAAATGGTAAGGATATTCTACGAATAAGTTATCGTAAATTGGATGGAAGTGATTTTTATGTTCTTTAGTAAAACACACAAGGTCTTAGCCCATGATAGGATTTAGGCCTAAGATATATTCCAAATAAAAAGGGGGATCCTAAAAGGGATTTCAATTAAGTGCAATCATTGAGGAAGTTTTAGTTTGATTCATTAGGGATGAATTAAAGGATTAATAAAATACTAGAAAAAATACCCATGTTAGATGGAGAGAGAGAGAGATTGTCGAAGAAATGAAGATATCTTACCAATTGGACATGGAATATTAGAGAATATTGAAACAATTCTAAGAGAATGAAGAGAGATAATTCAAGATAATAGAGATTAATATTTTTAATCATCTTTGGAGTATAATATGAGGGCTACTACTTAGAATTTGAGAATGTTGAGAGTCTTAATACTCAACTATAAAAGGGATAGATTTCCATAGTAAAACACAATTACAATAACATATTTGAGCACTTAATCACCCAAATAATGAGAGAAAAATAATATCTTACCAAATTAATAGATTGGATAAAGTAATATGATAAATATAAGGATTTATTGAAGTTATTTCTTAGAAGTAAGAGTTCTTAGCTAGTTTGTATATGTAAGGGTTCTCCACTATTTAAATTTTTTCCTCATGATCCATGTTCTAAATTAGATCTATCAAAAATTAAGGTCACCATTATTCAAGGGTTTAGGGATTCAATAACCTATATATTTATTTTGAAACCTCTAGAATTTGTGTTTGAATATTCAAATAGTGTGGTAAGTAAAAGTTTTATTTAAAAAAATAAAAGATGATGGAACCATGGAGTTTCAAGAAAGAGAGAAGAATGATATAAGGGATATTTTTAATGAGCTATCCATAAAAATAATTAAATCACTTGAAGAAGGATGAAATATTCCCATATTATTTAATAAAATCACATTAACAAATAAGAAATTACCAAAAACTATATCTTTAATAAATGAAACAAAACCTTAAATAAATGACCTGCTCATACTAAGAGCCATTTCCTAGGTAGTTTAAGTCAATAATTTTCTTATCCAATGATATATTTAGTGAGTTGGTGTGAAATATTTTTTACCTATCTAGTTCACTTATTAGGTCCTATTTTCTTGTTAAGTTTACTTAGTTTCTAGGTATATTTCTAGAAATCCTAATTATCATTAGATCTTATCTTCTCTCATGCCATTTACTTCTTGTGTCTTAGGTTATTTAATTATTATTGTCTCATGTCATAGGATTAATACACTTTTCATGATCTTGTCTAATCCTATCTCTCACCTTTCCTATATAAGAAAGGCCCCATTGTAATTTTTTGAATCATATAGGATGTATTGTCATTGATCTATTATTGATCATTATAAACTATTACATCAATATTAGGAAAGTTTTTATCTTGACTCACTCTCTTGTAGAATGATTTTTTTTTAGGTGATGTACTAGGTTGTGGGAAATCACTATCAAATCTTACATATTGGACCATTCCAAACAAAGGAAGAGGTAGATATAATGGATTTTGTATTTTTATGTTAAGAGTTATTGGGAAAATAGTTCTTTGATTTTAAATTTACTAGCTACAAAGGTAAAATACTATAGTTGGTTAAACAAGAAAAATATATAAAGAGAAGTATGAGTTGAAATGATTTCAAGAGGAAGATACTTAAATAATAAAATACAATCCAGGAAATAAAAATGAAGTGAAGGATCAACTTCATAAAATATTGGGAAAATAAAGGTGTCTATCACTAAGATAATTAAACAAAACCATATTAATTTCCTAATATTTAGAAAGGATAATAAGGAATATATTAGAAATATATTTTTTGTTGTATCCACATAGAGGATAAATAAAGTGATGGATAATCAGACTAAGTTGTATGACTTTGTAGGAACACTTGGGGAATGGTATATGAAAGTATTCACTAAACATAATAGTGGATAGATTTAAAGGAGATATTTCCAAATAGTTTTAAGTCCCAAAATTTCTTTGAAATAATAAAAAAAATGAGGGATATGATATATAATAGAGGAGAAACCATGAAAGATTATAAAAAAAGACTCAAAGAGGTGGTTAGATGGCTAGAAGATCCAATGATTGATAAATAGAGAGTGGAATGAATTATCTCTAAAATACTACCTTATATTTGGGAATCTTTGGATGGTCTAATTTCAATTAATATGTGGAGGCAATAAAGTTAGCCTCTAAAATTGAAGCACAACTATATAGAATGAAAAATGAAAAGGAATAGAGCATAGAAATAGAGAATTTAAAATTAGAGTTGGAAAAATTAGAGATGATGAAAAAAATTAATCCATATATGTATAAGAAATCCCAAAGGTTTGGAAAAATATTGTATCATATGCAATATCATGGGTACAAAAAAATCACAATAGAGGAACAACACATGTACAATAAAAAAAATACAAGTGACACCCAAAAATAAAGATAATAAACCATCCACTATTAATAGGAATTATTATGGTAATATAATTTATTAAAGTGGTATTAGAGGAAGATGCTAAGGTCAAAGGAGAAAATAATAAGTAACATGATATAAGTGTGGTGACACAGGGCATTATGCCAATGAGTGTAGAGAAGAGAAAATTAAGATATGAAATTTTTTTAGTGATTCTATATGTGATTATTTTAGTTGTTGAAGGGAAATATAGTAACTTATAAGAATGAAAAATCTATTAAAAAAATGAATAACTATTTGTGCTAAATATGTTAAAAGGGGAATTTTTTTTAATGAGAATACTCAATAGAATTTTCAATAGTATCATAGACTTTAGATTGGTTAGGTTCATATGGAAAACCTGCAAAAGATCCACTTGTGAGATTTTTGGACTCCATCAAAACCTTGCAAAAGTTTAGATATTAATTGTGCCCTTAGATTATGTTTGATTTAATCACAAATCCCCATAAATCGACTTGGGTGAGAAATTCCTACAAAAGTGAAAGATTGGTATTTAATTTATTTAGGCAAGAAATTGGTCACCAATTAGATGTGAAAGTTTTGTTCCATCCACTCACAAAACCCATACTTAGAATTTTTAGTTTTATCATCTCCTATGAAAATTTAGGCCTCATCTATAATTTTTAGAAAACCAACAAAATTTTCAGCTATAATCATATACAATTCATTGATAAAATCCCATAAGACCCAAATGGAAGTGTAACCTCAACAAAGATCCAGATGACATCACCTTTCCTGAATTATAGGAAGAATGATTAGAACTAGAGATAAAATATCAAAATCAAACAAAGTTTTAGTACACATGAAAATTTCTACAAATGTCTCATATTGGCCCAAAATCCCACAATTGATAACAATTAGAATTCCTAAAAAGATCTAGATTAGACACAATCTCTACAAGGATCAAATAATAGGTTGAAAACCTGCAAGAGCATATCTTACTCATATTTTACCCAATATTCACCAAAATTGATTTATAACAACCCATTTGGATTATTTACAAGATAATAAGCTCATAAAATCCTAACACTTAGCCAAGTTTGGAATATTTTTTCATCTAATTAATTTAAATAAGAGTTAAAAAAAACCACAACATAAAAGCATAAAATTATGCAATATGATTCATATATATCTCTTAGATTGGTTATAACTAATGGGCCATAAGGTGGGAAAAAAATTATAACAATTCCTAAAGAAAGTAATAACATAAGTGTGTGATAGTGTGCTCATATTATAATGTGATTTTTTTATAATATGTTCATATATATATGAAAAAATGGTTCGAACACTCCCTCCCTTTCTATTCATAAAAATATGAGCATATTATATGACACTCACATTTCTATAAAGAAAAACTCTCTATATCTCTTCCCTAGTCCTACACTACCTCTCTCTCCCTCTCTCCTCCCTCCCTACTCTTTATCTCACCTCTCCCTTTCCCCTCTCTACCTCTTTGTTCATCCCTTCTTTCCTCTGTCTCCACCCACCTCTCACTCCCTCATTAAATCTATTCCTCATCTCTCTCTCCTTGTTTCACCTTACCTCTCTCTATGTACCTCTCCCTTCATCCATATCTCCCTCTCTCTATTTATCCCTCTTTAGACCTCTATCTCTCTCTAGACCTATCTCTTTACCTTTCCCTCTACCAATCCTTCCCTCTCTACTTATCTCTATCTCACCTCTCCCTCTCCCCTCTCCACCTCTCTACTTATAGATCTCCCCTCCTTCCCTCCCTCACCTCTTTCTACCTATCTCTATATATATTTATCTCACCCTCTTTATTTCTCTCTCACCTATCTCTCTCTATCTCTCCCTCCCTCCCTCCTTCCTTCTCTATTTCATTTTATCTCCCCTATTCATCTCTCTATTCCTATTTTCTTCTCTCTATATCATCTCTCTCTCCCCCTAACTCTCTCCTTACCTCTCTCCCTCTACCTCCCTCCCTCCCCACCTCTCTTTGTATTTATAATATTTGTTTCTCTATCTCTCTCCCCCCTCTCTAATTATCCTTCCCTCCCTTCTTTATATCTCTAGTTCTCCCTATCTCCCATATCCATATCTAAGTACCTCTCTCTACATCTCCCTCCCTCCTTCCATCTCTACTCTCTCTCTATATAAAAATATATATCCTTATCTCTCTCTCATCTTTCTTCTCTACTTCTATTTATCAACTCTTTCCTTATATATCTACCTACCTATCCCTCTCTCCCTCCTACCCTACCTCTCTCTCTATACCTCCTTCCCACCCTACCTCTCTCTCTCTATACCTCCCTCCCACCCTACCTCTCTCTTTATTATCTGCATATCCCTCCATCCCTCCATCCCTCTTTACTTATCTATATCTCCCATCTCCCTCTCTCTCTCTACCTACCCCTCCCTCCATCCCCCATCCCTATGTCCCTCTACTTATTTGTATCTCCTCTCTCCATGTATCTCTCTACCTCTCCCCCTCCCTCCTTCCCTATCTACTTCTTGTTGCAATTATGAGCAGTTAGTGTTGTCATTGATGTCTATTGTTGGGTGAGATTGTTGTAGATGATGTTATCCATACTTTGATTAGTTGCATTATGATGTCATTAGTAAAGCTATTGGTGTAAACCTCTAATTTTTCTTTGATAATATTTTGTCTATAGTTGAGTAAGTATTGAAGATGATGAGGATGTGTATCTAGTTCTTGGTTTCCACGTTCTTTTGAGAAAATTTGAGAAATAGAGGAAATAGTGTGTTGTAGTGGTGTTCTAGGTTGTAGAGGTGTGCTCTAGTGTTTCTCCACATTTATTTTAGGTTGAGGATCTATCTGTGAATTTTGGGTATGTTGGTGAGAGATGTTTAGAGCTGTTGTATTCATAATTTGGTCTATTGGATCATTGTGCAGAAGAATTTTTGTTCACCAATGTGTGAACTGCACATTACAGAGGTGTCTAGGAGAAATTTCTTTGATCTATGTTTCTTTGAAAATTGGTTTCAGGTCTTATGGATCTTAGGGTGTGTTTATTATGTTTGTATATTTTTTCAATCAAGGTGGTTCAAGGTTTGGTGCCTTAGAAGTATGATTCTTGAGTAACAGTGTATGGCAGAATTGTTTGAGGGTACTAGGTGTGTGCATTCTTTAGGTGGAAATTGTTGCGAAGGATTTTTTTGGATTTCTAAGTGATTAATGAATAATCTAGATCATGTTCAAGTATTTTTTGTGGTTCACAAGTCATCCTTGGACTTAAGGAAGCATTTACTTAAAATTTTAATGGTGTTTGCATAGGTAACAACTGACCTGGTGTTTACACTACTTTTGGTGGATATCTATTATTTGTAGAATCATGTTGTAGTGTGGTATTCTTGATTTGGGTCCTAGATAAGGTGTGATGTGGTCTACTAAAACACTTATATTCACCATGAAAGTGTTTTGGTGCTGACCTTATTATGAGTTTGCATGGTTGGCATGCACAATCAACCTTGGAGAAGGCTTTCAAGGTTGAAGATAGTATAAGTATGAGTTGATTTGTTCAAGGATGTTGAGATAGACAAGATAGATGTGAATGATACAAATTTCAAAGTATAGTGTGATATTTCATGTGTTAGTCTACTAGATGTAGTTAGCAGAAGGTGGCTACAATTATTCAACCTAACTATGAAGGTGTTAGTGACATTGTGGCAGATTCTCTATTGGATTGAGATGCTTTTCATTGTGTAACATTTTTCCTCTATCTTATTTTATATTATGGTAGTGAGCCTTTGTTTATTTGGGTAATCATCCCTCTAGCAATGAGCCCTATTGTATTTAGTGTTAATATTACTTATATTGTGAGCTAATCCTCACTATGGTTTTTACCTTATTTGGTTTTCCATGTAAATATAGTGGTCTCTTGTGTATGGTGTTAAGTTGTTTTAGTTTTTGTTATTTTCTTTTCATGCTAAATCATCATAATATATTTAAGAGTTTAATGAATTAATGTGGATCTGAATGTGTATGAGAGTTTTGAAGTTTTAAGGTACAAATAATTCACCCCCCTCTCATTTTTCTTGTGCATTCAACAATTGGTATCAGAGAAAGGTCCATTAGAAGAAATATTAATTGATTGAGGTAGATCTAGGATGGTGCACAATAAGGAGTTCCCTATGTTTGATGGAACATACTATGCATTTTGGAAAATAAAGATGGAAGGGTTTCTAAGTTATCTAGGATGTTATATTTGGAAATCATTTCAAAATGAATATTCTATGCCTACAAATGGTCTTAGCATTGAAGCTGAAATCAAGGATTATGAAAGAAATAGAAAAGAAAGGTGTGTTATTTAAAGTAATCTTACAAACTTTTAATTAGTGAAAGTTATGAATTTTAAAACTACTAAAGAAATATGGACAAAGTTGGAAATAATTTATGAAGGAGATGACAAGGTTAAACAAGATAAGATGTAGAATTTCACGATCATATTTAAGAACTTGTGAATTCCTAAAGATGAAAATATTACAAGCTACATGTAGAGGGTAGATGAAGTGGTCAACACCATCAGAGGTCTTGGTGGAAATGTCAAAGAATCAAAAGTCATAAATAAAATTATTAGAACCCTTCCTAAAGCTTATAGTCATAAATTTTCTTCTATTAAGGAATTTACAAATCTAGATCAATAAACTAGAGATCAATTGTATGGTTCTCTAACTTCATTTGAAATGAGAGAATTTTGTATAAATAATGGTGCAAAAGTTTAGACTACTTTTAAGGCCACTAAATTATATAAGATTGAAGAATTTGATCAGGAGGATCTTGATAATGTGCAGGATAACTTTGTGATTAGGATGAAAAAGGGTACTAGTAAGTACAAAGTTAAGTTTCCTTTCAAATGTTTAAAATATGGAAAGATAGGCCATTATGCTTCACGATGTCCAAATAGAGTTATGAATGACAAAAACAAGGAGAACAAAGGTAAAATGATTAAGAAAATATATTATCTTAGAGAAGATGAAAGTATTTCTGATCATGAATCTAACTATGGAGATGATGATGATGGTGAATTCTTTTTCATGGCTTTAAAAGATGAATATATTTCTACAAACTTTGAAATATGTATGAAGGAATACCCTCTAGAGACAAAGGATAAGACTGAAGGTACTTTGGTATTTTCTTTTCATGCTAGATAGGATAAGAACTATTGGATCATTGATAGTGGATGATCTAATCATATGACCAGTGACAAGAGTAATTTTGTTAAACTTGAAAATTATGATGGAGGACTTGTTAGATTTGGTGATGATTTAGGAGCTAAGATATGTGGAATAGGTTCAATCAATTTTCATGGTAATCATAATACTAATGATTTTTAATATGTTTAAGTGTATACACCTAAAACTGGTCTGGAGAATTCGATTAATTAAATACAAATTATTTTATTAATTATCCTAAATTCCTCTACTGTTAAATAAATAGAAATATTTATTTATATAGTTCATGTTTAAATTCACATTTAAATTCTTCTAATTCTACTATTATCTCATCTTAATTAAATAAAACAAATTAAATAGTTTATTTTATTTAATTATCATTTCCCCTATTTTATTCTATCACATCTATTTTAAACTAATTTAATAAAGATCAAACACTTTATTGATTAATTATCATATTCTTCTATTTTGATTTAATAACCAAATTCTATAGTTTGTTCTATTAAATTATTTATCCCTCTTTTGCTAATTTAAATAATCAAAATATTTAAATAAAGGCATAAACAATAAACCTCTATATTCCTCAAAACCAAATTAGATATCCTATGTCTAATTTATGTCAAAATTATGTCAAAATTAATTGATTCAATCTTCATGGGAAGATTTGGAGATGAATTGGAGACAAATTGGAAATCCATCTCTCAATCCTCTTCCATCAATCCTTCCTATTCTCTTGCCTGGTGTTTTCATGGGTAGAGACAATTCTGAAAATCTTCTCAATCTCCTCCATCTCTCACCATTCAATCCTCCAGATTGAATCCAACCCTCTATTTTGTTGCCTTGTGCAAAGATGTTGTCAGGAAATCTATAAATACAGCTTCATTCAACAAAGAAAGGATCCATATTATCAAGTTTATGCAATCTTACTCTGCAAGAAATCATTCAAGCATCAAGCATCAATCATCAAGCAATTTAAGCATCAATAAATTTATATTTCATATCATGGTTGCATCCTGTAGCTTTATCCATAGTTTTTCATGTCAATTCATGTTACAGTAGTTATTTTATCATTTAGAATTATCATAAAGCTTCACATCATTGCATCAGAATCATTTCATTATTTATATTTTCATTTTAATAGTTGTAGTGTTTCATTTAAATTTGAGAGCACTGTAGTTTAATAAATCTTTAAAGATATGAGACAATGAGATGCTTTCAGTAGATTTCTTGGTTTAGATTAGTTTATTTGCTTAATCTTTGATACAATGTTTCATTAAGGAGTGTTTTTATTCGTGTTTACTTATTCACACTTAAAATTTGGCACCCACCATGGGGCATTAACCCCATATTTTTCATTTTTTCTGAAAAGTGTCGTACAAGTTTTCGGCATGTTCTGTTTTAGCGCTTCCATCAAAAACTATAGCGCATCCACTAAATGTCTTAGCACTTCTACTATAACGCTTCCATGAACTATTTTAGTGTATCGACCACCCATCTCCAGTATAGCTGATATAGCACTTTCATGAAAAACTTTGGCATTTCGGATCTTTGTTTCAATGCTTTGGATTTTAGCGCATTTGGAAAATACTATAGCTCTTTCATTGACTATTTTAGCACTTCTGTAATTAGTTATCTAGATCTGACATGACTATGGCTAGAATTTAATTTTGATCCATTTGGACTAAAATGAACCAATCCTAGGATAGTCATTTGGTTTAAAATTTATCAATCCTAGGGTAGCCATTTTGGTTTAAAATTTATCAATCCTAGGGTAGCCATCACACTTTCTCTATATCAGTTAAAATGGACAACATGACTTTTGTGAAGCAAAATCTTCACATAGATTAGAAAAAATTATCTTTTGGGGCTTAAAATGAATCATTTATCTGTTGTGCTTGTGTGGTGAATAGGCTTATTCTCTCCCCTTAACTACGTGATCAAAGTTCCAGACTCATCCTTTATTTTCATGCAATTTTTCACTTTTATTAAAACCTTTAGAAGGCCTGCCATAGTGGGAAAAAGTACTTACCCTACAAGAATGACCTAAGTGGCAATGCCTAAAGCCAACGATTCCAACCCACTATAATCAAATGCAAGTTGTTGATAAATGTCGAAATGGTAGTGTGCAAGATAACCATCCCCAAAATATTTGTTCTAAAGATTTGGAGGTCTCCTAAGGGAGTTTATTATTTTACACACTACACAGAAACCCTATGTAAGAACCATAGCATAGTATCCAACTGAGTTAGTAACTAGACATTGTAATACTCACAGTGCAAGGGGAGGGAAGAATCTGCCCCCAAGACACTCACCATATAATTTCCAAGGACCACTTTCTCAGAGGACGAGAAATCCAACTTTGAGTATGCACCTGGAAATGACAAAAACATGGGTGCCTTCTAAGGGTTGACACGGCTGTGTGAGTCAAAACAATTTTAAGATGTGCATTGTTGAGTATAACAATCACCTTTTTGACTTTAAGAGTGAGTCTCACTAAAAGTATATATTTGTCAAAAAAAACCAGTAAAAATCAATAAGGACCATTTGTGGTTCTTGAATATACATTATATTTTTAGATTCTAAAGATTAAAACAATTATTCTACAATTTTCTTGTTGCGTTTTCAAAATCATTATAAATCAAATAACAGATCATCCAGAAAACAACAAATCAAATCAGGGTAGAAAAATTCATGATTCGAGAGTGGAAATCAACAAAGTTTGTCAAGAAAACTAAGAGACCATTTGGTTACCAAAATATTTTGAGAAAAAGGTGTTTCTTATATCAAAGTCGAAAGATCTTGCTACAACACAAAACCTTCATTCATAGGTATCATGATTTCGCTAGAGGTTATACTGCTAATTATGCCATAGAACCTCTTTATTCATGAGATTTCTTCCAAAGGAGAGCCCTCACATAGTATCATAATCATAGTCAATACATATGTTAGTCCTACATCCCACAACTAGTTGAGTCTCAAAAACACAGGTTTGAACCACGAGAGGTTACCAAACTCTCACAATGCTTTTGGCCAATGTACAAGGCCAATTGATGCAATTGAATCTTCTTCTCTTTAGGTTCTGCTAGACCAAGGTGGGTGAACCTATGTGAATGATGCAAAATGAAGTGTATTTACTGTTTAAACTATCTACCCATAATGGAAAATGGAAGTGGACAGATAAAAACACTACACCTATACCTACTCCTACTGCACAGATGAAATGATTTGAAAAGATTGTTTGTTTATGAATTTTATCATTTGGGTTGTGATAGACTAGTGCCTTCTATCTACATGGGAAATGGATTCAAAAATTAAGAATTATATGTGTTTCCCTCTTTGTCTTAACTCTAGTTGTTTGGCACTTTGAAAATTCTATGATTGGCATAAAAATTTATTAATTTATGACTGGCATAAAAATTTATTAATTTATGACTTGCATAAATTGTGTTGGAATGTTTCTTAATCTGGTTCTTCTTTAACTATCCAAAAAAATCTTAAAACCACTGTGACTTATTGAAAGAATTTAATTATGATTTACATACACCAATCAATTAAAACACACAAAATGGGAATACATTTTGACAAATCAGAAATGTGCTTGATACACTGATTTAAATGATAAAATAACTTCAAGTTGGAGAGAACCAAATAAAGAAACTGAATTAACATAACACAACAACTGAACACCAAGAAAGAACTTCACTAGTCAAAATATATTATCTCCATTGATTTTGTTTCAAGAAAGTTTACCATTATTTACATTCCAAGTCCATTTTCTAGAAAAATCTAACTCCTACTATCTACTAACTATTTCCCCCCTTTCTGATTTTTTCAAAACATTTATACATTTCACACCAAGGGTCGTGACCCTTCATTCTCAGTTACAGCCATTTACATTCTTTAGTAGAAAATAAAATATTTGATTAAGTTGCCTTATCGACAAATCAAATTTTTTTTACATACATGAGATTTTATTTTACTTTATAACTTAACTCCTCTTTACATTCACTTTATTCAATGCAGTGAATCTTCCCTTATTCCTACCGCTCTACCATGGTCAACATGTTGACCGATCGAGTATCACGGTGACTGCTCACTGCCATGACACTCTTTTCTTTTACCGCTTTACCGTAGGCTCCATCTCCTCATCCCACGGTATCACAGTGTCTAGCATTCTCTATCACCTTCCTTATCATAGTCTGCTCATTGCCTCCTTACAGTACTACGGTCTCTGAACTAATCACCAACAGTACCACAATGGGTCTTCTAACCATTTCCTTGCTATCTACCACATTACCACAATCTACATAATGATCCTTGGTGGTTCCACAGTCTCCAACATTTACTATCAAGTTTGTTTCTTACCGTGTCACCGCGGTCTCCATTTGAACCCTTGCGGTTTAGCGGTAACTATCTTAACCGCCAGCCTCTGTCCATCTCATACTTCCATTGACTATCCCACTAGTTATCTCACCACCCACCTTGACGTTGCAGTCTATGTTTTAACCGTGCACGGTGTAGCGGTAAGCCTTCACTGACTGCTATGTAAACGCTACCGCTACATCGTCTATACTAATCACACGGGGTTGCGCGGTAACTGTCATGAATGTCACCTCGTTGCTTACCACCCGACCACTGTGCCACCACAAGTTCCTCTCTGATCGCCAGTGGTACTACAATAACAATGCTCCCCACTACTAGCTCATCGCCCACTGCTCTACCGCGGTCTGTGGCTTGACCGTGCACGGTGTAGTGGTAACAATTACGTTTGCCTATGCTTAACCGCCACTGCCATACCGTGATCCACTTTGAAAAATCTCACGGTATAGTGGTAAATTACATAGACCACAAAAATTATGGCGACGGTAAAAGGTATAAGGTATTTTAGCATTGTGAAGGGCAATGAAATGAATCTTTACGAAAATATTAGGTTTAAATGGAAAAAATCATTAGAATTTTTATGGAAATTTTTGGTTCTAACACAACCAATGATAGAATACACCACAAGGCTAAATAAAATTTTGCAATAAAGAATCTTAACCATCCACCCTCCGTTTTAGTGCCCTAGAAATCCATTTCAGTGCTTTGGGACTCTATTTTAGCATTCCACAAAATAGCACTTTCAACTATTTTAGATTTCTTGTCAAAAAGAAGTATCTTTTTAATAGAGTCACTGTCTAGAAACCAAAATCAAATAGGTTCCTACAAGTTACCAGTCTTTCAACTAAAATGCAGATCTTGCAAATCATAAAGTGTCAAATCAAATCAAAATCTTGATTATTACGCTAAAGTTTCATCCTTAGGATATTATCATCCTATTATCATGAAACAAGGCATAGTAATAAAAAATTTAACCTAGTCTTATGAATATGATATATCATCTTATTTGACTTTTTTCAAAATTCACTTGACATTTTCAACATAGAAGATCAAAGTTTGGTAGAAAGAACAAAACACTTGTATGTCAATCTTCACCAGGTTGCAAAAATAGAGGCTCTTATAAAATGAACTTGAAACATCAAATACAATGGCAGAAAAAAAAATCCCTAGAATAGTCTACATCAAAGTGATAAAAATGAAATAACTCCAAAAGACATACAAACATCCCAACAGGATCCAAAATTCCATAAATTCGGAAAAGATCTTAGAGAAGGACATGGAGAAATACCTCTTAATGTTGGTTGAATTAGGTGCTAAGCTTCCCAAATACTTTGATGTAAATTGTGTAAAAGAAGCACCTATAACAAGCGAAACTGAAACACCACAACAAACACAAGGTGTAGATTTGGTTGTTGCCTTAACAACCCAAATGGAGAAATTACAACAACAAATACAAGACATGACAAAAGGAAACACCAAAAGGTATGCATTACAAGAAATTTATCCATATCCTTTTGACTCAATAGTCGACATGATACCTTTTCCTTGACACTCTGAATTCCCCAAGTATGACAAATACAATGGAAAGACAGATCCGATCGATCATATCCGCGAATTCAATACCATGAGCTTAGAGTTTGCAAAAGAGGAAAGTTACCTCATGAGGTTATTTCCAAGAAGTTTAGGAGGGAAATGTATGTAATGGTTTTCCAAATTGCAACCAGAAATATGAACCTTTGAAGAGCTCGTAAATAGGTTCATCTCCCCATATTCTTTTAACATCCAACATAATGTCATGATAAAGGATCTATATAACATGAAACAAAAAAAAGGGGAGACATTCTTGACCTTTTTACAAAGATGGTGATGACTATTCGCTAGATATCCTCACTCCATTTTGGAGGAAGAGAAAATGGATTTGTTCATAGACAATTTGATGGACGAGATGAGTTACAGACTCAAATTACAATGTCCTACTACGTTCGAAAATGTGATAGAAAATGGCCTTACGATTGAAGAAGCGCTGGTCAAAAGAGGGGTTATTAAACATTACAATGACAAATCAAATAACAAAAACTCCTTAGATCAATACCCCAACAGTGACAAACCAAAATTTTGGAAAACGAATAGAAATACAGGGACCAACGAAATGACAAATGATTTACAAAGTGCCAAACCAGTTTTCAACTTGACAGCATCTACTTCAAAAACAAATAAAAACAACAATCAAATCATCAAGTCAAATGTCATTCAAAACAACGAAATCACAAAACTGTAAACATACCAAAAATCATCAAACCGGCGTAGGTTCACACCTTTAGGCCAAACATTGGAATCAACAATGAAAGAACTAGTCACAAGTGGTCTTATCACTATGCGGGAAGCAAGATTCTGGGATCCAAAGGTCAAACCACCATGGTGGAATGATACAAATTTTTGAAACTTCCACAGCAATAAAGGCCACAAGACTAATGATTGGATGGAGTTAAAAAACATAGTTCAAGATCTAATCGACAATAACAAGGTATATGTAGAGGGACACCAATATAATAATGATCATACAGCCTTCAAGGACCCTTTACCAAACTATGACAAAGGAGCATCATCTTCTACAAATCACAAAGGTAAAAATATCAATCATGTTTATGATACCATGATCATTTGTCTTACCGAAGTGGAAAATGATAATACCATTGGTAATAACATGGAAAAAAACAAAACCAATGACATTACCCCTTTGGATTTTCTCCCAAGCATACAAGTCTCTAAAAATCAAATAAACATTTTAAAAATCAAAGAACGACAAGACTATCAACCAGTAAATGTAATGACAAGGGGACAATCCAAGGTAGTCTTAAAGGGAGTTGCAGCTAAAAACACAACTCCACCTCCATCTCATTATAATATTGTCGATCAGCTTCAAAATATTCCAGTTCAGATATCAATACTAGAACTCCTCAAACTATCACCATCAAATAAGGAGGTTCTAGAACAAGCACTAGTTGCCACTACAGTACCGAAAAATATAGATGTTTTCCAATTCCAGGATATGGTGGAACATTTGAGTACACCACACTATCTATCATTCTCTAAATAGGATGATATGTCACTTAACCATCCCCATAACACTTCACTCCATATTGAAGTCTTGATCCACAATCATCATTTCAAAAGAGTCTTAATAAATGGGGGAGTTGGTCTGAACATTTGCACTCTAAAGTTTATCCGTGCACTAGGGTATTCAGATAATGCTATTGATGCTCGAAGGAAAATGACAATAAAGGCATATGATCAGGAAGAGAGATCTTCTAAGGGACTGATTGTGTTACCCATTCAAGTGGGACTGATGATGAAACACATAGCATGTCAGGTACTAGAAAAAGAGTTAACTTACAACATACTCTTAGGATGCCCATGGATTCATGAAATGCAGACAATACCTTCCACATATCACCAATGCTTAAAATTCCCAGTAAATGGACAAGAGATGACTATATCAGCCAATTATAATCATCCTCAACATTGTGATGCACTCAAAATCTCTCAAGATACCTTTCTGCCTCATAATAAGGAAGCATGCAGTTCAAAGTCATGAAATGAAGAAAAACGTCCAAACATTATCACCAAGTGGATAGAGAAAATGGATAAATCAAAATATTCAAGTCTTGTTGACACTCAATTAGCAAACAATCTAGATCCCCAAACTTCTTTATCACATAAATTCCAAGAATAGGTCCAGCTGACAAAAAAGGGAATGGGACAATATTCTATTGAGAAATCGCTTAATCTTTCACAATTGATGCCATCTCCAAAGACATATGGCCAACCATCAATGATCAAACATCAAAAATCACTACCTATCATGGTTATAGAAGAAATACTTGTAAAATTTAGTACTATAGAGAATGAATCAGATGCCAAAGCTATCCTTGATTTTTTATACAAAGATGGAGAACCATCGACATCAACAAAAATCAACATCAACATCGATAAATATGGAAAAGGGAAGGCTCTTTGAGAAAAAATGGGTTATGAAGGATAGGGACCTATTGGAAAAAGGAAGGCATCATAGAACCTATTCAGCCTCTTACTCTCTATTCAAAAGATAAGATAGGACTAGGATACTCAGAAGAACAAAAACAAGAAATGACAAAGAAGGTTGTTGAAAGAATCCTTCAGGTTAGAGATAGTTCTAAAATGGATTCTAATGAATATGAATGGGATTTTTGTTCTGATATATCTTAACCAAATATCCAAATTGATGTAATAAAACAATATGTACCTGCACTTGAGGAGGGACAGGGCTCTTGTTCTAGACCATTCGTATTAGGATCACAAAATATCGATGACTCAAGTGGGGACGAACAAACATCAAGTGAACTAGATGATTTTTAAGAGGGTACCATCATTGATCTCAACATCCCTAATAACAAATATGATAACATATCTATCCTAACCCTTACCCTCATTAACCTAAGTCAATTTGATGAATTCATGCCTTTAGTTCATCCCGAACTTATTGACTGGGAACCTATTGAACCTATAAATGTACCCATATTTGCAAATGATGATTCCATCATAAATTTCTTATGTTGTGACGAACTTGGTACAGGTTTTATCCATAATTATCATAACAACATGACTGGGTAGGAGGGTGTCAAATCTTCCAGTTGCAAAGTTTAAAAAAAGAATAATGGATCTAATGGTGAAAACCATTCTATGGCAGCATTAGATCTTAAAAAAGAAAAAATAAAGAATGCATCTAATGGTGAAAACCTCTCTAAGGCACTGAAATATGGGAGATTTGACACTCTTCCAGAGCATTATCATGAATGGTCATCAGTTCTAGTGGAGCCAACATAGTCTATAAACATTGGCACTGAAGAAGGAGCAAAGATTTTTTATCTGGCAGAATCTATGACAGAGCAAGAGTGACCTGAATTTATCAAATTCTTTGAGGAAAGAAGCATTAACTTTGCTTTGTCATATTTTGATATGCTAGGTTTGGACCCAAATCTTCTAATGCATCATTTGTCTTTTCCTGTAGGAATCAAGCCTGTAAAACAAAAATTGAGCAAAATGCATCCCCATATCGCATTAATGGTGAAGGCTGAGCTAAAATAATTATTAGATGTTGGATTCATTAGGTCTATTGATCATGCCGAATGGATATCAAATATTGTACCTATCTCAAAGCTAGACAATAGCATCAGGATATGTACAGATTTCAAGGACCTGAATAAGGCATGCCCAAAGGATATTTTCCCATTTCCTAATATAGACATCATTGTAGACTTAACAACAAGAAATGTCATGTTGTCAATAATGGATGGTTTCTCTAGATACAACCAAATTAAGATAGCTCCAGAAGATCAGGAGAAGACTAC
Source organism: Sequoiadendron giganteum (assembly GCA_007115665.2). Classification (NCBI taxonomy): domain Eukaryota; kingdom Viridiplantae; phylum Streptophyta; class Pinopsida; order Cupressales; family Cupressaceae; genus Sequoiadendron; species Sequoiadendron giganteum. The sequence goes on along the minus strand of CM021107.1, from coordinate 55,308,534 downwards.
ATTTACATGTCCCTAGGGAACCTTCTATTGGAATGTCATACCGTTTGGTTTGAAAAATGTAGGGGCAACCTATCAAAGAGAAATGACCACAATCTTTCATGATATGATGCACACCTTTATGGAGGATTATGTGGATGATATTTTGGCTGAATCTTGTTCTAGGGAGGGACATCTACATATCCTGAGAAAAATATTCACAAGGCTAGAAAAATTCAATGTCAAACTAAACCCTAAGAAATGTGTCTTTGGAGTCACATCAGCAAAACTCTTGGGATACATAGTCTCAAACAAGGCCATTGAAGTAGATCCAACAAAAGTTAAAGCAATAATGGAAATGCCACCACCCAGAAATATCAGTCAACTCGGGTCACTATAGGGAAGGCTCTAATCAATCAAGAGATTTATCTCCCAGCTGGTGGACAAAATTCATCCATTCAATCATCTATTGCATAAGAATGTTGTATTCAAATGGAATATTGGGTGTGAAACAATTTTCAACCAAATAAAGCAATATCTGATGTCACTGCCTATTCTCATGCTGCTTATAGAAGGAAGACCTCTAATACTATACATTGTAACAGTAGATATCTCTTAGGAGCACTATTGGCACAAGAATATTATGAAGGAAGGGAACATGCCATTTACTACATCAACAAAACTTTAAATGGCTATGAAATAAACTACACTTTCATTGATAAATATTGCTTGGTGGTGGTATTTTCCACTCAACGTTTACAGCATTATATGTTGACTCACACAATCAAGCTCATAGCGAAAATTGACCCCTTAAAATATCCACTCAATAAGGTTGCCTTAACAAGTAGACTACCCAAATGGGTTATGCTTTTAAGTGAGTTTGATATTCAATATGTGGAAAGAAAATCCATAAAGGGTCAAGAAATCACTGAACAATTGCTTGAGGTTCCTTTATCAAATGATCGACCTATGACAATGGGTTTTCGAGATTCGGACATTTTGACAGTGACGCCACAACAATGGATATTGTATTTTGATGGATCATATACACAACGAGTATCTAGAGCAGGGATTTTTGATCATCACTCCCCAAGGACACACCATCCTGAAATCTTATAGACTGATGTTTCAATGTATAAATAATGTGGCAAAATATGAAGCTTTAATCATTGGGCTTAAAATTGTAATTGAATGGAAGATCACATAATTACAAGTATATGGGGATTCTCAACTAGTCATTTATCAAGTAAATGGAAAGTATCAGATAAAATATGACAATTTGATGCCCTATAAGCAGCAAATAGATGATCTAAAATATTTTTTTGTCAATATCAAATTTGATCAAATTCCAAGGGCAAAGAACAAAGCAAAAGATGCTATGACAACAATTGCTTCACTCTTACAATTGCCAGAGAAACATGGTCATTATGAGTTTATGGTTGAACAAGTATCATGTACTTATTATAATAGTTCAGAATCTAGTACCATATGCCATTTAGATACCATTAAATCCTTCATCTATGAGAAAACCTATGCTTACCTAAAGAACAATATCCTCCCTCCCGATATTTCTAGGAACTAGAAATATAACTTCATCTACCAATCTGCCCGACATATTTTAATCACCGACATCCTTTATTATCGAGGTCTAGATGGTACCTTACTCCGATGTTTAGAACAAAAAAAATTTGAGACGGCCTTACATGAGGTTCATGAAGGTATTTGTGGCACTCATTTGAGTGGTATAACTCTAACAAAGAAACTCCTTCATTTAGGATATTATTGTCCATGTATGGAGAAAGAGTCTTATCAGTTTGTAAAGAAATGCCAAAAGTGTTAGATTCATAGTAATTTGATCCATGCACCAGCTCAATAATTGTATCCATTCACATCAACATGGCCCTTTTGTCAATGGGGACTAGATTTGGTAAGAAATATAAATCCATCTTCATCCAATGGACACAATTTCATAATCACAACAACAAAATACTTTACAAAATGGATAGAAGAGTTCCTCTTACAACTATCACTAGAAAATAGATCTTGTCATTCATATTGAATTAGATAATCTGTCGGTATGGTATACCTCAATCTATTATCAATAATAATGGATGGCCTTTCAAAAAATGAGATGTCGAAGAATTATGTGAGAAGTTTCATATCCAACATCGTTTCTCAACATCATACTATTCTCAGAGAAATGACCAAGCAGAGGCCTCTAACGAAACAATTCTAAAAATACTCAAGAAAACGGTTAACAATGTTGGACGTGATTGGCATGTTCAGCTTAATCCTACACTATGGGCCTATAAAACCAGCATCATAACACCGATAGGATCTACACCATATACCTTTTTATATGGATTTGAGGCCATAATACCCATTGAACTAGAGATTCCATCACTCTGTGTATCACTAAGAGGAATCATTTCCGATGAGAACTATAGGGTATCCAGGCTTCAAGAACTGGAATTGTTGGATGACCATCATCAACAAGCTTTCAATCATCTCACAATCTCTCAATCATGATTACAAGGAGCTACAATCATAGGGTAAAACCTAGAGTCTTTCAGGTTGGCAATTTGGTCCTAAAAGAGAACCCTAGAAATCAACAGGACTGGGAAAAAAAAGGGAAGTTTGAAGCTAACTGGCTAGGTCCCTTTGTCATCATATTAGTGTATAGATCAGGATCCTATCAACTATCAATTTCAAAGGGGTATTTGTTTGATGAACCTATCAACAATATCCATCTCATAAAGTTCTATACCTGAATTACCTAGTGCATGGGTCAAAATTCTAGAAAATGGTTTCCTTGATGAAAACTTGGCAAACAAGAGTATGGGTAACATAAAATACAAAAAATAAAAAAATAAAAATGAGAAAAAGGGAAAATACAAAAAAAAGTGCAATCAAAACATATGGTGAAAACCTGGAAACATGCGTCATATGTGATTGTAAACTAGCTTTCCCATCTATTTTGACACATACCAATATCATTAGTCTTTCCATCATTGCATCCATTATCAAATCATTTCACATGGTCATGTCTCACTCTAGTTTGGGGGCAACATCTGGATCTCACTAGGGGAAAATAAACATCTGCTTCACCAAATGGGAAAACAATAGTATGAGAAGTACAATGAAAACAATGATCAAAGTGCAACATCAATCACCTTTGGAAATGCATCAAAAATCTATATCCTATTAGAAAAATCCAAAAACAAGTCAAAAAGTCAATCTAGAAAAAAGAAACCAAAAACATGAGTATGTGTTAGTCAAACTACGTGGTCTTTGTGTGTGTAACATAGGCAAGGATAATCTTTGATCAGCCCCCAAGGCCCCTAGGATAGGTTATTAAGTTAGGTCTTTGGTCAGAAATCTTGGAAAATCACAAAAACATCACAAAATCAGGATGGATGATCTAATCTAAATAATGATTGAAACACTCTAAGTAAAAGGTGGATAAATTGTATTTTTGATTAATTATTATTGTAAGTGACGATTAAGTGAATAAACACAAAAGACACTTCTTAATAAGACATTATATCAAAGATTAATCAAATTGAATCAATTCAAAGCAATAATCAATTGAAAGTGTCATATTGTTCTCTATCCTCCAAGATTTATTAAATCAAAATGGCTCTCAAATTGTGAGTGCACTATGATTGTTAAAATGACAATTGAAAGAACAAGATGGATACTAAGACAATGATATGGAATTGAATATGACAATACTAGAAGATAAATGAATTAAACTAAGCATGAATTGACATGAAACAGATAATTGCAGCCATGATATTGAAGTTTGATTGTTGGATATTGGATGCTTGAATGCTTGATGCTTGAGTGCTTGAATTCCTGCAGAGTAAGAGTACATAAAATTGATTATTTGGATCCTTTTCTTGGTTCAATGAGGTTGTATTTATAGATTTCTTGGCTATAGAAATGCATAGGAAAAGCTTTGAGAGGCTTGAATTCAATCTAGAGAATTGAATGGTGAGAGATGGAGGAGATTGAGAGAAAGATGGAGATTGTCTCTACCCATGAAAACACTAGGCAAGAGAAGAGAAAGGATTAATGGAGGAGGATTGAGAGATTAAATTCCAAATTTGTCTCCAATTTGAATCCAAAACTTCCCATGAAGTTTCAATCAATTAATTTTGACATATTTTAGACATGATTTAGACATAGGATATCTAATTCATTTTTAAGAGAATATAAATGGAATATTCTTTGTGCTTTAAATCAAATATTTTTTATTTATTTAAATTAGCAAAAAAGAGATAAATAATTCAATAAAACGAACTATAGAATAGTTGTTTATTAAATTAAGTAGAAGAATGTGGTAATTAATCAATAAAGTGCTTTGATCTTTATTTAATTAATTTAAGATGGATGTGATAGATTGAAATAGGGATTTGATAATTTAATCGAACAAAGTATTTAATTTGGTTTATTTAATTAAGATGAATATTAAATGTGAACTATATAAATAAATATTTCTATTTATTCAATAGTAGAGGAAATTAGGATAATTAATCAAATAATTTGTATTTAATTAATCGGATGCTCCAGACCAATTTTAGGTGTATACATTTTGCCCCTCTTCGAAGTGATGTGTTTACGCATTGCTTCAAAGAAAATTTTGCTGCTACTGCCAGGATCGATGATATAAAAAAATAATTTTGTGTGCCCCAAATATGCCCCAGATTTTGATTTTCAGATGATTTGATGATAATATGCCCCCTCGGGAGATAAATTAATGATTTGATGATTTTTAGAATTTTTTCAAAAATTTATGATTTTCTGATGATTTGATATGATTTGATGAAGAAATAATTTATCTCTTGACAAATGATGAAGAAATCTAGCCCGCAGATGAGTTTTTAATTAATTTCCTAGATGAAATTAATTAAAAGATAATAAAATCATCCAAAAATACCTTTCCAAAATTATATATAGTCCAAAAAGGTCATTTTCCAATTCATTTTCACTATTTGATTTCAAAAAACCTTTGTGATAGAGACTTTTCTGCTAGCTGGAGCAAGATGCCTATCCCCTACCACACTCATCATTTCAAGCATGTTCGACATCACCAACAGCCTACCATGTATGGACCTCCAGTATGTACCCCTTGGCCTCCTCGTAATTCATGCACTTTTGTTTTTTTATGCATTTATTGCTTTCCAAGTTTTTAGCTTGTTTTAGCGCTTTCAAGCCACACTGTAGCGCTTTCGGTAGGTAGTTTAGCGCTTTGAGTTTTAGCACTTGTGTTAAAAACTCTAGGCCTTCCATAGAGTAATGTAACACTTTCAATGATTTAGCGCTTAGGAGTTAAGAATTAGCGCTTTGATGCCATATTTTAGCGCTTTGATTCAGTGAATTAGTGCTTTCATGGTTTGTTCTAGCGCTTTTGGTAAAGCGACGCTTTGATGGACTATTGTAGTGCTTTGATGCGAAAAATTAGTGCTTAGGGACTTTTAGAGCTTGGGATGCTTGTTATAACGCTTCGAAGTGCTAAAATAGCGCTTTCAAGATTTAGCGCTTTTAATTGATAAAGTAGCACTTCTGGATTTTCGCATTTTGGAAGCTTGTTTTAGCACTTCCATGTCAGAATTGAAGATTTTGACTTAGTGAACCCTGATTTTGTTAATTTGGATCATGTCCATCCTTTGGAGTGGTATGATTGATAATCCAAATTCTTGATGTGTTGGATTGATGATTTAAATAAGACTAACTTCCCATGATAGGCAAGAAGAAAATCCTATTTGTGATAATCCTCATGATATGTGAGGAAATGATTCAATATCCAATAAATCTCATGATAGGTGAGATTAGATATTGTTTGATGAACCTCATGATAGGTAAGGTTTGTTGATGTTTTCCCATGAATTTTGATCAAAAATTCATACCAAAACTTTTGGAATAGACTTGATAGTAGGATGAATTTTTGATTTCTTGACATAGTTCCCTGATTGTGGATTTTTGTTATGATGATAGGAGGATTTGGGCACTCTCTAGATGTGAGAGAGGTTTCCACAGATGACATACTTGATACCTCATCTGACACCAGATGAGCTTCAGGTGATAGGCCGATGTGGCCTTACTAGCTTGCTTGATATGCCCCAGATTAGGATTAATCGAGGTATGTTGACTGCATTGGCTGAGAGGTGGCATAGTGACCACACCACCTTTCACCTACCTACTAGCAAGATGATGGTCACACCTGAGGATGTGTGGCATATTTTTCATATTTCATTTATGGGTGAGATTGTCATATATGATTCCCATGGGACCGACGGTAGAGATGCTCTTCGTAGAGTGTTTTAGGATCAAGACATAGCAGGTCTGAGCGGTCGGTGGAGGAGGATCGCCAAATCTTACGCTACACTACCAACAGTGCTAGCTGGATTCATTGGAGGTTTCCTTTGCCCTGATCCTAGGTCAAAGGGATTCCTCATTGGCTGGGTTAGGACTCTTGAGAGCATGATGGTACATGGTACCAGCTATGTGTGGGGGATGTGCATGCTAGCACATCTTTATCATGATCTACATTCGGTTGTGTATCTTGGAGCTAGGAGCTTATCAGCAGGAATGACCCTATTACAGGTGTGCACATGGGAGGATTTTTCTATTGTGCAGCCTTTTCCAGTTGCAGAAAGACCAGCCGGCAGACCTTACATTTTTTGATACAGTGGTCAGTTCACATAGGGCCGTATGGGCAAGTTAGAGCACTGGAGGCGGGTTTTCGATGATACAGAGACAGTTACCTAGCTCCCATACCTCGACTATGAGTAGTGGGATGAGGATGATGCAGTGTTGGGGTTCCTTTGTGATTCCATGTATCTCATCGGTTGTACACAATTTGTTCTAGAGAGATTTATGTTGTGCCGAGTGTACCAACAGTATGGCATTGTGCAGTGTATGCCACAGGGAGTTGCCCACTATGTGAGGCAACAAATGGATATTCCTGATTGGGGTCCCCATCTGTCATATGATACCCTAGTAGAGGGATATATAGCACTGTAGCCATCACCTTGGGATATGCAGAGGGATATTGCAGAGGCGTCGGTTACTAAGGAGTATGTCGTATTCCTGGCCTTGGTTCCACATCCTCATATCACCATACTGGACAAGTTAGCACCTTTACTTGTACATGACGATGTGCCAAAGGATTCTGTAGATAGTGGGGGTGGAGATGATTCTCCATCAAGCAGTAGCTCAAAGAGCAACAATGATGACGGTGATGGCAGCAATGGAGGAGACAGAGGGGCAGGGCCAGCCATCAGCAGTGTTCCATCATCCAGCAAGCCTCGCAAGAGGCAAGCAGTGATAGTGCCAACAGTAGGTCAGCAGAGATAGATAGCTGGGCTCCAGGCATAGGTCCAGACTTTGCAGGGGCAGTTGGTACAGGCTCAGGGTATGCTTGTGCAGACCCAGACTCAGATGCAGGCACAGGCTAAGGCTCATGCCCAGGCCTTAGCACAGGTACAATGATAGTTAGTCACCATGCAAACATAGGTTGATACTATTCGAACTCTCAAATTTTGCAAATTTGAGATGCCTATTTCAAAATTTTGCTTCTGCACTTTCAGAAGTGCACCTAAAAAATTAGTCCTAACTGACCCACTTTGGAGGCTTATAATTTAAAGCCTGTTGATTGTCATGAAAACCCATTTGCAAACATACTTAGTAGACATATGTGAGCGTGCATGTCAAATTTTAGCTTCCCACGATAAGTTATGATAGCATTTCAAAAAGTGAAGCTGGAGGGTTTTCACACTGTTCTGTTGTTTGCAGACAGTTTGTTTTGTGAAGAAGCTTCATGTTTGAGCTTGGTTTTTGCAACAAGTTCACTTTCATGTCAGAATGAATGATGTTCCATATTCCCCATATCAAAATGATCTCAGGTGTTAGTTTTCAGAACTTCATGATCTGATTTGCTATTTTTAGTAGATCAGAACCAAATGCAGTTTGTTCTGTTTTGCAGCTGCATTCCTGATAGCCTTTTTGAGGGGCAAAATTCGACCGTCAATAACTTTTGATCGGTGATGTTTCAAGAAAATTCCTTTTTCACACATGCTCAAGGTATCTTAATGTTCCACTGTGTCTGATGGTAGTTCACCAAGTGTTGATTTGTTATTTTTACAAATTGGTCGTTAGATCAGTTTGAGTTGGTTCAAAACAACTATTGTTTTGGAAAAGCCTGAATGGGCAACTTTGTGGATTAATATCTGGTTCCTCATGATACATATCTCTGAGTCATCTTTTGAATTATACTTTTGGGTCAAATGACTATATGCTTGCAAGTTTTGATGGCTCTTCGAAGTTTTTTGACCAGTTTCCTAGATTCATTCCTGAGGCAACTTGCCCTGTTTTGATCATTTTGCAAAAGTGACAGAAAATGATTTCCGATGGCAACCCAGTTTACCATTTCACTTCAAATGCATCCAAAAGCTACCCCAGAACAATTTGACCATGAAACTTGTTTGAAAATGAATTTTTTTTAGTCGGGCCCAAAATGGAGCCCGATGTATGGCACAATTCGGGGAAAAGGCATTAAACCATCTGAATGAGGAAATGATTCATATATCCAAATTTTGGTCTAGATGCTTATTAATGATATAAATATGTTTCTAATGATTCCATACTTCGAGGTAGAAGCCTTTCACCTTTTCCTCCTATATAAGGATATAGGTGGTAAAATTGTTTTTATGATTGTTTGCTAACTAGAACTGGATGCATAAAAGGATAGAGTGTCACTGTCTAAGGAAGTTGATAAACATATTCTTATGTTATTGTTCCACTTGAATTATCATAGGATAATGCCACCATACTATTTAAATCCTACAAAATTGAATGAGCAATCACATTATATATGAAGGATAAATCCTAATTAGGCAGGGGTTTCTATAAACTAGTAGTTCTATCAGAGTTTGCACCCATGCCCAAACTCTATTGTATCCACCACATGGTTTGGATTTAAGAAAAGATCCAGTCACTCTTTGATTAGGTAAGGTGCAATCCGGATGGATAAAATTGTTTCAGGTTTCTTTAGATAAAAGAGGGTGCTATCCTAAGTGCTAAGTGACTGAGTGTCATAGGGACTTTGTTAAGTGGCTGAACTTTTTCAAATCAATGGTGATTAGCTTTGGAGGTAAAATTGATTTCTCTCTATCTCCAATGAGTGCAAGGGTTCAGAAGACAGAGACTATTCCAAAGGAGTTCATGCAAACACAATTCTGGTGATGCTAATTCCTTCAAGTTTAGAATCTCTGATGGGGAACTTTGGGGAGGAAAATTTGATCGATATCACAAATGTAGATATTTGGTTGCCAATGTTGATATATGTATCAAGAGAGAAAAGACCAGGGAATCAAGAGTGGTAGGCTTCCAGCTGCTCTAATTGTCCCTCAAAAACCTCTAGATCACTCTACTCTTACGGAAGCTTGTCTTTAGAAAATGTATGGAAACATATGCAAGGCATATGAAATGTTTGGCAAAATTTTAAAAATTGTGAACTCTCATTGATTGTCATGATTGATAATGTGCACAGTAGTTTGTTGGAAGTGCTTTTGTGATTTTTAAACAAGCGTAATGGAGGCAAAAGCCAGCAATGGTGGGTGACCTGACAGGGAGGAGCCACGGCCTGGTTGAGTGGGAAAACCACACCAAATATGGACGTGGGGTGCGAGCATCAGAGAACCAAACAAAGGAGGCCAGTGTGTTGTTGGGAGAGACGAGACCTACAGAGAGTTGATAGCCCATGCTAACTGGTGAGTGAAGCCCGCACATGTGAAGGCGAAGGTTTGGGCACAGGCATTAGTAGGGGTATGACTTGGTGTGGGGCATGGCCTGAAGATGTGAGGGAGCCCATGCCGGTAGGAGAGGCTCAAAGCACATGAATGGAGGAGCCCGCATGGCCAGAGCAGGGAGGAGGCCCACACCAGGTGTGAATGGTAGTGACATCTACTGAGAATGTTGAGCAAAATGCACAATTAGGGCATTCTCGCAGACCTCATGAGGATGATGCTGACGAGGGCCAAAAGCTCGCGAGGTGCGCGAGGAGACGGGGGAGCTCTTCATTAAAAAATTTCAAAAAATTTATATTGTTTGCAAATGTAAATGGTGGGTCTGGCAGGTGAAAAGCATGATCGCCCGAAATTTGAAGAAGTCACATAAAATAATAGCTTTTGAGTGTAGGGTAAATACTTTACACATTGGTATAAAATAAAATGTGACAAACTTAAAGATGGCCTCCATTAAAGTTAATGAAGGTAAAAGTTATTCTTTTGGCTGGAGTAAACATAGGTAAATAACGAAATATTTAAAATACCCAATGGGGATTTTATTTTAAGTAATAAAACATTGGAATTATAAGTGGCCCCCATGAGTAAATTTTAAAGTGGGGATAAATTTATAAAGTAAGTATTCACTTTGCAAAATGTTTTATTTGCTGGGAGAGTTGTGAGACTTTGTATAAAGTGAATTTTATTCATTTTATTGGAAAGTATGTGCTGGGAATTAAAACTATAGCAAGTGAAGAGCAAAAATAGAAAACAAATGAAGATGTGCACGGGAATGTAGTTTTCTTTCAGTTGTAGGTAATGAGTGGGAATGGACACTTGGGAATTTTTCTATTGAAGAACAAATTGAGCACATGTTGTTTTGAAAACAGATTGAAGTTTTTTAAAAGGAAATGGAGAAGATATTTTGTAGATCACTATTCAATAGTGGAGGTGTTTCCAGGTGGCAATTTCAGATCAATTTTAGGGCTGCTTCCATTCTTCTATATCTATTGTTCTCTTCTCATTGTAAAGGGTTCTAAGTTTTTGTATTGGGCTGGGTAGATAGAGGTTTGTTAACTCTGAATTATTTCGAGTCTAGAAGCTATAATTTTTATTTTATGAGCAAATATAGCCAGTTTGTGCAAATAAATCATGAAATGTGTTTACCTTTTCTTGAATATCTTCAATTTGTCTCCATACTTGTATAGTTAAATCATATGAATTCAATAATACAAAGTATTTTGAGTTTATCATCTCAAATTTCATGAGATTGTGTTATTTGTTTATGGGTCTCTTTCAAAGAAATGGTTAAATACTGTGAGCAGATAATAGTGATTTTAAGTGTGCAGGTTGGATTTGATAAGGAGAAGTTGATGGATAATAGGAGTGGGATTGTTGGTGTAAGACACTAACAATTGATGCAAAGCATCAACAATTTTAAATCCACTGGTTAAATGCCATTTGTTGATAAAGTTGTCTTATGTATTTGACTCCATGGCCCACAATTGGCACTGATTTATCTTGCAGCTTAATGCATCTCATAAATAAAATTTTCAATGTAAAATCATTCTTGTTTGGACAGTTGTGTCTATCATGTTCTCCTTGCTGATTAGTGAAATTCATTCAATAGTTTGCCAATATTGAGTGATATTTTAGGTTTCTCAGCAATTATGTGAGAGCATAATCTGTTAAGCAATATCATGTTGCTTGTGTGTCTAGATTGTTTGATATTGCTAAAGGGTTACCCACCTAGGTCTTATAGAGCCTGAAGTGTAGGGGAAATGTATATCCATTCCATTTCCTGTCAGTTGGTCACTAGGTTTTGTGGTTCTTTATAATGGAGGTTGGCTACCTCTTAGGGAATTGCAAATCCTAGCTGGGTTACATTTTTAAACACCAATAGAATGGCGACTCTGCTGGGGAAGAACTCAAAATTTTTGGTTGCAGACAGTGTTGTTATAGAGTCATTAAAGTGTTGAATTATTTCTATAACCAGAGGTTAAAAATTATTGAACTATTTTCCCATCCGAGTCACCAACAGAATGGCGACTCCACTCGGGAAGGTTCTGAATCTCCAGTTGCAGATGATTATAGAGTCATACTATTATTTGTCATTCTAAATTTGTTAAAGTTTTGAAGAATTTCAACCCTGGAGAAGAAAGTGCTGCAATGAACCTGTACAGTTTTTTAATATGTGGTGCTCTGCTGGTGGAAAGGAACTCAAAGAAAAGTTTATGTTTGAAAGAACTTCATAATGCTTGAAGTTCAGTCCTTTGTGAAAAGAGGTGGCGACTCTGTTGATAGAACCTATTAAAAGTTTGAAGAAAGTTCCAAATCTACAAACAGTTCCAGTCAGGAAGACAATTTGCAGCAACTACAAAGTATCCAGGTATTCTTCACCTTTGGTTTTCAAGAAATTGTATATGAAAACCATACTTGAACATCTTAGACAAAACTTTGGTTCCCTATTGAGTGATTAGCTCTAAAATAGGGAAAGAACAATAATATTTAGTTTGCATACTTCTGAGTTGTAATTTGCAACCTATATATCTTGTTGGAGAAGTATGTTTGTTTTAAATTTTCCCACTAAATAGATATCATATGTAAATGCATTTGAATTATGCATTATGGTATTCTAAGATTGTTATGAAAGGTAGAAATAGGGAAATGAATGATCAACTGTAGAGTTGATATGTAAAATCTGAAAAGGCACATCAAGATGCCTCAATATATGCATCTTGGCATGGGTCCAGATGGAACTGTGGTTTGTGATCAGTCCCAACCAAACTGTCAAAAAGGTTTTAGCATTGGAAGGTACAAAGCTATCAATTTCAGTAACCTTAGTGGTTATCCAAATGACATTCCAGCTAAAGTTAGAAATAGGTTACCAAGATTCATTAGTGATAAGGCTGAATCAGAAATTAAACATTTGCAAGAGTTCAGTAATGTGATGGATGATTATGAGATTGACCATGAGGATGTGATCATGAGACTATTTCTTCAGTCCATGAGAGGAAATGCAAGAGAGTGGTTCTCTTATTTACCAGCCTCTTATGTTCATTCATGGGAAGAGCTCAAGGCAGTGTTCATGGAACAGTTTGGAGAAAGGATTAACCCTGTTCTGATAAGGAAAAAGTTCATGAAAATGGAGAAAGGAAAAGATGAGTTAGTCCCATCTTTTAATCTCAAGTTTTCAATGATTATTAGAGAGATCTCGGAGAACATAAGACCAAATGATGCAGAATTTTTGATCATGTACCTGGGATCATTTCACAAAAAGATGAGTTATTTGTTGAGGGACAAAGAGCCTGCAACTTTGCATCAAGCGTATCAGATGGCTATAGACATTGAGAACACTTTGAGATACTCAACGCTGAAAGGACATAGGGCTATGAGTGTTAGTCATCCTAACACACCTAAGGAAAATAGAACTCATGGAGAAAATAATAAAAGTGTTTGTTAAGAAGGTAGTGATGTTGCTGCTCCAATTTCTTCATCATCATGATCGACAAATCCTAATGAACTTCATGTTAAACATAATCAAAATGCGGTGTCTCAAAATGAAGGTAGTAGCTATTTATTTCAAGAAAGTCAAAACCTGATACATGAAGATGAAAAGAGTGTATTAGAAAAAGTAGATATATGTTGTATGAATAAGGACCTAAATTGTAATTAGTTTACAATCAGAACATGTGCAGATCCTTGCAGCAGTAATGAAGAGGAAGATACATGGTATGATGAACAAATGAACATGCATGAAATTTTTTCTTGCAATATCTTGTATGATGAAGAAATGGAAGAGATGAAAGACATCATCCCATGTCATGTTTCAATCAGTGAAGATAATACAATTGCTGATAACATTTCTTCCCAAGTTGGTGAACAAGACATTGAAGATGGAAGTGCAAGTGCCCATTCTGAAGAATCTGAGCATGGTTTGTATAGTGATAAGTCATCTTGTGATGAGGATGTTGATGAAGGCCAAACTGATCTCTCTTCTGATGATTATGAAAGCTCTTATGAGAATGACTTAGAGGTTTGTTCTTCACACAATGGATATACTGATATGGACATTGATGAAACCATGTATTCACCAGTGAATGATCAAATTACACTCAAAACAAACTTGGAATGTAGTTCAAGTTTGACATCAAAGGAGCTTGTTGATTCTATCAATGATGAAGAATTTGAGGATGAACATATATATGTTCAATTTTCTAATCATGAGCATAGTACTGCTAGAAGTGATGAAGATGTTGAAGAACCTATTTATATTTTTGTTGTCCATGACTGCTTGTATGAAACAGAGATGGAAATTTTAGTGGTACATAAGAATGATGATAATATGCATAGTGATAATGAAAGGAATTCAGTTTTGAATAATCAAGTTATGCATAGTGACAATTAGATGGATATAGAATCAACATTATCATCCATAGATAATGTGAAACGCTTTGATGGACTGTCAGATTGTGTTGAAATTGCAATACCTGTTGATCAGTGTGAAGAGAAGCCACATGATGCAGATAGTAATGGGTGTGATGTCAGTCAGTATGACATTAAATATGCATCTTGCTTTAATGATTTATCTTATCTTGATGGTTTGAAGAATGAAACTGATAACATGTATGCACCTGAGATAGAGAACACTGCCCATGCATTCGAGGTTGATGTTTTTGTTGAGTGTCACGAGTTGATTGAAGATGAAAATTGTTTTAGTGTTGACAAATCTGATTTTTAGAATCTTGAAACATGTGATAATGTGTTTGGGTTGTGGTGTTTGGATGAGGACAAGCCAGCCTGTGATGTATTCCAGTTGGAGGAGATACAAATTTATGAGGAATTTTTGCTCAACACACAAGATGATTGCATGTTATTTTTCAGTGATGATGTCTCCTCCGAAATTGATCATGATGAAGGGATTAGTGAGTGTGATACAACCATATTTTCATGTGATCTTGATCACCAGTTTCAAGTGTTGCTGCTTGACATGAAATCAGAAAATGTAATGATAAATGGTGATGTGGCCTATCTGATTTGGTTGCCACTCGGTAATAGAGCTGAACAGGGAACAATTTGTCATTTGCAAAAGGGCAGTTTGGTATTATTGTTTGCAAAAATGCAATTACCAGTGTTATTATGGTTTGACAAAGGAAAACATAGATTGAGGGGGCTCAACTCTTTCTACAAAGTTGTATTTGATAGAGGTAAATGTTGATCCTCATTTTTTTCATTTGGTGGCAAGGGCCATCAGATGAAGTCAAAAAATAAAAGCTGAAAAGGGGAGCAGTTTGAGGACACCTGATGGATTCAGCTTTTGGTCTACTCTCCAAAGATCTGGAATCTTACTATGCCCATAGGGGACATACATCCCTAGTCAGAGCCACTGTTGGCACTCTCAAATTTTGCAAATTTGAGATGCCTATTTCAAAATTTTGCTTCTGCACTTTCAAAAGTGCACCTGAACAATCAGTCCTGACTGACCCAATTTGGAGGCTTATAATTTAAAACTTGTTGATTTTCGTGCAAAACCCATTTGCAGACATACTCAGTAGACATATGTGAGTGTGTATGTCAAATTTTAGCTTCCCACGATAAGTTTTGACAGCGTTTCAAAAACTGAAGCTGGAGGGTTTTGACATCTTTCTGATGTTTGCAGATAGTTTGTTTTGTGAAGAAGCTTCCTGTTTGAGCTTGGTTTTTGCAACAATTTCACTTTCATGTCAGAACGAATGTTGTTCCATATTCCTCATATCAAAATGATCTCGGGTGTCAGTTTTTAGAACTTCATGATCTGATTTGCTATTTTTAGCAGATCGAAACCAAATGCAGTTTGTTCTATTTTGTAGTTGCATTCCTGACAGCCTTTCTGAGGGGCCAACTTTGACCGTCAATAACTTTTGATTGGTGATGTTTCAAGAAAATTCCTTTTGCACACATGCTCAAATTTTCTTAATGTTCCACTGTGTCTGATGGTAGTTCGCCAAGTGTTGATTTGTTATTTTTACAAATTGGTTGTTGGATCAGTTTGAGTTGGTTCAGAACAGCTGTTGTTTTGGAAAAGCCTGAATGGGAAACTTTGTGGATTAATATCTAGTTCCTCATGATACATTTCTCTAAGCCATCTTTTGCATTATACTTTTGGGTCAAATGACTATATGCTTGCAAGTTTTGATGTCTCTTGGAGGTTATTTCACTAGTTTCCCAGATTGATTCTTGAGGCAACTTGGCTTGTTTTGACCATTTTGCAAAAGTGACAGAAAATAGTTTCCGACGGCAACCTAGTTTACCATTTCACTTCAAATGCATCCAGAAGATACCCCAGAACAATTTGACAATGAAAATTGTTTGAAAATGAAATTTTTTTAGTCGGGCCACAAAGGGAGCCCAATGTATGGCACAATTCGAGGAAAAGGAATTAAACCATCTGAATGAGGAAATCAGTCATATATCCAGATTTTGGTCTAGATGCTTATTATTGATATAAATATGTTTCTAATGATTCTATACTTTGAGGTAGAAGCCTTTCACCTTTTCCTCCTATATAAGGATATGGGTGGTAAAATTGTTTTTATGATTGTTTGCTAATTAGAACTGGATGCATAAAAGGATAGAGTGTCATTGTTTGAGGAACTTGATAAACATATTCTTATGTTATTGTTCCACTTGACTTATCATGGGATAATTCTACCATGCTATTTAAATCCTGCAAAATTGAATGAGCAATCACATTATACATGAAGGATAAATCCTAATCAGGCAGGGGTTTCTATAAACTAGTAGTTATGTCAGAGTTTGCACCCATGCGTGAACTCTATTGTATCCATCACATGGTTTGGATTCAAGAAAAGATCCGGTCACTCTTTGATTAGGTAAGGTGCAATCAGGATGGACAAAATTGTTTCAGGTTTCTTTAGAGAAAAGAGGGTGCTATCCTAAGTGCTAAGTGACTGAGTGTCATAGGTACTTTGTTAAGTGGATGAACTTTTTCAAATAAATGGTGATTAGCTTTGGAGATAAAATTGAGTTCTCTCTATCTCCAATGAGTGCAAAGGTTCAGTAGACAAAGACTATTCCAAAGGAGTTCATGCAAGCATAATTTTGGTGATGCTAATTCCTTCAAGTTCAGAATCTCTGATGGGGAACTTTGGGGAGGAAAATTTGATCGATATCACAAATGTAGATATTTGGTTGCCAATGTTGATCTATGTATCAAGAGAGAAAAAATTAGGGAATCAAGAGTGGTAGGCTTCCAGCTGCTCTAATTGTCCCTCAAAAACCTCTAGATCACTCTACTATTACGGAAGCTTGTCTCTACAAAATGTATGGAAACATATGCAAGGCATATGAAATGTTTGGCAGAATTTTCAAAACTATGCTCTCATCGAGTGTCATGATTGAGAATGTGCACAATGGTTTGTTGGAAGTGCTTTTGTGATTGCCAAACAAGCGTAATGGAGGCAAAACCCAGCAATGGTGGGCGACCTAACAGGGAGGAGTTGCGGCTTGGTTGAGTGGGAAACCCATGCCAAATATGGAGGTTGGGTGCGAGCATCAGAGAACCAAACAAAGGAGGCCAGTGTGTTGTTTGGAGAGCCACGACCTATAGAGAGTTGATAGCCCATGCTAAATGGTGAGTGAAGCTCACGCATGTGAAGGAGGAGGTTTGGGTGTAGGCATTAGCAGGCGTGTGACTAGGTATGGGGTGCGACCTGAAGATGTGAGGGAGCCCACACTGGCAGGAGAGGCTCGAAGCACATGAATGGAGGAGCCTATGTGGCCAGAGAAAGGAGGAGGCCCGCACCAGGTGTGAATGGTGGCCACATCTTCTTAGAGTGTCAAGCAAAATGCACAATTAGGGCATTCTCGCAGACCTAGCGAGGATGATGCTGACAAGGGCCAAAAGCTCGCGAGGTGCATGAGGAGATGGGGGAGCTCTTCATTAAAAAATTTAAAAAAAGTTATATGGTTTACAAATGTAAATGGTGGGTCCGGCAGGTGAAAAGCATGGTCTCCTAAAATTTGAAGAAGTCACATAAAATAATAGCTTTTGAGTGTAGGGTAAATACTTTACACATTGGTATAAAATAAAATGTGACAAATTTAAAGATGGCCTCCATTAAAGTTAATGGAGGTAAAATTTATTCTTTTGGCTAGAGTAAACGGAGGTAAATAACGAAATATTTAAAATACCCAATGGGGATTTTATTTTAAGTAATAAAACATTGGAATTATAAGTGCCCCCCGTGAGTAAATTTTAAAGTGGGGGTAAATTTATAAAGTGAGTAAGTATTCACTTTGCAAAATGTTTTATTTGCTGGGAGAGTTGTGAGACTTTGTATAAAGTGAATTTTATTCATTTTATTAGAAAGTATGTGCTGGGAATTAAAACTGCAGCAAGTGAAGAGAAAAAATAGAAAACAAATGAAGATGTGCATGGGAATGGAGTTTTCTTTAAGCTGTAGGTAATGAGTGGGAATGGAAACTTGGGCATTTTTCTGTTGAAGAACAAATTGAGCACATGCTGTTTTGAAAACAGATTGAAGTTTGTTACAAGGAAATGGAGAAGATATTTTGCAAATCACTATTCAACGGTGGAGGTGTTTCCAGGTGGCAATTTCAAATCAATTTTAGGGCTGCTTCCATTCTTCTATATCTGTTGTTCTCTTCTCATTGTAAAGGGTTCTGAGTTTTTGTATTGGGCTGGGTTGATAGAGGTTTGTTAACTCTGAGTTATTTTGAGTCTAGAAGCTATAATTTCTGATTTTATGAGCAAATACAGCCAGTTTGTGTAAATAAATCATGAAATGTGTTTACATTTTCATGAATATCTTCAATTTGTCTTCATACTTGTACAAGTAAATCATATGAATTCAATAATACAAAGTATTTTGAGTTTATCATCTCAAATTTCATTAGATTGTGTTATTTGTTTATGGGTCTCTTTCAAAGAAATGGTTAAATATATTGTGAGTAGATAATAGTGATTTTAAGTGTGCAGGTTGGATTTGATAAGGAGAAGTTGATGGATAATAGGAGTTGGATTGTTGGTGTAAGACACTAACAGTTGATGCAAAGCATCGACAATTTTAAATCCACTGGTTGAATGCCATTTGTTGGTAAAGTTGTCTTATGTATTTGACTCCATGGCCCACAATTGGCACTGATTTATCTTGCAGCTTAATGCATCTCATAAACAAAATTTTCAATGTAAAATCATTCTTGTTTGGAAAGTTGTGTTTGTCATGTTCTCCTTGCTAATTAGTGAAATTGATTCAATAGTTTTCCAATATTGAGTGATATTTTAGGTTTCTAAGCAATTTTGTGAGAGCATAATCTATTAAGCAATATCTTGTTGCTTGTGTGTCTAGATTGTTTGATATTGCTAAAGGGTTACCCACCTAGGTCTTATAGAGCCTGAAGTGTAGGGGAAATGTGTATCCATTCCATTTCCTGTTAGTTGGCCACTAGGTTTTGTGGTTCTTTATAATGGAGGTTGGCTACCTCTTAGGGAATTGCAAATCCTAGTTGGGTTGCATTTTTAAACACCAACAAATACCTTGTTTGAGCGAGACAGTGCTCGGAAGATTGCCAAGAGGGAATAGGAGACCGTGAAGACTCTCCAGAGAGTGGCTGATGGCACCTCCATAGGAGATTACATGAGAGAGGTTTTGCGGGCTGGCCGAGAGGTAGAGATCTATAGAGGCAGATCTCATAATGTAGTGCCTCCTGAGCATAGGGTTAGTTATGCCCCATCGAGATCTAGGTGGACACACACATGGATAGTGAGTGAGGGGGTGACATAGCCTCCACACAGAGATCCCAAAGATCTTGGTTCCTCCAGTGGTGGTGGTGGTACAGGTCCTGTTGCTCCCACACACTCTAGCAGTAGCAAATGGTAGATGCTATTGTGATCCTCCATGATGTATTATTACGATGTAGCTCTTTGTTTGATGATGTATTTTTAGACCAGACTTCATTGTATACTTGACACTTTGATATATATATATATATATATATATGAGTTGTAGTTGATGTAATATGATGATGGTTTGCAATTTCTATGTGATGAATGTATTTATTATGTGATGTATGCAATATGCGATGATTTTATTTTGATGCAATGATGTAATGATAAATGCATGTGTAGAATAGATGATATATGGATGTATGATGTGATGTATGAGTCTCTTAATGATGATCTATATGGATGATTTTATTTTGATATGTACGGATGGATGGATAAATGTTTTTATGCTAATATGATGATGATCTTATGATGAATGATCTTTGATGGATGATAATTGATTTTAATAATCACGTGATTTTATTTATTAAATGTATGGATGGTAAATGATGTATGCATATGATGTTGAATAGATGATAATGTAATGATGTAATGAGAATAATGGTAAAAATGAATAGGATGTACTTATGGTACAATTTAATTCATAATTTATTGGATGTATGATCAAATGTATGAATGATGAAATGATGATACTAAATGATGCCATGATGCTTCCTATATGTTTTTGATGATGATTTTTGGATTTATGTCAACTATACTTAGTCTCATTTGTAGATTAGATAATCATTGATTGGAATCCTTTATGCAACAAATACTCTGTAGATAATGAACATGATGAATGCAATCTAATTCTAACATGCAACTATATGCAAAACAACTTTCATTTTAACAGTACCTTTGTGCCTTTTTGTCATCATAGAGCTTTATTGGATGTTGAAAGTGAATAAAAGCGTCAATGGTATGTGTTAGACCAATGACGACCTGAGTACTATGTTCATGATTTTTGATATTGCAAGTGAACACAAGCATCTAGGTATGATTTAACCGAGATGACTTGAGCATTAATTGCATAAACATGCTGTGGTTAATCATTTCAATGTGTGAATTCTAAATGTCATCAGTGATACATTTGCATAGCACATCCCCCGACAATTCATACATTTATATGGTTAACTTACAGACACATCATTCTTTTTCCTTGTTCTTCTAGTTCAATACATCATTGAAAAACTCCAAAGGAATGATAATCAAAAGTTATTTTGTCCATTGTTTACTTAGAGTGTTTCATTCATTATTCAGATTTTAGATCATCCATCCTGATTTTGTAATGTTTTTGGATTTTTGAGATTTTGGACCAAAGACCTAACCTAGTAACCTATCTTAGGGGTCTCAGGGGCTGATCAAAGATTAGCCTTGCCTATGTTACACACGTAGAGACCATGTAGTTCAACGGACATAGACCTATGTTTTTTTGGATTTTGTTTTTTCAGACTTAACTTTTTGACATATTTTTTGGATTTTTGATACAATACAGATGGTTGATACCCTTCTAATGATGATTGATGTTGCACTTAGATCTTTGTTTTCATTTTTCTTCTATACTGTTGTTTGCCCTTTGGTGAAATCAATGTTTGTGTTGCCCTTAGTGATATCCAGATGTTGCCCCCAAGCTTTGGAGTGATACTTGACTATTTGAAAATGATTTTGATACGGATGCAAAGATGGCAATACTACTTGGCATGGTATGGAATTGTACTAACTGCCAGACTAATGATCCTAATATGTATCGAAATGGATGGGAAAGCTGATCTTAGAATCACATACAATGCCTATTTCCAAATTTTCACCATATGCTTTGATTACACTCTTCGTGTTTTTATGTTTTTCATTTTTTGTCCATTTTTTTGTTTTTTGTTTTTTTTTGTTTTTCTATATTTTTTTTGTGTATTTTTGCATTGCCAAGATGCTTGTTTTCTAGGTTTTGATCAAGGAAACCATTTTTTGAAGTTTGACTCGTGCACTAGGAAATTTAAGCATATAATTTTTGGAGATGAATATTGTTGATAGGTTCATCAAAAAAATCCCCTTCTGATGTTGATAGCTGATATGCTCCTGATCCATATAGTGATGTGACGACAAAAGGACCAAGCGAGTTAGGCTCAAATTTTCCTTTCTTCTCTCTATCCTACTGATTCTTAGGGTTTTCTTTTAGTACCAAATCACCAACTTGAAAGACCCTTGGTCTTACCCTATGGTTGTAACTTCTTGACATTTTCTGTTGATAAGTTGTTAGATAATTAACAACTTGTTGACAATGCTCATCCAACAACTCTAGTTCCTGCAGTCTAGAGACCCTATAGTCTTCATCTGATATGATATCTCTAAGTGATACATGAAGGGATGGAATCTCAACTTCAATGGGCAAGATGGCTTCTGACCCATATACCAAGGAAAATGGTGTAGCTCTTATTGGTGTTCTGATACTTGTTCTGTAGGCCCATAGTGTAGGGTTGAGTTGAACATGCCAATCATGTCCAACATCGTTAATTGTCTTTTTGAGAATTTTGAGTATTGTTTTGTTTGAGGCCTTTGCTTGGCCATTCCCTTGAGGATAGTACGGTGTTGAAAACTGATGTTGGATACGAAATTTATCACATAGCTTTTGGACATCTTGATTCTTCAACGGTCATCCATTATCAATGATAATGGATTGAGGGATTCCATACCGACATATTATGTAGTTCAAAATAAAAGAGGAGATCTATTTCCCAGTGATGGTAGTAAGAGGTACTCCTTCAATCCATTTTGTGAAATATTTTGTAGCTGTTATAATGAACTTGTGTCCATTAGATGAAGATGGATTTATTTTTCCTACCAGATCTAGGACCCTTTGACAAAAAGGCCATGTTGATGTGAAGGGATGTAGTTCCTATGCTAGTGCATGAATCAAATTGTTGTGAATCTGACACTTTTGGCATTTCTTGACAAACTGATATGATTCTTTCTCCATGCATGGCCAACAATATCCTAAATGGAGGAGTTTCTTAGCTAGAGTTATCCCACTCGAGTGAGTGCCACAAATACCCTCATGAACCTCTCATAGGGTTGTTTTAGACTCGTTGTGTTCTAGACATTGGATTAAAGTACCATCAAGACCTCAACGATAAAGTATGTCGGCGATTAAATTATGTCGTGTGGATTGCCGGATGAAGTTTCATTTTTGGTTCCTAGATAGGTCAGGAGGAAGGACATCATTTTTCAAGTAGGCATAGATCATTTCATAGATGGAGGTTTTTGTGGTTTTGATATGGTAGATGGTAGCGGAATTCTGGATTATAATGGGAAGGACATGATACTTCTTCTACCATAAACTCATAACAAACACGCTTCTCAGGCAATTGTAGTAATGAAGCAATTGTATCCATAGCGTCTACAGCTTTGTTCTCAGCTCTTGGAATTTGATCAAACTTGATATTGACAAAGGATTATTTCAGATTATCTATTTTTTGCTTGTAAGGTATCAACTTTTCATCTTTTGTCTGATACTCGTCATTTACTTGATAAATAACTAGTTGAGAATCCCCATATACCTGTAAGTCTGTGATCTTCCACTGAATTGTTGTCTTGACCCCAATGATTAAGGCTTCATATTTTGCCACATTATTTGTACACTGGAACATTAATTGATATGATTTTGGAATGGTGTGTCCTTGTGGAGAAATGAACAAGATTCCTGCTCTTGATCCTTGCTGTGTATATGATTCATCAAAATATAATACCCATTGTTGGGGCATTATTGTCAGAACATCTGCATCTGGAAACTCCATTGTCATTGGTCAATCATCTAGTAGAGGAGCCTTTGCTAATTTTTCAGTGATTTCCTTTCTCTCTACATACTGAATGTCAAATTCACTTAATAGCATGACCCACTTTTCCAGTCTACCTGTTAGGACAACTTTACTAAGTAGATAATTTAAAGGATCGATCTTTGCTATTAACTTGATTGTATGAGTTAACATGTAGTGTCTCAGTTGTTGAGTAGTGAATACCACTGTTAAGCAATATTTCTCTATGAAAGTTTAATTGATTTCATATTTATTTAATGTTTGACTGATATAGTAGATAGCCTGTTCTTTTCTTTCATTATCCTCTAGCACTAAAAGTGCCCCCAATGAAATATTTATTGTCACAATGTACAATATAAGTGGTTGTCCTTCTGTGGGTGGCATGAGAATGGGTGGTGACACTAGATACTACTTGATTTGATTGAATGTTGTTTCACACCTCTCATCCCATTTGAAAACTATATTCTTATGCAATAGATGATTAAAAGGATGACTCTTATCCACTAGCTGGGAGATGAATCTCCTGGTCGATTGGAGATTGCCTTGTAGTGATCTGAGTTGACTTATATTCCTAGTAGGTGGCATCTCCATAATTTCTTTGACTTTCACTGGATCCACTTCAATACCTTTTTCTGAGACAATGTACCCAAATAGTTTTGCTGATGTGACCCTGAAGACACACTTCTTGGGGTTTAACCTAACATTGAATTTCTCCATCCGTGTGAAGATTTTGTCCAGGATATGTAGATGTCCTTCCCTAGTAGTAGATTTTTCCAAGATGTCATCCACATAATCCTCCATGAAGGTGTGCACCATATCATGGAAGATTGGCATCATTGCTCTTTGATAAGTGGCTCCTGCGTTCTTTAGACCAAATGGCATGACATTCTAGCAGAAGGTTCCCCATGGGCATGTGAAAGCTATCTTTTCCTGATCTTCGGGAGCTATTTTTATTTGATTGTATCCTGAGAAACCGTCCATGATTGACAACATGGCATGCCCTACCATCAAGTCCACAATGATGTCTATATTTGGGAGTGGAAAATCATCCTTCGGGCATACCATGTTGGGCACCAAATTGTAAGTGACAAATAAGTGAATAAGCACAAAAGACACTTCTTAATAAGACATTATATCAAAGATTAATCAAATTGATTCAATTCAAAGTAATAATCAATTGAAAGCGTCATATTGTTCTCTATCCTCCAAGATTTATTAAATCAAAATGGCTCTCAAATCATGAGTGCACTATGATTGTTAAAATGACAATTGAAAGAACGAGATGGATACTAGGACAATGATATGGAATTGAATATGACAATACTAGAAGATAAATGAATTAAACTAAGTATGAATTGACATGAAACATATAATTGCAGCCATTGTATTGAAGCTTCATTGTTGGATATTGGATGCTTGAATGTTTGATGCTTGAGTGCTTTAATTCCTGTAGAGTAAGAGTGCATAAACTTGATTATCTGGATCCTTTTCTTGGTTCAATGAGGCTATATTTATAGATTTCCTGGCTATAGAAATGCACAGGGAAAGCTTTGAGAGGCTTGGATTCAATCTGGAGAATTGAATGGTGAGAGATGGAGGAGATTGAGAGAAAGATGGAGATTGTCTCTACCCATGAAAACACTAGGCAAGAGAAGAGGAAGGATTGACAGATCAAATTCCAAATTTGTCTCCAATTTGTCTCCAAAACTTCTCATGAAGTTTCAATCAATTAATTTTGGCATATTTTAGACATGATTTAGACATAGGATATCTAATTGATTTTTGAGAGAATATAGATGGAATATTCTTTGTGCTTTAAATCAAATATTTTTTATTTATTTAAATTAGCAAAAGAGAGATAAATAATTCAATAAAACGAACTATAGGATAGTTGTTTATTAAATTAAGCAGAAGAATGTGGCAATTAATCAATAAAGTGTTTTGATCTTTATTTGATTAATTTAAGATGGATGTGATAGATTGAAATAGGGATTTGATAATTAAATCGAAAAAAGTATTTAATTTGGTTTATTTAATTAAGATGAATATTAAATGTGAACTATATAAATAAATATATCTATTTATTCAATAGTAGAGTAAATTAGGATAATTAATCAAATAATTGATATTTAATTAATCGGATGCTCCAGACCAATTTTAGGTGCATACATTTATCATTTATTTGGAGTAACTCAAAGATGTAAATAAAGTAGAGAAACAAGGAAGAAGAATGATATTTTTATTGTCTGTTGTTTGTATGTTAATCATATAAATTTATGAATTTTTGGGGGATGTGCTATACAAATGTATCACTGATGACATTCAGAATTCACACATTAAAATGATTAATCTCTACCTATTTACGCAAGAAATGCTTAGGTCATCTCGGTTCAATTATACCTAGATTCTTGTGTTCGCTTGAAATATCAAAAATCATGAAAGTAGTACTCAGGTCATCATTGTTCTAACATATACCATCAACACTTGTACTCACTTTCACCATCCTAAAATCTCTATGATGATACTAAGCACAAAAGTATTGTTAAAATGACAATGTTCTGCATATAGTTGCATGATAAAATTAGACTGCATTCATAATAAACTCTACATCTACAGAGTGTTTGTTATATAAAGGATTCAAATTATTGATTATCTTTTCTACAAATACTTGACATAAACCAAAAATCATCAAAAACATATAGTTGCATCATCTCATCATTGCAAAGCATTTATCATCTCATCATTCATTTATTTAACATCAAATAGTTGTGCATTTACCATACCATATTTTCCACATGATATCATAAATAAATACATCATGTTCATTACACCATATCATTTATTACATTATTACACAAAATCATCGTTTATCAATACATCATTATTTTTGACTGGTCATTGTCATCCATATATCATCCATCGCAAAATACATCACATATTCTTACATAAGCATTTAAATTAGAATCATCAAATAACATAAAATAAAGGAATTTCATCATATAATCATGACATTATATATAACACATTAAAATAAATGCATCCATCATAGAATCATAAATAACCATCATAGATCAATAGAAATCAACTGCATATCAAATATATCATCAATGTCAAGTATACAATGAATTATGGAATAAGAAGAGATACATCGTCAAAATAGGCTGACTCAAAGTGTACATCATGTCTCAAAATCACAAATAGCATCTAGGATCTACTACTACTAGATGGTGCACACATCACATGACTAGTACCACCACCACTGTCAGATGGACCAGGATCTCTGGGATCTCTCCATGGAGGCTACATCACACCCTCACTAACTATCTGGGTATGTGTCCTGCCAAATATCAAAGGGGCATAACTCACTATTCGCTTGGCGGGAACTGCATCATGATACCGACCCCTATAGAACTCTGCCTCTTGGCCAACCCACATAGCCTCCCTCATATAATCAGAAATGGAGATACCTTCAGCTACCCTCTGTAAAGTCTCTGTAGTCTCCTGTGCTCTCTCTATAATTTGTCTGGCACTATCCCTCTCGGCAGTCAAAGTACCAACCTGTGTCTAGACAACTGCCAAATGTCCCTGAACCTATGCTAATGCCTTTGCATGAGCCTGTTCTTGGGTCTATAGTTGTGTCTGAGTCTGCACAAGTAAACCCTGTGCCTGCACTAACTGACCCTGCAGAGTCTGTACTTGCACCTGTAGGCTCACAATTTGTCTCTACTAATCTACATAAGGCATCTCCACTACTTTCCTCTTGTGAGGCCTACTCGAAGATGGACCTACACTTTTTGGCCCAACCCCTCTGCCACATCCACCAGCACCATCCCCATCATCGTTGTTGCTATCCTTGTTGCTGCTCCCATCATTGCTACGCGACTCAGTGTCAGATCCACTATCCTCCTTGCCCTCAATAGCTATGGTGGGATCCTCATAAACATCCTCCTCCATAGGTAATGGTGTTGGCTTATCTCAAATAATTATCTGAGGATATGGATGCAAAGCCAAAAACTAGGCATACTCCTCTATTATAGGTGCCTTTGTGATATCCTGGCGCATATCCCAAGCTAATGGCAATACAGCCTAGTATCCCTCCACTAAAGTATCATAGGAAATGCATGGCTCCCAATCTATTGTATCACTTTGTCATCAGGCATATTGAGCAACCCCTTGAGGCATGCATTGCACATTATCATACTACCTATAGACCCACCGCAACAAAAAATCTCTCAAGGACAAAAGGGGCCTACCGATCAGATACATGGAATCGCACAAAAATACGAGCACTGCATCATCCTCCTCCCACTGCTCACAATCTAGGTAAGACCGCCATATGATGCTCTCTAGGTCATCCAAAACATGCCTCCAATGCCCTAACTTACCCATCTGAGATTAGGTAAGTCAACCTCTATAACAAAAAACATATGGTCTTTCAGGAGGTATATCACCTACTGGAAATGGTCGAGCAATGGCAAAATGCTCCCATGCCCAAACTTGTGATAAAGTCACTCTTGCTGATAAGATGTGTCCTCCCAGATATACCATTGAGTGTAAATCATGATAAAGGTGGGCTAGCATACACATACCCCACACATATCTAGTCTCGTGCACAACCATGATCTCAAGAATACGGCCCCAACCCACACAGAATCCCTTTGACCTTCGATCAGGACAAAGAAAGCCTCCAATGAATCTAGCTAGGACTATTGGTAGAGTAGTGTAGGTTTCATCCATTGTCTGCCACTTAACACTCAATTCTACAATATGATTATCCTAAAATACTCTACGAAGTGCATCTCCCCCACCAACCTTATGTGAATCATAAACTACAATCTCTCCCATGAAAGGTATCTGTAATATTTGCCACACATCCTCTGGTGTGACTATCATCTCGCTAGTGGGTAGGTGGAATGTGTTATGATCGTTATGCCACCACTTGGTTATGGCACTGAGGAGACCCCGATTAATCCTAATCTAGGGCATGTCAAGAACAGTAGACAAACCACATCCAGAGATGATGTGAATCTCATCAAGAGTCAAATGTGGGATCAAATCAGCAGTCCATGGAAAACGCTCTTATATCTGGAGGTTATCTAGAGGATCCTATCATCATAAAAGGTTTAAAAATCAGTACACTATGTCAAAATTCACAAGTCAATTTACTATCAGATCCAATCAAACTTTGGTATGAATTTATGATCAAAATTCATGAACGAACATCAACTAACCTCACCTATCATGAGGTTCATCACAACCATCATCTAACCTCACCTATCGTGAGGTTTATCAGATATGAAATCATTCCTCACCTATCATGAGGATCATCAAAAATGAGATTATTTCTCACCTATCATGAGAGTAAGTCTTATTTATCATCAGAATCAGTCATCAGGGTATTTGGATAATCAAATCATACCAAACCGAAGAATGGACATGATCCAAATTGACAAAATCAAGTTTAAACGTGTCAAAATCTGCAAATCTGACATGGATCCACTAAAATAGGCATCCAAAGCACTATTTCATCATTCAGATGCACTAAAATAGTCACCCTAAATGCAAAAAAACCAGAAACATTATTTTAGCACTTTGATGCGCTAAAACAAGTATCCAAAGCACTAAAAAAACAAAGTGATATTTCATCACACCAATGTGCTATAACAATCTATCAAAGTGCTACTTTACTCAGAGCTCTATAATAGTCTATCAAAGTGCCAAGTTATTACATCGATGTGGTAGAACTTTCTAGGTGCTAAAACTGGGCATCAAAGCGCTAAATAAATCCATCAAAGTGTCGATTCTTTAAAGCGTTGATTCTTCAAAGTGCTAAATTATCCTATGAAAGTGCTAAAAAAATTAACAAAAGCACTAAAATATATCCTAGAAGCACTAGACCAGAGTGCAAAGTGCTAAAGCGTGACATTAATGCGCTAAAACTACAAAAACAAGTAAATGCATGAAAATAGCACTAATTCTAGTGATATCACACACGCTCAAACTGGTGGGTGTGGTAGGGGATCGGCATCTTGCTCCAGGTGGCTCAAATGTCTCTCTCACTAGGTTTTGAAAAGTCAAAAAGTACAAATGAGGGTGAAAAGGGCATTTTTTACCTTATATAGGTTTTTCAAAAGGGATTTTTGAGGGGATTTCTTTTATTTTAATTAATTAATTGAAATTCATCCACGGGCTAAATTTTCTTCATCAATTTCAGGAGATAAATTATTTCTTCATCAAATCATCATCAAATCATCATGAAAATTCATAATTTTTGAGAAATCCAAAAAAAATCATAAAATCATAAATTTATCTCCCGATGGGACATATTATCATGAATCATCTAAAAATCGGTATCTAGGGCACATTTGGGGCATTATGATTTTTTTTCAATATATGGGGCACATCTGGGGCATACTAAATTTTTTTTGTCGATACTAGTAGCAGAAGCACAAAATTTTCTTTGAAGCAATGCATAAACACATCACTTCAAAGAGGGGCAAAATGTATACACCTAAAATTAGTCTAGAAAATTCAATTAATTAAATACAAATTATTTGATTAATTATCCTAAATTTCTCTACTATTGAATAAATAGAAATATTTATTTATATAGTTCATGTTTAAATTCACATTTAAATTTTTCTAATTCTACTATTATCTCATCTTAATTAAATAAACAAAATTAAATACTTTGTTTGATTTAATTATCATTTCCCCTATTTTATTCTATCACATCTATTTTAAATTAATTTAATAAAGGTCAAACACTTTATTGATTAATTATCATATTCTTGTATTTTGATTTAATAAACAAATTCTATAGTTTGTTCTATTAAATTATTTATCCCTCTTTTGCTAATTTAAATAATCAAAATATTTAAATAAAGGCATAAATAATATTCCTCTATATTTCCTCAAAACCAAATTAGATATCCTATGTCTAATTTATGTCAAAATTAGTTGATTCAATCTTCACGACAAGATTTGGAGACAAATTGAAAATATATCTCTCAATCCTCTTCCATCAATCCTTCCTATTCTCTTGCTTGGTTTTTTTATGGGTAGAGACAATTCCCAAAATCTTCTCAATCTCCTCCATCTCTCACCATTCAATCCTCCAAGTTGAATCCAAGACTCTACTTTGCTGCCCCTGTGCAAATTCGTTGTCAAGAAATCTATAAATACAACTTCATTCAACAAAGAAAGGATCCAGATTATCAATTTTATGCAATCTTACTCTGCAGGAAATCATTCAAGCATCAAGCACCAATCATCAAGAAATTTAAGCATCCAACATTTGAGATTTCATATCATGGCTACATCCTATATCTTCATCCATAGTTTTTCATGTCAATTCATTGCTACAGTAGTTCTTTTATCATTTAGCATTATCATATAACTTCACATCATTGCATCAACATCATTTCATTCTTTAGATTTTCATGTTAACAGTCGTAGTGTTTCATTTAAATTTGAGAGAACTATAGCTTAATAAATCTTTAAATATAGGAGACAATGAGACTTTCAATAGATTTCTTGCTTTAGATTAGTTTATTTGCTTAATCTTTGATACAATGTTTCATTAAGGAGTCTTTTTATTCTTGTTTACTTATTCAAACTCACATTGAGTGTTTAAGGCATAACCTCTTGAGTGTTAGACTAACATGTATCAAAGCATACAATATTATGTTTCAAGATAATGGTTGTGAAATAAAAAAAATGGTTTGGAATTGTGATTACTACTGAAATAAGGACAAATCAAAAAATTTATCATATAAAGGTGATAGATGGAAATTTTTATCATCTCAAGTGTGTTGATGATCATTTATTTGTAACTCAAATTTTTGAAAGTTGGATATGCGGTAGGAGGATGTGTCAAATTAATTTTGATAATCTAGTAAGAATCAACTTAATACAAGTAGTAAGAGATTTTCCTAATATTACAAAGCCCATCAATGTTGTTTGTAAGGATTGTTAGTTTGGAAAGCAAACAAGAAGAAGTTTCAAAGGAAAAGAACAATCTTCTACCAGATTCTTAGAGTTGGTACATATATATCTATGTGGTCCTACAAGAGTAAGAAGTCTTCAAGGTGACAAGTATTTCATGATTCTAATTGATAATTATTCTAGAAGTACATGGTTTACTTTTCTCAAAAAAAAATCTAAAGCCCTAGATAGGTTCAAAGCATTTAAAGTTGAAACATAGAAAAATAGGATAGGGGGAGATTTCCCCCAAAAATGGAAAAGTGAATCCAAAGAGGGAAAAGGGGTCCTATTCTTCTATTTTTATTAGGAAATGAGATCCACATAATGAAATGACTATCAACCTCAAGGTGAGTCAAATCAAGGTTTGAATCTGCAAATTTCCCTTTTTTTCTAGGATAGGGGCCTAAGATAAATAGCACTTTGGGAAGAAATATTAATACCATCAACTAAACTCCAAATTACAAGCTATAAAGTGCATTTAGAAGCTTAAAAAAAATATTGATGGAACCTACAGACTTTAGGGAGATTTTGGAAGGTATAAATTTTGTGTACCTTTCACAAAAAATGCTTTTTCAAGGCTCGCTAAGGAATCATTCGCCCTATGGAAAATGGGTCTTTGCTAGGGATCCAAAAAATCTGTTTATGGGTTATGTTCTTGTATGTCTACACTCTCGGATTCCCAATTTTCACTATTGGATAGCTAAAAATAATTTTTTTAGAAGAGTTTATGTGATATTGCAAGAATGGTAACAACTTTGACAACTTTGGCAACTCTGCAATTTTTGTTCTTCAAAGGATCTTCAACCTAAAATCCGCAGTCACACATCAAAGAGAGAGAAAAATTGTTTTTTACATGAATGGGGGTTTACCTTGTTCAAACCCCATTTTGGTAATTAAACCTTAAAATGAAATATAAAAGCATGAAGGAATGATGAATGAACAACAATATGTAACAACTCACCAAACCTTATTTGAAACCTTGGAGTACAAATCTACAAACATGAATTGGCCTCAATGAATGTAGATCTTGATCATGAAAATTGATTTGAAATAATGCCTTTGATATGCTTGAATAGATCTTGAAAAATACATCAACATATTAGCTCAAACAACATGCATGATCCAATAAATTTTTGACATGATGGATGAATCTTGATTTTTGCAATAATCTTCAATAATTTTTCCCTTGAATGCCTTGACA
The DNA here is from genome assembly GCA_007115665.2 of Sequoiadendron giganteum. Classification (NCBI taxonomy): domain Eukaryota; kingdom Viridiplantae; phylum Streptophyta; class Pinopsida; order Cupressales; family Cupressaceae; genus Sequoiadendron; species Sequoiadendron giganteum. Next base: position 55,275,930 of record CM021107.1, on the reverse strand, counting down.
TTTCTTTTCAATGCTCTTGATAATTGTCTCTTGAAAATATAGGATCTTATCTTGAAGATCTAGGTGAAACTAAGTGAAATAACCTTGTATTTATACATCTTAACATTAATTCATGAAATTTAAATATCACAATTTGAGATTGAATTATAGATTTGAAATCATTAAAATATAGCCAAAAACATATTTTAAAGGGGGTCCTAGGTCTAAGTGAGGAACCATTCGCCATAGGGCGAAAGGTTCATAGGCCACTTACCTAGCACACACATCGGGAAATGTTATACTTTATGTTAAATTAGGGTCCTAGATCTAAGTGAGGACCCATTCGCCCTATGGAAAATGGGTCCTAGGTCACTTACCTAGGACACACATCTTTCGAAGTTAAGTGTTGTGAAATGGCATTTATGAATATCGGGTTTTATCCCTCAGAAATTTGCATTTAATTAGGCTTGGATTTGAATTAAAAGGGCCAATTAAGGAAAATTAACCTCAATAAATCAATAAATCCCTACATTAGTGTGAAACTATAAAGTTACACCTTACAACACCAAAAAAAAGGCACAATTAAGTCCATTTAATTAAAAAGGGCCCTAAACTTAATGTGAATATGAAAAACATATTACAAAACTAAATCAAGGAATAATTAAGCTCATTTTATTATTAATTATTTCCAAATTAAGTGTGAAACAGGGATACTTTTTCCTACACTAAATTTAGACCCCACTTTCATGAGAGGAGGAACTATCTTTAAACTTGCACTAAAATAGTCAAGACAGGTCCAAGTGTACCAATGTGGATGGTATAGGATGAAAAAGATCAAGGAGGGTGATCGATCCCCCATGATCCAAGATCCCACATCAAACCAACATAAGAACAAAGGGATACATATAAGGTGTATGGTATACAACATCAAGATACACAAACATACAATGTCAAAGGCTAAAATAAAGAAAAACAAAAGTACAAATAAAAATAAAAATGGGTGGATCAAGCTTCGACCGTCGTCTAAGCTATTTGTCCAAAACACACGCTCACTCTAGGGTAGTGGAACCTCAGACTATCCACTAGATGATTTTTCCTAATGGGTGGCTTAGTGAGAAAATCATGCCTCTATCTAGGCTCTCACCATACAATGAGAAATTTATGCCTCTATCTAGGCTTCTCATTGTACTAACCATACCAAATTTATCCCTCCAATAACTTCAATAGGGTGCCACAATAAGAAACTTTGAGCTTCACAAGGTTAGCAAGTTGTGTTATTCCAAACACTTATGAACAACATGCAAGTAAATTTTTGTTCATGTAGAAACTTAAAAATGTCTTGAATGATATCATGCATTCAAATCAGGTATGAGTATGTTGGATCATGATAGGCCAAAAAGTGGCGATATCTAAGTGATATGATGGCCCATGTGGTTGACGAATTTTTTTTACCCAAAATTGATTAACCGAAAAGGGTTTTCAAAGGAGATTCTCAGCTTTCCACCAATATAAATTATGCTTTAATTTGAATTTAATAAATAATTATTATTCATTTTCTATTTGAATTATCACTAAAGTCCTGATTGATAGGCTGATTGAAAAAAATCTATAACTTTCAAACGGTATCACATTTTTTAAATCCAAAACATGTGTCACATTCTATGCTTCACATACTATAGGATTAAAAAAAAGAATTGAATTTCATGAATTTTTTACCAAGTTAAGGTGGTCAGACATAAGAGTTTTCTATATTTTTAAAAAATTGTAATAAAAAAATTATAATTAATTATTTACTTGGAAAAAAATTACAAAAAAATGTGCATCACATCGAGACATGAGTCCCCTACTTATATCTAAAATATTAGAAAAAAATATTATTATTTTATTGTGGTTAGGGTGGTCAGATAGACACCTACTTCTTATTTTTTGCCTGAAATTTAAGTACTACTACATTGAAATTTCAAATTTTCACCAAATAGATTTTAAAATAAATAAATAAACCTAGTAGTTTAGAAACTAAATTCAATTTTCTATAGATTTTATTCTTACATATTTTTGAAATAATATAGATAACTTATTCAAACTTTTACGTCAAGTTGCTTAACTCTGATTTTTTGAATTTTATTGCCGCTTAAGGGCCTGTTTTTTCCATGATGATCCTGCACATACCCGTATACTAATATCATTTTGTCCTAAAACTCATCCTCTTTTCGCTTAATTGATTAAATTACTCTAGCTATTTAATTAATTGCCTCATTTGTATCTATTAACCTCATTAATTTAATAAAATTGATTCCCTCTTTCATGCTAACATTTTGTCTCATTAAATTAAATAAATCAAAATATTTAATTTAAAATCCCTAAATCTTATTATTTAATTAAATAACCCTAAGTTATTTAATTAAATGGCATCACCTTCTTCCCCTTTTCATTAAATCACTTTATTTAATCAATATCATCTAATTCATCTAAATTCCCCTAATTGTATAATTAAAGTTGTATTTAATTATCAATTATTAATTAATCTAATTCTCCCCCACTTGTTCCTCCTTTACACATTCCTCAAAAAATAATATTCCCATGGAATATTCCTTCCCCCTTTTGCACAATTAAACTTTATTTTAATTTGCTAAATTATCCTTTCCCTTCGCCCATGACAATATTCCAAAAACTATTCTCTCTCCTCCTTTGAAAAAGAGAATATTCTTACTTAGCTTCATATGCAAGTTAACTCAAAACTTCTTGTGCAAGTTAACTTGTGACCTCTTGTACAAGTCAAACGTGTGTTTGTTTGAAGGAATATTAGCCATTGATTAAAATGTCATCTTTAATTCTCATCCATTGATGAGAATCCATGATCCATGCCTCCAACTTCCTTCATCCTTGACCATTGATTATCTTTTTTAATCTTAGCCCTTCATTTTTTATTTGTTTTCCTATAAATAAAGAACTATTTGGAGACAAATGGATACATCTTTTAACAGTTCAAACTTATGTTATTAAAATCATTTTCACTTGCACTCACATTTAACATCATTTTAGATTTATTTACTTGCATATTAGTTTAGCTTCCATTAATGGATTTCATGATAACATAGATGCATACATTTATCTTATTTGTTAATGTGATCTCCTAAAATGTTAAGTTCCTAATGTAAGATTCTAAACAACTAATGATGCAATAAAAATAAATAACACAAAAGAGGACACCTCAATGATTAGTCTAAGGAAAGATAAGCATAAAATCAAGATGAAAATTGATTGAAATTGATTATTCCTTCATGTTGCTTCTTCATTGGTTGGCCCTTGATCTTTGGATGTGTTGTGTGTTCCTTGGATTGCTATGGAGTTAAATGGATGCAAGATGCAAGATGGATTGGTGAAAATGTTATGGAGAAGCTAAAATGCTGCAAATGACAATTTGGCAAGAGTTTGGTAGCAAAAGGCTTCCTCCTTTAAAATGAGGGAAATAAGGGGGTATTTATAGAACAATTTGAATTCTCTAGAGAATTCAACGATTGATATTGATCCAACAAAGCCAAGATGAAGGGTTATGGTGAGTTGAGGACTCACAAGCCCTCACATATTGACATGTGGAATGTGAAATGGCTTACGGTGAGATGATGTGAGAGTGAGGTGGAAGAGAGGTACATGAGGTGGAAGAAGGACAAGTACCCTATAGGTACCTTGGGGGATGATAATATTTCCTAAAAAAGGAACTTCTTGTCCCCAAATGAGAATGAAAGAGACATTTGAGGAATTTTAGAATTCCTCAAAAATCTCCATGGGAAAATGGGAAGTGGTTGGAGAAATAAATGTGAATTAAAAATTTGCATGCTTAAGAGAGTCTATTGGATAAGAGAGGGTTTCCAAAAAGTTGGGTATTTGTCACATGTGAGTGATGTGACAAGTCAAAGGTTCTAGAAGTCCTTGGCACATATAAAGTGATAAGTCAAGCCTTCTATACCTTGCATGTAGAAGAGAAGATTCCTTGGAGGAATACAAGTGAATTAAAAATTCACATGGGGAAGAGAGCCTTGGATGAATAAAAAGGAATTAAAAATTCCTTAGGGGATGGGGAGAGTTGACCAAGGTACTGATTAGGCTAATGACCTTGATTAAGGTTGTGAAAACACAAGATTAGCATAATTAATGAGATATTAGAGGCAAGTCAAAGATTATGGAGGATGTGACACTAATCTTGATTAAGTGGTCCACATCATAATTGTGGATTAATTAATTTAATCTAGATTAAAAGAGGATTGTGGAGAATGTGACAAAGAGAGAGAAAAAGAGGGATTAAAAATTGTTTTTAATCCAAATAGGTCAAATGAATAAATTAAATAAATTGTCTTATTTATTTAATTTAGAGAATAAGAGGTGTAAGGTAAAGTATTTAATTATTCAATTACATACTTTAGGAACTTTAGGCAGAAAATGAAATAATGATTAAATAAATTATTTAATCACTATTAATGAAATAGATGAATAGAGTAGAAGATTTTGATCATGTGGAAGTGATCAAATTTAGATGTCTACAGTTAATTAGGATTTTAATCTTTTGAATCTTGCATACATTTAGAGTAGATTTGCATACACCCATATTGATCATCTTAGCATAAATCATGTTAGAATAGCTTGCATCATGTTCATTTAGCTTTAAATAATGTTTTAATACACATATATCAATGGTTTCATCAGTTTTCTTCAATAAAACTGATTGGAACAAGCTCATTATACAAGAGATTGGGAAAGAGTCATCATTCCACATCAATGTGACACCACTCTCCCAATAGGATACATTTCAATGTCTTAGATTAGAGATTTTTCAAGCTTTCATGATTTAGAATGTTAAATTTTTAATGACTTATTTATCTTTTTTATAGTGAATGATCTTATTTGGATTGATACTTAGTGGGTTAAATATGCCTCAAATTCATATGGATCGGGTGTACTTAACCTATGCTATGTCATTGGTCACGGTTCAAAGGGAATTTTCTTAGTTCGTGTAAGGTCTCTTCTTAGGGACATCATATCTAATGTCTCCAAGAGAGTACAAGTCAAAGAAATATCATGCTATGAGAGGAAATCAATCCCAATGACACCACAAGAAAAGGATGCATCACAAGAATAAATAAAATCATACAAAAGATTATGAGTTTCGATGTATGTCCCCACTTTAAAGTGTTTTCTAACACCATTGTTGTGAGAAATCATATTTAAAGTAGAAGAAGACATGAGAGCTTATTTGGAAATCCCTATGAAAAGTTGTATATTCCCAAATTAAACTACATCATGAATAAGAAGTTGCCCCCAAAATGCAATGATAAACATAGAAAGAAAAGTGCATCACCTACGAGCCAACTTAAGGCATGTTTTCCACATCCAAATATTTCTCTTATATATACAAGGAGGTTTAAGTAGACCAGGGTGGAGTAGGTTCAAATGACACAATTTATCAAATTCTTCAAATCTCAATCCCTAACTATGGTGGCTTAACCCACAATTTCACAATTCTTCTTCTAGGTCTCCAAACCTAGTTCTTTAAACATATATTTTAGATAACTTCATCTCTCCACAAACCCTTGACCATTTCAAACACCCATTAGCCTCAATTTTAACATATCTCATTTTTGACTTAGGTTGTTTTGGAATCAATTAATCAAACTTGACCTGCTACGCTGAAACAAGGCCAAATTAGGCCACTTTTCCAAAGCGCCTTTAAGAAATTTCAAAAACAAACACTAAAACTCCACACCATTAGTTATAAAATGTCACATAGGGTCCCAAAATGCAGTTTTCATCATCAAAATTCATTACCAATTTGTTTTCCTATCAAATATCTAACCTACCTAAGCTTAACACATGAAGATGTTAGGCTAGGGAATGGAAAAAACCACCCCAAACTCCATCCCCTACACTAAAAAACAACAAAATCACTACAAAAATTCTAATCCCCACCATTCCACTGAGTTTGGCCAAGATTCAATAGTGGAATGGGCTACAATTCATAATTCTTGACTTCAAACCCTTGAACCTATGGTGGTCGCCAAAGAAATCCCTCAAACTAAATTATTTCTCAATGAAATTAAATCAATCCACAACCAAAATAGAGATGATACACTACTTCAAATTTTCACATATATCTCATATCATAATTCCATTGTATGGGACCATACAAAACTAAAAAACTATAGAAAACATAGAAAATATGTAGAAAATAGAGTGTTTTTGTATTTCTTATCCACCAAAAATGCTTCAATCGTCTTGCCTCAAAGTTTTTGAGGATTTTTAAACATGTTCTAATAGAATCCCAATAGTCTACAACTAATTTTAAAATATGTGACCACTCATATTCCCCACAAAGCAAAATTTGTCAAGTTGCAAAGCAACTTTTACACCATTTTGACAATATTTACAAAACACCACTAAATGATCCTACATGACTCAAATACCTCAAAGATGGTCTCCATTCGACCTTATTACATTAGACACATGAAAAAACACACAAAACTCAAGTCTAGACATCAAAAAACCAAAATTGCAATGGTGCCCCTGCACCATACACTCGGAGAGAAAAGAATCTAAAGTTCCTCCTAAGATCATCTCTTGCACTGATGTTTCATGCATCTCGATATCATCTTCTGACATCCATGTTGCATCTTCAAAGGGGTAATCCTCTCCACTTCACAATATATTCATTGTAGAATTTATGCCTTATTCTTTTCACCTCTTGTGTCTAAAATGGCTTCAAGTTGCAATGGCTCAATGGGCTTAGATCTTTGACCCACTCTTCACTAGCACCATTTGCATCAGCACCTATACCTACATCCACAAATACCTTGAAAGGGTATAGGTTATCAACATTAAATATAGGAGAGATGGCAACTCTAGGAGGGAGTTCTATCTTATATGCATTAGCCCCAAATTTATGGACCACTTTGCAAGGCCCAATTTTCTTCATCAGCAACTTGGTATACTTTCCATTTGGAAACCTTTCCTTCTTCAAATGTGCAAGGACCAAGTCTCCCACCTTGAAATATATATCCCTTATCCTCAAATCAACATGCTTCTTATACTTCTCAACACTTTTATGCAAATTTTCTTTAACTTGGTAATGGACCTCTCTCATGGCTTCTGCAAATGCTTCACCTTCAAAACTTCTCTTCTCCATATCTATTAAATCCATAAGATCAAGTACACCTCTTAGCTTCAGGCAATACACCACTTCAAAAGGTATTTTCCCAATGCTTCTATTGACTAAATCATTGTAAGAATATTCAGCTTGAGGAAGAACTAATTCCCATTGTTGCCCATGCTCCTTTGTGAGACATCTCAAGATGTTTCCAAGCGATCTATTGACCACTTCAATCTTCCCATCCATTTGTGGGTGATAGGTAGTAATAAAGATAAAATTGGTTCCAATATTTCTCCAAAGTGTCCTATAAAGTGACCTATAAAATTTGAATCCCTATCAGATACAACTGTTAATGGAAGACCATGAATCCTCACTATTTCTGTAAGAATAACCTTGCAATATGAGAAGAATCATTTTCACATTTGCATGGAATGAAGTGGAAAATTTTACTAAATCTATCAACCACAAAAAATACACTACCATAACCCATTTGATTTCTTGGAAAACCTAATACAAAATCTATGCTTAGACTCTCCCATGGTTTGTTAGGTATTGGTAATGGTTGATAAAGTCCTGCATTATAGGTAGAACCCTTGGCTCTTCGACAAATTGTACAAATTTCCACAAAAATTTTGACATCTACTTGCATTTTTTTCTAAAAGTAGAATCTTCTTACCTGATCCAATGTCTTATCAACCCCAAAATAACCTCCTAAACTTCCATAATATTTCGCCTTTATCAAAATTTTTCTCATAGAGCACCTTGGTATACATAATTTATCACCTTTGAATAACAAGCCTTCTTGCAACAAAAAATAAAAATATTCCTCATGAAAAGTATCTTTAAACTAAGCACAAACAAAATATACCTCTTTAAATTCTTCATCCATAATATACATATCCTTCAATGCATCTATTCCCACACTCTAAAGTTCTATTTCATGCACCAACATTGACCTTTGGCTTAGATCGTTAGCTACCTTGTTGGATTGGCCTTTTTGTGCCTGATGGTGAAGGTACAGCTCTACAAATATTATACTCATTTGACATGTCTTTGACTTAGCTTGTCCTGACTATTCAAGAAACTCAAAGCATGGCTTTCAGTGAAAACAATGAACTCTTTGGGAAAAAGGTTGTGTCTCAACTTCTTGAGGGACTATACCATTCCATATAGCTCCAAATCATATGATGAATACCTTATGTTTGCTTCATTAAGATTTTCACTAAAGAAAGCCATCGGTCTGCCTTCTTGGCTTTAAAATGCACAAATTGCAAAGCCACTTGCATCACACTCTATAGTGAAAACCTTGTTGAAATAAAGTAAAAAAAGGATAGGTTGTTGAGCCAATATAGTTTTCAAATATTCAAAGCTCCTTTCTACCTCATTAGTTCACTATAATTTCTTCCTTTTATCTCCTTTAATTGTGTCAATAAGGGGTGAGTAGATATGAATTAAATTCTTGATGAATTTATTATAGAGACTTGCAAGCCCATGAAAGCTTCTTACCTCCCCTACTGACTTTGGAGTTGGCTAGCTGATAATTTCCTCTACTTTGGTGGGATCCATCTTCAATGAACCCTTGGAGATCACAAAAACAAGATGCACAAGATCTTCCTTCATAAATTCACACTTTTTGAGATTTATCATTAACTTCTCCTCATTCAATTTATGAAAAACCATGTCAATATGTTGCAAGTGCTCTTCTAATGAGGGTGCAACCCAAGACATAGAAAATCACATAGAAAAAAAAACTAACAAATCTTATTATTTTCAAAGTATGAAATTCTTACATGCAGAGGATCTCCAATCCTCGAGTTCTACGATACATGCAAATTACAGAAAAGAAATTACAGAAATTCCCCTATTCGCAACATGTGATCTTCTTTCCCAAAAACTACCCACAAAAATCAGAAACTACCCCATAAATAGCCCAATTCTCTGTTTGGAGCCAAAAACAACATTCTAATTATGCACAAACTTCTGGAAGCCCTAACTCAAGATCTAACTGTCGGATCTTCAATGATAATACCTTTTCGAAAAGGTCTTGTGAAAATAAAGTGCCAAAAAGTGGGGCCTAAAGGCTAACCACTTTCATTTTCCGCCAATTTTCGAGACCATCCAAAGCCTTTAAGTCCCTCAAAATTAGCTCCGAAGATTTTGTAGGGCAAAAAGCAGAAACTGAAACTTGAATAACATTTGAACCGGAAATGATCTTCGCTTGATTCTTTCACCAAAGTGTCTATTATTCTGTCCTGAAGCTTCCCTTAAATTTCTATCTCCTCACGCCTTCAAAATCATACTTGCTAAAAATAGCAGTCAAGAAGAAAAAGCAGAAAAGCGGTTCTGAAAGTTGGGAATTCTTCTTCGACAAAAAGGGTATCTAGAAATGCAAAAACATATACAAAAATCTAAATGAAAGTAAACATATTTTTGGGTGATGTAGGATTGCCCTTACACCACTGGATGCTCCTACATCATCTTCCTTTGTCTTGCTAAACACAATAATATCACCTAAATATAAAACAACAAATTTTACAATAAAATTCTTCAAAACCTCATTCATTAATCTCATAAATGTGCTCGAAGCATTTGACATTCCAAAGGGAAATGTCATCCACTCATGCATACCTTCATTATTTTTAAATGTAGTTTTCCATTCATCTCCTTCCCTTATCCTAATCTAATGATAACCATTTTTTAAGTCAATCTTTGAGAAATAGCATGCACCTCCTAAATAGTCCATTAGATCATCCATTCTAGGTATTGGAAACATATATCTAATGATTATTTTTTTGTTTCCCTTGAGTCATTACACATTCTCCAATCCCCATCCTTTTTAGGTGCTAAAATAGTAGGAACAGTTGGCCCACAGTTGTCATTGCACCAAAAGATCAACCTATTAATTCTTGATACAACTGCCAGAGCTAATGGATCCATGGGAGGCAGTTAGTCCATGTCACGAATCCTCAGGGGAGTGCTAACCATCTTCCAAAAAACTCCCCCTCAGTGTTACCCAAGGGGATTCAAACCTGACACCTTTGGCTCTGATACCAATTGTTTTGTCATAGTTTTCATTCCACCAAAAGATCGACCTGTTAATGCCCGATACAATTGCCAGAGTTAATAGATCCATGGGAGGTGGTTAGTCCATGTCATGAATCCCAAGGGGAGCATTGACCATCTACCAATAGGGATAGTAAGGGCTCAAACTTTCCCTTATTAGGCCTTTATCTAACAATTCTTGGACCTGCTTTCTTATTTCTTCATTTTTTTAGGGGCCATCTTATATGTAGCCTTATTTGGAAAATTTTCACCAGGGATCAAGTCTATATGACAGCTGACATCTCTCATGGGAGGCAATGAAATTGGAAACTCATCAACTAAAATGTCCTTGTATTTATCTAACAAAGCTTGAACTTCACTAGGTATACCCTCAACTTTACTTAATGCTAAAAAATATTTGGATTTAGGTCTGATTACTAAGAAAAATCCCTAACCTCCTTTCAATGTCTTCAAGAATTCTTTCTCCCCAACTATCATAGCACTAGACCTAGCTTGTTTATCTAAACCCTCATCTTTTGGTGGTGTCAATTTGAAATAAGTTACATCCTTTTCTATCATATAGGTTTTCTTCTCCCCATCATGTTTTTCCTATTTGTCATACTGTCAGGGTCTTCCTAGTAGCTAGTGACAAACATCCATGGGGATGATGTCACAAAGTATTTTTTCTTTATAACCCCTAATATTAAACTCTACCCATGTTTTCTCATTGACTAAAACTTTTTGACCATTATTCAACCAAGATACTATGTATGGTGTGGGGTGAGTAATTCTCTATATGCTCAATTTATCTACCATTTCTAAGGAAAAAAAATTATTAGTAGAGCCTCAATCAACAAATACTTTGCATACCTTTCCATGTGATTTGCATGTGGTCCTAAATAATTATTTCCTTTGTGGAGGCTCTTTGACTAGAACCTTAATATGTATTCTTCTCATCATCAAACACTTACCTATATCCAGTGCAACAGGTTGAGATGGTGAATTGACACTTTCATTGTCTTCTTCATGCATAATTTGGGTTATTCACTCAACTCCATGGGAATTTGTAGCTTTCTTGTCTGGGAACTTCCATGCTAGATGACCAAAATGGTTGCAATTGTAACATCTTATTGTGAAGGTATTTGACCCTCTCCCTTGTCCACCAAACCTACCTCTACCATTAGGACTTCTTCCTTCGAAATTACCTCTACCACTTGATTCACCACTTTTGTCTTGTTGGTCGCTTGACTCCCCTTATTTCCTTTTTGATTTTCCTCTTCCACCAGAGTTGCCTCTACCTTTTAAATTCTTTCACTTGCCTCTTCTTTGCCACTCTTGTCTTCTTTTTGTTCTTTTCTCTACCTTGATAGCCAATTGGAAACATTCTTCAACTGTCTTGGGTGTTACGAGGCTGATCTCATCTTGGATGTTATACCTTAGGCCATTTAGGTACCTTGCTAACTTTTCTCATTCATTCTCTACATTTCCTACTCTAATGCTTAGCCTATGGAATTCCTCAGTGTATGTCATGATATCCAACTCTTTGTTTTTAGACTCTCCATCTTCCTAAATGTCTAAATGTCATAATCAATAGGTAGGGATTATCCTTTCACCTTAGCTACCATTATGTCCCATGAATTTTTATTTTCTTTTCCCTTCATTACTCTTTCTTCTTCAACATATTTCCACCATGTTAGAGCAGGGCCCTTCAACTTGGTTTTTTCAAATTTCACCTTATTATTGTCTTCTACTTCTTCAAATTCAAATAAATTATCCAACACATCTATCCAACCCAACACTTCTTCACTGTCCATTTTTCCACCGTACATAGGCACTTCTACCTTCACCTTTAGATTATTATCCCCCTTGAAAACCTTTAGCATCCTGACCATTCTTGCTTCTTCAGGGTCCATTTCCTCTTCATCTTGGACTCCTCCTTGAGGGTTCTCACTCTCACCCTCATCCTCTTTGTCACTTTGGTCACCATTGACCAAATCTCTTCTTTGGCTCTTCTCCAAGGTTGTAATTCTGGCAAGGGCATCTTCATGAGACTCCTTATAAATTCTCACCTCCTTTGCATATTCTTCCTTTAGTTCTTTGACTTCTTTGGCCATTGGATTGTTCTTTGGAGGCATCTTGCTTATGCCAATTTTCATTCACTTTCCCACTTCACAATTAGAGTAGGTTCAAATGATACAATTTATCAACTTCTTCAAATCTCAATCCCTAACTATGGTGGCTTAACCCACAATTTCACAATTGTTCTTCTAGGTCTTTAAACCTAGTTCTTTAAACATATATTTTAGAGAATTTCATCTCTCCACAAAACCTTGACCATTTTAGAAACCCATTAGGCTCTGTTTTAACATATTCCATTTGTGACTTATGTTGTTTTGGAATAAATTCATCAAACTTGACCTAATATGCTAAAACAAGGCCAAATTAGGCCACATTTTCAAAGCACCTTTAAGAAATTCCAACACCAAACACTAAAACTCCATACTAGTAGTTCTAACATTGGGTCCCAAAATGTAGTTTTCATCATCAAACTTCATTACCAAAGTTTTTTCCTATCAAATCTCTAACCTACCTAAGCCTAACACATAAAGATGTTAGGCTAGGGCATGGAAAAAACCACCCCAAACTCCATCCCCTACTCTAAACAACAACAAAATCACTAAAAACATGCTAAGCCCCACCATTCCATCAAGTTTGGCCAAGATTCAATGGTGTAATGGGCTGCAATTCATAATTCTTTACTTCAAACCCTTGAACCTAGGGTTTTCAAGCAGTCACCAAAGAAATCCCTCAAACCAACTTATTTTTCAATGAAATTCAATCACTCCACAACCAGAATAGAAAAGATGCACTGCTTCAAATTTTCACATATATCTCAAATCATAATTCCATTATACAGGGCTATACAGAACCAAAAAACTACATAAAACACATAAAATATGCCAAAAATAGAGTGGTTTTGTATTGCTTGTCCTCCAAAAATGCTTCAACCATCTTGCCTCAAAGTTTGTGAGGATTTTTAAACATGTTATAACAAAATAAAAATAGTCTACAACTAATTTTCAAATAAGCAACCATTCATATACCCCACAAAGAAAAATTTATCGTTGCAAAGCAAATTTTACACCATTTTGACAATATTTACAAAACACCACTAAATGACCCTACGTGACTCAAATACTTCAAATATGATCTCCATTCGACCTTATTACATCAAAAACATTAAAAAACACACAAAACTCAAGTCTAGACACCTAAAGATCGAAATTGCCATGGTGCCCCTACACCAAAGGTGGTCAACTAGTGAAAAGAGACAACGACAAGTGTCATACAAGGATACGGCTACCTAACCTTCTTTCCCCCACTTAGTGCCAGAAAAGGACGAGCCAAGGTGATTGATGAGAAACATTAAAATTTATATTAATTAGAGGAAGTAGGTTCTTCAACACAAAGAAGAACGCCACAATCCTTAAGATTTTGAATTCTATTACTCAAAGCTTTATATCCATTAGTAGAATGACCATGAACTCTATGATATGCACAAAATTAAATCTTGTACTAAAATTTATTTCATGTTATATGAGGGGAAAATATCAAATGGTCACAAAGTATTCTCTACAAGATACTCTCTTGATCAATAGTAGAAGATGTTCCTCTATTTTGCGACAAAGATATCTCTTTCTTAGTGCAAGGTCTCATACTTACACAAGACTCTTTAGATTGCAAGTTTTTTTTCTCTCCTTTAAAGGAAGGTATAAAATCTAATGAACTCCAATCATTACTAAGGCATGTATGAGGAGTGCTTTCTATGATTACATTGATATTAAGTGAGAATTTTTTTTAATTCTTTCATTTCTTTCAAAGGACAATAACCAAGACCACTAGTTTCTATCAATTTAGGATGCACCAAGGTTAAATTTGGCTTAGGAGAATATTTTGTAATATTTTTATTATTGATTGAATTCTTTTTTGTTTCTTTCAAGGAACAATAACCAAGACCACTAGTAATTTATTGGATGTTAGGCTCTATAGGTACACAAATACCTTGTTCTCTAGCACCACATACTTTTCCACTATAAACAAGTTGTTTGATAAGTTCATAACATCTTCAATAAATATTTTTCATTTCTTTTGGATTCAGTGGTTGTTCATAATCAACTTCATCAAAAAAAATTGTGTAATTTGCTTCTTCTTCTAAAGTGGTTGAGGTGGATGCTTTCATATTTTGTGTTGACATTACCACTTTTTCTTTTCCCTTATTAGACTTTTATTATGATCTTGTATTCACATGAATGTAGGTGTGAAATCTAAGGAACCCCAATCATCTTCCAATAAATTTGTGACTTCCTCAATACGATTTTCTTTGTATTTCTCTTGCATGAGTTCCGCTTATGGAGTTAGTGTCAGTGTTTTCATAGGATTTTCCTTTCCTTTCTCAATTATTAAACAATTGTTTAGTTCAAGGTCAGATTTTATTATATATACTTTATTTTTGTAGACATACTTCATTTTATGATGAAGGGTAGAAGGCATTCCATTCATTGCATGAATCCATGGCCTTCCTAAAAGAAGATTATATGAAATATCATGAGGCATAACATGGATAGGAGTTTTCAATGTGACCTTTCCAACTTTAATAGGTAATATAATCACATCAAGCGGTTGTTTTCCTATGTTAACAAACCCACAAATAGATAAAGAGTCAGGTCGAATTTGGATTTTGTCTTCTTTAATTTTGTCCAAAAGGTTTATACTACACACATTAATGGTTGAGCCATTGTAAACAAGGGTTATCTTTATCGCCTTTTGATTAATAAGAGGTATTATCATGAAAGCTTCATTTTTTTTCTCTTCTAATGAATTTAACTCATCTTGATGGAAATTTTCTAAGTTGACCAGATTTATAGCTTGAATTTGGGCTGCCACATCTTTTGGTTTCACATTAGGAGTAAAAACTTGTTGTAAAGCACTTTGAAGAATGTTATGATAACTAGGTGAGGCTTGAATAAGGTCCCATAAGGATATCTTAGTAGGAGTATTTTTAAGTTGTTCAACAAGATCATACTCCTTTCCAGTATGTGTGGGCAAATGAGGAGCACTAGGCAAGATAGGTTGAGGAAATGGGAGGGATGTTTGGGTTGTTGTCTTGGTTATAGATTGTTCCTAGTGTTATATGTATGAGAAACGTTATTGTAACTCAATTAATGTGAAACATTATCATTATCAAGTTTCCTTTTAGGTGGTTCTAAGATAATCATGGGTTGATTTTCAACTTGCAGTTGTTGTGAGGATGGATAAATGATGAGTTTAGGATTAGGTAGTCCAATAATTAAAGGTTTTGTAGGAGGTCTAAGAACTAGAGGACTCGAGAGAGTTCTAATTTTCATAACCTCACCAAAATTATCCTTATTTTCATGATTATAAAGTGAATTTAGAAGCTTAAACATAATACTGATGGAACCTATAGACTTTAGGGAGAGTTTCAAAGGGATAAATGTTGTGTACCTTTCACAAAAGAATTATTTTTCAAGGCTCACCGAGGACTCATTTTTCCTATGGTGAATGTGTTTTAGCTAGGGCTCCAAAAAAAAAGTTTATAGGTTCTATTCATTTGTGTCTACACTCTCAGATTCCCAATTTTCACTATCAGAAAACCAAAAATAAATTATGTAGAAGAGCTTTCATAATATTGCAAGAATGGTGACAACTTTGATAAATTTTCAAGTTTTTTTTCTTCAAAGGATCTTCATCCTAAAATCTGCAATCACACATTAAAGAGAGAAAAAAAATGTTTTTTTAGGTGAATGGGGTTTTCCTTGGTCAAACCCCGTTTTGGTAATTAAACCTTGAAATGAAATAGAAAAGCATGAAGGAATTATGAATGAACAAAAATATGTAACTCACAAAACCTTATTTGAAACCTTGGGTTACAAATATGCAAACTAGCATGAAGTGGCCTCAATAAATGTAGATCTTGATCATGAAACTTGTTTTGAAATAATGCCTTTGGTATGCTTGAATAGATCTTGAAAAATACATCAACATATTAGCTCAAACAACATGCATGGTTCAAGAAATATTTGACATGATGGATGAATCTTGATTTCTGCAATAATCTTCAATAATTCTTCCCTTGAATGCCTTGAAATTTCTCTTGAATTCTCTTGATAATTCTCTCTTGAAATTATAGGATCGTATCTTCAAAATCTAGGTGAAACTAAGTGAAATAACCTTGTATTTATACATATCTTAACATTAATTCCTGAAATTCAAATATCACAAGCTGACATTGAATTATAGATTTGTAATCATTAAAATACCACCAAAAACATATTTAAAGGGGGGTCCTAGGTCTAAGTGAGGACCCTTTCACCATAGGGAAAATGGGTCCTAGGCCACTTACCTAGAATACACATAAGGCAACATTAAAAATTATGTTAAATTAGGGTCCTAGATCTAACTGAGGACCCATTTTCCCTATGGTGAATGGGTCCTAGGACACACATCTTTTGAAGTTAAGTGTTGTGAAATGGCATTTATGAATGTTTGGATTTATCCCTCAGAATTTGCATTTAATTAGGCTTGGATTTGAATTAATGGGGCCAATTAAGAAAAATTAACCTTAATCAATTAATAAATCCCTAGATTAGTGTGACAGTGTAAAGTTACACCTTACAATACCAAAAAAAAAAACAATTTTAAGTCCATTTTATTAAAATGGACCTAAACTTAATGTCAATATGAAAAAAATATTACAACACTAAATCAAGGAATAATTAAGATTATTTTATTAGTAATTATTTTTAAATTAAGTGTGAAAAAGGGATACTACTTCCTAAATTATAAAATTTAGGGTTGAGAATGAAATGGAAATGAAAATTAAATGTTTGAGATTTGATAGAGGTGGAGAGTTCACCTCTAATGAATTTAGCATGTTTTTTGAGAATCATGGCATAAAGAGGAACTTGTCTACCCCTAGGACTCCTCAGCAAACTAGAGTGGTTGAAAGGAAAAACAAGACTATTCAAGAAGTTTCAAGGACTATGAGGAAAGAAGAAAATCTACCGAAAGTGTACAGGAAAGAAGCAATTCATACTACTATTTATATACTTAGCATATCTCATACAAAAGGAAACAACACAAAGACTCCCTATGAGTTGTGGTATGGGTGTATCCCTACTATGAAGTACTTCAAAGTGTTTGGAAGAAAGTGTTATATTAGAAGAGATGAAGAATACTTCTAGGAAAGTTCGATACAAGGTCTGATGAAGGTATCTTCCTTGTATACTCTACTAAAATCAAAGTCTATTGGTGCTACAATAAAAGACTAAGAAATATTGTTGAGAGTGAAAGTGTTAAAGTTGATGAAGATTTTTAGAACTCAATGGTGATAGATGGATATGAATCAAATGAGCCTATTTGCAGAGAAAAGAGAAAAGATAAGGAAAAGTACATATTGAAGAGGAAGAAGCTCTAAAAGAGACCCCTAGAACCCCCAAGTATGTGCAAAGGAATCATTCTAAAGAACATATCATTGGAGACAAAATAAAAGGTGTATTAACAAGAAGGAAAGATGCTAAAGAAGAGGTAAACTTACGTTTTATTTCTTAAGTTGAACCTAAAATATTGATTGAGGCATGCAAAAATGAACATTGGATGAAGGCTATGGAAGAAAAACTACAGATTGAGAAGAATCAAACTTGGAACTTGTTCCAATACCTACAAACACAAATATAATTAAAAATATGTGGGTATTTAGAAATAAATTGAATGAGAATGGAGAAGTGGTAAGAAAAAAGGCAAGACTTGTGTGTAAGGGCTACTCACAAGTTGAAGGAATAGAATTTGAGGAGACATTTGCTCCAGTGGCAAGAATGGAATCTATCAGGATGTTTTTGGCTTTTGCAGCACATAAGGATTTTAATGTTTATCAAATGGACGTGAATTCTACTTTCTTGAATGGAGAATTGGAAGAAGAGGTATACATAGAAAAACCAAAAGGATTTTAGTTATAAGACAAACCGAATATGGTTTACAGATTCAAGAAGGCATTATATGGACTGAAACAAGCTCCTAGATCTTGGTATTCAAGGTTGGTAAGTATTTGATATAGCAAGGATTCAATAAAGGTATCACAAATAGTAATATTTAATTTAAAGTTGAAAAAAGATAAAATCTTGATTGTGGTTGTATATCTCGATGACATAATTTTTGGAGGTAATGAATCTATGTGTGAGAATTTTGTAGAAGAGATGAAAAAAGAGTTTGAGATGACTTTATTTTGGGAGATGAATTTCTTCCTTGGGCTACAAATCAATCAAATAGAAAAAGGTATATTCATTTCAAAATCAAAGTATATCAAAGAAATGTTGAAGAAGTTTGAAATGGATGACCCTAAACTACTATGTACTCCTATGGTTACTAGTTGCAAACTGAGAAAGAATGACGAATCTCCTAAAATTGATCAGAAAAAATATAGATCAATTATTGGTGTATTGTTATATCTAACTTCTATTAGACTGGATATCATGCATGCAGTTTGTCTTGCGGTTCTATTTCAAGAAGATCCTAGATAATCACATGTTGCATCAATGAAGATGATATTTAGATACTTGAAATGCATTCATGATCATGGCTTGTCGTATCCAAAGGATACTAATTTCACTTTGAGTGCTTATACATATACAGATTGGGTTGGTTGTGTGGATGACTTGAAAAGTACAAGTTGTGGTGCTTCTTTATTGGATGTAGATTGGTATCATGGCTAAGAAACAAAATTTAGTATCTTTATCTACTATAGAGGCTAAGTATATTATAGCAGTGTCTTGCTACACACAAGTGTTATAGATGAGGCAAACATTGAAGGATATTAGAGTGGTGTATTATGAACCAGTTTCTATCTTCTATGATAATACAAGTGAAATCAATATTTCAAAGAACACGATAATACATTCAAGGACAAAAAATATTTCAATTAGAGATGACTTTCTGAGAGAGAAGGTTGTGGAGAATGAAGTGAAGCCTTAACATGTGCCTACAAAGGATCAGATTGTTGATATATTCACTAAGGCTATTCCTAAGGATACTTTTGAGTATCTCCATGAGAAGTTGGGGGTTATTGCCCCTCCTTTGAACTAGATGCATAAGGAGATGCATCAATCTAGTGGATCTCAAGATTCATTATTATTTTTGGACTGATGTTAGTGGCTAACTCTCAAGGGGAGTAGGTAGTAGCATTTTTGGTTGTTGTAGTCATAAGAGTGTGTGTTGTCATTGTGTAGTGGTTGTTGATTTGGTATAGTTCGGTGTGTTCTCATAAGGGGGAGTATATAGAATAGTAAAGGATATATGTTGCAAAGCATTAGTAAGCAGGTTGATTGATTTCAAAGGGAGAGAATAAAAATGCAAATAATTTAGCCCTATTCCATTGATGTGAAAGGGGGAGATAAAGTCATGTGAAAAATAGCAAGTTATCAGGGGAGAGAAATTCATGAGTATGTTGCCAAAGGGGGAGAAAAGATAAAATGAAATAGGTATGGAGCAAAGCTGTTGTGTCTTTGATGGTTTTTCACATCATGTGTTTCCATCAATGACAAGGGGGAGATTTTTACAAGTATGAGAAGTTAGTTTTTTCATTGATATCAACAAGCTTGTGTTATCATTGATGTCTATTTTTGGGTGAGATTATTGCAATTGATGTTATCCATGCTTTAATTAGTTGCATTATGTTTTCATTAGTAAAGCTACTAGTGCCAACCTCTAGTTTTTTTTTTATAAGCTTTTGTATATGGTTGAGGAAGTGATAAATATGATGAGGATGTGTCTCGGTGCTTGGTTTCTAAGTTCTTTTGAAAAAATTTGATAAATAGAGGAAACATTATGTTGCAGTGGTGTTTTGGGTTGCAAAGGTGTGCTCTTGTGTTGCTCTGAATTTCTTTTACATTGAGGATCTACCTGTGCATTTTAGATATGTTGATGAGATATGTTTAGAGGTGTTGTATTTAGAATTTGGTGTGTTGGATCATTGTGTAGAAGAAGTTGTATTCACTAGTGTGTAAATTGTGCATTATAGAGGTGTTTAGGAGAAATGTATTTTCTATGTGTTTCTCCATAGAGTGGCTTCAGATCTTGTAGATATTAGGGTGTGTTTATTGTGTTGGTATCTTTGTTTAGTCAAGGTGGTTCAAGGTTTGGTGCCTCAAAAGTATGTTTCTTGAGTAAAAGTGTATGGTAGAATTGTCTGAGTGTATTGGGTGTGTACATTCTTCAAGTAGAAGTTATTGCAAAGGCATTTGTTGGATTTTAGAGTGATTAAGGAACACTCTAGATCATGTTCAAGTGTGGTGTGTTTTTTTAAGTCATCATTGGACTTAAGTAATCATGTACTTAAAATTTTAATGGTGTTTGCATGGGTAAAGATCAAGATGGTATCTACACTACTTGCAGTGGATATCTATTATTTGTAGAAGCATGGTGTAGCATGGTGTTGTTGATTTGGGTCCTAGTTAAGGTGTGATTTGGTCCACTTTCACTTCTATCTACCATGGAAGTGTTTTGGTGTTGACTTAATTTGAGTTTTCATAATTGATGTGCATAGCCAACCTTGGAAAAGGGTTTCAAGGTTGAAGATGGTATAAGTATGAGTTGAGTTGTTGAAATATTTTGAGATAGACAAGATAGATGGGAATGATGTGAATTGCAGAGTGTTAGAGTGCAAAATTGAGAAGTATAGTTCTATATTTCATGTGTTAGTCAACTGGATGTAGTGAGAAGAAGGTGGCTACAATTCTTCAACCAAACTATGAAGGTGTTAGTGACATTGTGGTGGATTCTCTATTGCATTGAGATGGTTTTCTCTATGTAACAATTATTTTCTATCTTCTTTTCTATTCTAGTAGTGAGCCTTTTGGTAGTGATTCTTTCTTTCTTTGGCTAGTGAGCCCTATTATATTTAGTGTTGATATTACTTCTATTGTGAGCTAATCCTCACTGTGGTTTTTCTCTTCTTGGGTTTTCCACATAAATATGGTGTTCTCTTGTGTATGGTGTTAAGTTGTTTCAATTTTTGTATTTTCTTTTCATGCTAAATCATCATAACAAATTTAAGGATTTAATGAATGAACGTGGATTTGAATGTGTATGAGGGTTTTGAAGTTTTAAGGTACAACTTATTCACTCCCCCTTAGTTCTCTTGTGAATTCAAAATTTCTCTCTATCTCCCCACTCTCTCTACCTATCACTCCCTCCCTCCCTCCCTCTCTCCTTCCCTCTCAAATTATCTATCTTCCATCCCTTGTCTCTCTCACACTCCCTCGCTCCCTCCCTCTCTCCCCCTCTATATCTCTACCAACCTCTACCTCCCTCCATCCCTCATTACCTCATTCCCTTTATCCCTCTCTCCTTCCTTCCCTCTACTTCTCTCTATCTCCTCTCTCCTAACATTTCTCTACCTAAATTTCCTTCTCTCCCTCTTACCACACCTCTCTCTCTACCTCTCCCTCCCTCCCATTCTCCATACTTCTCTTTATCTCCTTTCTCTTTCTCTCTCTTTTTTTTCTATTTTATTTTTATGTTCAAATATAGAACAAGTTTATTATAATGTTCTCATGTTATGACATTACCTTTCCTAGGCTCAATCAATAACAAGTCATAACATGAGCATGTTGTAAAGTGAGTGTGTTATAACATACTCATATTATGTCTTATGTGGGGCCCAAAAGTAGCATGGCCACTTTTGGGTTCCCCATATTTTGACACTTACCCCTTGGTAGAATATATTTCCTTTTTGGGCCACTATTTTTCCCCTCCCACCATTCTCTTCAACACCATCATTATAAAGACAACCATCAAAATCTTGTTAGATAATGATATTTTTATTTATTTCCCCTTCCTCCTTGATATCATTTAAGGGAGAAGTAATAATCTGATAATATCCATAAAATTGTTCTTATATATCATGAAAATAATAAAAAATATCCTACCTAATCCTATCAATTATTTTTTTATCTTCATTACTATCATAAAAATTCTTCATTATGTCTTGTGCAAAGGTATATACTTTATCTTCATCACACACTTCCTTATTTTTTAGTTTACATTTTTAAGGAAGGGTTTTGAGGAGTTTATTGATGAGATTTCCATATTTCCCATAGTTCTGATATAAGGACTAGATTTTCCATAGATAATTTATTAAGTCCATTTCCCAAAATTGGATTCAAGAAAAATTTACATTAGTAAAACAATGTTCATCTCAACATTTACACAAAATCTAGCAAGAACCAATCTACTTTTCTCCAAAGTGACTTTATCTATGGTTAAAAGCTACCTAAAAGAGATATATATATGTTGAATGATCTTGTAGTCTTAATATTCTAATGAAAAAATAGGTAATCTCACCCATTTTAGAGAAAAAACAAATAAGTCAATAGTTAGTTCAAAACCTAGTTTCTAGTTACATACAGAAAGATTATTACACTTACCTCAATAAAAAACTTAGGGACCACTAGATAGACCCTTAATCATATCTTCTTCAACAAAAAAATTGAATGAGAAACAACCACTAACCATTGCACTAACAAATATAATCCCTTTTAGTTTCAAGATCTCACAAGCCCATTCACAAACGAGTTTGATATTGGCACAAGAGAAAAATCACATGCCTACGAGAGTATTCTCCATGCTTGGGATAACTTCATCTATGAGTGAATTTGAAAGGATAAAAAAATTCCATCCCTAAAATGCAAGATCATAGGTATCTCCTCATTCTCTCTTCTCAAGGTTCTAGACTTAGTAAAATGTGCAACCCAAGTTTTACCTGACTTACCAAAAGAATCCTTAAATGAAATGAATTAAAATACACAATTTATTGGTCTAGCATAAACATGCTTCTATAATCATGTGATTTGGAAAGTGATAATTCTCGGTATAGAATATGATACTCCTTTTAAAAAAATGAACTTGATGAATGATACACACCTTATGACCATCTCTATATAAATCATTGATGGCTTATCCCTATGCAGGACTCCCAATTCAAACATCAATAACTCTTGCATAATAGAAATAGCTAAATCAACATAGAAATTTCAAAAAATAATGAAATGAAGTAAGCTGCAAATACATCTTGTGATCAAATTATAGAATGAGATCAAATATCAATGCATTTTTTATAATCAAGCATAATAGTAAATAGGTAATTAATCAAAGTACACTAATCGTTAAACCAAGTATATTGGTTAATCAATAAAATGGCATACAATTAACATATACTACAAAATCATAAAGTTGAAAAGGCTACTAAGCTCCAAAAAAAGTATAAGCATAAAATGCATATTATAAATTACACATCAAATACCTAGATGGTAATAGAAAACATCATCAATATAGATGATATCTAAAAAAAGTCAAACAAAAAATGGGGCGCATGTGCTTGTGGGCCTTACACTAATAGTTATGAAAAATATAGTATAAATATTTTTACATGTATTACATATAGGTAATCAATACTAGAGTAGAGTAAACTATCATTGATGGAGATCACTTTATTTTTTAAATTAACATGAACATATAAAATAAGGTTGTTTAGTGAGACAAATATTTTAAAATTTATTAGATTTTAAAATAGAACAAGGGATTTAGAGAATTATCCATAAATGCAACCTCCCTCTTCTTAGTAGGTTGATCCAAGGTTTGAAATCCATAAATATTATATTATTAAACATGATCCAAGGTTTGAAATCCATAAATATTGTATTATTAAGCATGATCTAGATCAAAAGCTTTATATTTTACTATATGTTTTTAGTAGTGATTAAAATCTGTGTTGAATACTCTATTATAGGATTGGAATTAGCTTTCACCAAACATACAAATTGTATTCTTGCACTATCTTTTCTTGAAAATATGTTCATAAATGGTGAATTAAATTTTATAATAAATGTCAAGGTTATTGTATTTGTATTTTATGTTAAATTGTAGTGTAGAAAAATGTAACCTTTTATAATTTCTCACTTGTTTGGGCCCTCCTAGTTAAATTGAACTTAATAGTGCCTTAATTTAGTATTGTTAAATGTTCTTCTTTATATTTACACACTTATTTGGGCCCTCTTAATTTAATTGAGATTAAATATGCCTTAATTATCCCTTTAATTCATTTACAAGCTTAATTAATTACATTTTTCAAAGGGGAAACCCAACAATAATTAATGCCTAAACATAACACTTTACATTGAGCAATGTGTGTTCTAGGTATAGGGACCTAGGAACCATTCGCTCATGGGGAAATGGGTCCTCCCAAGACCTTTGGACCTAAATTTAAATTATGTTTTTGGTGGTATTTTAACATATTCAAATCCATAATTCAATGTCGGCTTGTGATATTTGAATTTCAAGAAATTAAGCATACATATCTATAAATACAAGATCATTTCACTAAGTTTCACCTAGTAATTTTATGAGCATTTCAAGAGAAGATATATTAGAGATTTATTGCAGCATTCAAGGTCTATTCATCATGTCAAAGTCTTCTTGCATCATGCACATTTTTGGAGCTAACATTATGATGTAGGCTTCATGATCATGTCAAGCATTCAAAGTATCATTTCAAGCAAGATTCAAGTGTCAAGATCCACATCCAATTCAACCGTTTCATACAAGTTGCATACTTCCTAAGATATCCATTATCAAGGTTTCATACAAGGGTTTGTTGAGTGGTAGCATAGCTTTGTTCATTCTTCAATCCCTCTTTCATTTCATTATTTTAATTCAAGGTTTGATTACCAAAATGAGGTTTGACCAAGGCAAACCCAAATTCACCCAAAAACAAACATTTCTCTCTCTTGTGTGTGTGATTGCAGATTTAGGATGAAGAACACTTGAAGACATTTTGAAGAGAAATATTTACAAAGTTGTCAAAGTTGCAAAGTTGTCAAATCACAAAATCTAACCTATAGATTGGATTTTTAACTTTGTGACATTCAAACTTAGACAAATCGTAAGCTTCAAACCTGCACCAGAGGCTCTCGAAAGATTTTTGCAACCCCTATACTTGGACCCATTCACCCATGGGCGAATGAGTCTCACATCAGCTTCTAGAAAGCACTTTTGGTGACTGGTACACATGTCTTTTCCCTTCTCAAATTTACATTATATTTTTTGGATTTGCAAATATTGAGCTTAATCTTCAAGTTCCAAGTGTTAGATTGAATTTTGGAGTTGATTTTCTATTTTTATTTTTTCTCCCCAAATTGTTGTTTGATCTTGACCCCTGTCCTTCAGTCATAAGGTGTAAAGAAGCGGAAAACTCCTTAAAAACAATTCGACAATACTTAAAATAAATTCCATTATATTCCAAATAAAGTCGTCATCTCTTTCATTCATTCATTCATAAAACAAGTCGATTACATACAATGACATAAAAATTCGAAAAGATAACTTCATAATAATCAGTCTAAATCTTACAAGTGTCAAAATACACATTTCAATAAATAAATACAAAGGATGATACATATCCAATTTACAATTCAAGACTTAGGCATTCAGTCGCCATAAGCTTGTCATTACATACATCATAATAATAAAGCATTAAAATGAAGATTCAGTCTGTCGATCTTCCATCCATAAGCAAATCTTCAAAAGAAGATGACAACAAGGATCAGGCACTTTTTCGCCCAACCTCGAAGCTTACGCTTCCCCGAAATTTCTTAGTCAATCAAGAAATACCCGACCCTGCACGAATTGCTTAGCAAAAATCAGTCTACGAGCAAGATGGAATCTGGTGCATGCCTAGTACTGCTAGTAAACCACAAGCATTTTCATTTTTCTAATTCGGTTAAGAAAGAAGCAAGTTCGGTACTAGGATATGGTAGAGAGTTCAATAATCCATCTATTTCAATGGTACAAAAATTACTTGGCCAAGTAAAATGTCATGCACGACAATAAAAAGTAGTTTTGGAAAAATCAAAACTACACTCTCTATTTACCCATATTCAGCACCCGTCCCAGAAGGTAACTTTCTGAAAACCAACACATGCAGAATTATCTATCATTCATGCATGGTTCAAACAGTCAAACACAATCTTTCACAATCTTTCAAACATTAACTGAAAATAGTATTTACAATGAAAACAGTTTATCAAATACCACTTTTCATTGTTCCAATTCGTAAAAAGACATAAAATCAGCATTTTAATCCAGTCATTTAAATAAGCAACAAATTTCAAAAATGAAGGTGTATCTCCAGTATGTTGTATAATACATATAAAAACGTAAATTAAAAGAGCACACATTCAGTTGTTTCAAACTCTTCTTTAATTTAAGTTGATTTAAAATTCATTCAAATTATTTTCAAATTTTGATTAAAACTCAAGTTTAAGTGTGATGATTCAAGTTCATCATATTTTCAGTGTTTAGATATCCATCATTTATCAAATTTAATCTAACTATTTTAAAATTGTAAGTTTTGACAATTTTCATGAAAAGTGAAATATTCAAGTTAAAATTCTTTTTTTTTTGGTGTTTTTTTGTCAATAATTTCTTATTTTCTGTCAACATGCTTTAACTAATTTGCTGCAGCATATTTCATTTCTCTCCATATGATTAGTTCGTTTCCAATTTGAATTTGGTTTTTCTAATTTTCAATTCATCGTTCTATAAATGATTCAAATCAAAATTTATCTAATTCTCAGCATAATTAAATTAAATTTTTGTTTCTATTCTTTTCTTGAATTCAGGAAATTTAAAACACAGATGATATTTTTTCTAACATAAAGATTTTATCTATTGATTTTCCCATTTAATCTGTGTTTCCAATTTTTGTCGAAGTTTTTGGAAATCAATCCAATTTTTTTCTATTTTCAGTTTTGGCAATTTGCAATTATAATTTTTTTACAGTCATGGTTTTTTCTTATTTCTCTATTTTCCTAAATCGAAGCAATTAAGATCTTCTTTAAATTACTAATATTCATTTCCAGAATCTTTTGTTTTAAAACTTGAATGATCTATTTTAAAAATTACAATATCGAATCCTTACCTGGTAATTTGTAGATTCAGTTCGTTGTCTCTGGCTTTTCTCTGGCTTTTCTGCTCTTATTCTAAATGTTGTTCCCTCTCTCTCTTTTCTTAATTGTTGTTTTGATTTTTCTTTCCTCTTACTACTAACTCTCCTTTCACTTTGTGTAGCTGCAGAAGATAAACCACTGCTCTCTTTTTTTATATATATTTTTCTATTCGTTGCCTATTCAGCTAACTTCCCTTTGCTCTTCATGCATAGGTTTTAGACATTGGTTGCATTGTTGTTATGCCTTATTGAAGGTGCAGGAGGGGAGGTATAAAGGGTGTGCATCTCCCCATAGGCTGTAGGTTTAACAAAAGGCTACACCTTTTCCTCTAGCTCCTTTCATGTGGAAGAGGGAACAGTGTGGAATAAAGGGAGAGAGGTTGTGCGCCCTTCCTCTGGCCGCACCTTCTCCCAAGCTTTGGCTTCTGTGTGCATGGAGATAGGTGGCATGGGTGAAAGAAGCTCAGCCTTAATGTCATGTCTTCTTCTCACCTCTCTCACAAATTTACCATTTGCAATGTATGAAAACAGTAAAAAGGATAAATAATCTCCAACAAACGATTACTTCTTCTATATTTTCCCAAATTCAAAATTTTTGATTGTGCCAATCTTTTGTGTCCTCTTGATTTCGGATTTCCCTTCCCTATATTTTTTTTTCTCATGCATTCATGCATAACTCAGATCCACCATTATCTCAATTTGATCTTCAAATCAAATTTAAACTCTCAGTTCAAGATATTTAAAGATATTTAATTCTTTTACTTTTGTTGAGTTCATGATTTTTTTTCAATTTTCAATCTTGAATTTTGAACTAAATTAATTTAAAATTCACTTTATTTAACTAAATTTAACCAAATTTCGAGTTTAGAATTTTATTAATTTTAAAATTCAAAATTTCAACTTCATGTTTCCAAAATAAGAATAAAATATTAGACAAACATTCTATTACATTTAAATTACATCAAATTTCATAAATTTAACAAAATCATCTTTTGAACACATACATTTTTGCAATTTCCAAGAAATTACACTAAAACTAAATTTTTCAATTCGCAAGCATGATATACGCAGAATACATTAAAATATAATTCTACGTGAGTGTCTGAGATCCCGTCTATTCATAAACACCAATCGGCTAAACAACTCTACCTGGTCGTTGTTCTCGCCTTTGACCTCGTTCACCTATTTCCTACATTCACTTGAACTCGATTTATCATCAGTAATGACAAACCCTGAAATAAATGTAAATACAATAATTTGCATTTCAATTCCAATTCAATTTCATCTTCATTTCATTTTGAATTTCAATTAAATCATCTTTTAAAAATAATCATTAAATAATCTAATAGGACATATCAAGTAAAGTCTGCATTTAAATAAGTAAGTTAAAATTCCATACGCGACATCCTTCCCCTCTTGGAAGAGACATCGTCTCGATGTCTTATCAGCCATTCAATAAGCATAACATCATCATCATAAAAACATACTATCTCAATCATTAAAGCATAGTATCTCAGTAAGTAAAGCATAGTGTCTCAATCAAGCATAATGAAATAGTAACTAACATCATAGTTTTCCAACATAAACATAAGCAAATAGTAGCATCCACGCTATCAAAGTTCATAGCATGTGAATCAAAACTAGAGTATTAGGTATCTCCACACAAAACAAATGCTAATCTATGAAAGCAAATGAGGAAAATGATGATCTATCATCTCAGAATCCTCCCATGTAGCACTATCCTCAGTATATTGGGTACTATCTCTATTACGTAGCTTAATGCTACGCCTGTCTAGGATTCAAATGGGCTCCACTAGCACCACCCCTGGATCCTGTACCTGTAATGAACGCCAATCAAGAATATGAGTCACATCACGATGATAAGGTTTCAATAAAGAAACATGGAAAACATTATGGAGTTGAGCAACAGCAGGTGGTAAGGCTAGTCTATAAGTAGCTGGATTAATAACTTCCAGTACATCAAATGGGCCCACATATCTTGGTGCCAACTTTGATGATTTCCCAAACGAGATAGAGCTCTTATGAGGCTTAACCCTCAAGAATACTTTATCTCCTGCAACAAACTGCCTGAAATTCCTATTCCTATCAGCATAGCTCTTTTGTCTATCGGCTGCTTCCTTCAACCTACCCTTGATTAACTTCATCTGCTCATCCATTTCCTTGAGCATATATGGGCCAATAATTACCCTGTCTTCCATCCTATCCCGACTGATGGGTGTGCGACATTTTCATCCATAGAGTGCTTCAAAAGGTGCCATACCCAATGAAGAATGGTATGAGTTATTGTAGGAAAACTCAACCAATGGTAAATATTCTTCCCACTTGTACTGCTGATGCATGCAGTACATCCTCAACAAGTCCTCCACAACCTAATTGACCCTTTCAATTTGGCCATCGGTTTGTGGGTGATATGCAGAACTAAAATTCAGTTTAGTTCTCAAAGCTGCATTCAATGTAGTCCAGAACCTAGATGTCATCCCGGTATCTCTATCAGAGATAATGGTCTCTGGTACACCATGCAACCTGAATATCTCTTGCACAAATTTCCTTGCAAGAGTCAATGATCCATCCTTCAAATTTCCTGGTATGAAATGTGAAACCTTCATCAATTTATCAACAACTACAAGGATGGTATCATGCCTATTCCTACTCAAAGGTAATCCTTGGATGAAATCCATACTGATTACTTGCCACTTATACTTAGGTATATAGTGGGGATACAAAATTCCTATTGGATGCACATGCTCAACCTTGACTCGTTGGCATTCCAAACATCTAGCCACGTACTCCATGACATCTTTCTTAAGTTTAGGCCAAAAATACAAAGCCTTGAACTCTGCTACCATCTTCATGACTCTTGGATGCCCTGAATAAGGTGCATCATGAATTTCCTCAAGTATCAACTTCCTCAAATCCCCACCCTCTAGGGTATACATCCTTCCCTGATATCTGACAATACCATCATTATCCATCACATAATCATCAAATCTGTGATCTGAAGGATCCGCCTCTAAGGCTTGTCTAACCCTATCATAATGTTCATCACCTAGAAGATATTGCAACACTCGTTGTCTCAAATTTGACCTTGTGGTCACCATAGCAGATAGATGCCTTCTTCTGCTAAGAGCATCAGCAAATCTAGTCTCCTTACCTTTGATATACTCAATACCAAAATCTACTCACTTAAGAACTCAAGCCACCTCCTCTGTCTTGCATTGAGGTTTGCCTGTGTGAAGATGTACTTAAGTCCCAAATGATCAGTCTTAAGCTCAAAAGGATTCCCTAGGAGATAATGTCTCCACATGTGCAATGCATGCACAATAGTTGTAAGCTCAAGATCATGTGGTGCATAGTTCAACTCATACTGCTTCAGTTTCCTAGACTCATATGCCACCACTTTACCTTCCTGCATTAGCACAACTCCTACACCTTAACCTGATGCATCAGTAATCACAATGAAGTGAGAATCTGGTATAGTCAACACTGGTGCTGATGTCAACTTCTGTTTAAGAATCTGAAATGCTTCCTCGCACTTCTCTGTCCACTCATATCTCTTTCCCTTCTTCTGAAGAGAATTAATAGGTGTTGCAATTCTAGAGAACCCTTCAACATACTTCCTATAGTAACCTGCAAGTCCCATGAAACTACGAACTTCTATAACACTTCTCGATGTTGGTCAGTCTACAATTGCCTCTATCTTCATAGGATCGACTGAGATTCCCTCAGCAAATATAACATGCCCCAAATAGTGAACCTTCTTCTGAAAGAAAGTACACTTCAAAAAATTGCCAAAAAGCTTTCGATCTCTCAATCGTTACAAAACAATTCTCAAGTGCTCCTCGTGTTCCTCTTCTATCTTAGAGTAGATCAGAATGTCATCAATGAATATAAGCACGAAATCATCCAAACAGTCTCTAAAGATACTGTTCATAAGGTTCATGAATGTCATTGGAGCATTCGTTAGGCCAAAAGGTACCATGGTGAACTCATAGTGTCCATACCGAGTTTTGAAAGTTGTC
The DNA here is from genome assembly GCA_007115665.2 of Sequoiadendron giganteum. Lineage (NCBI taxonomy): Eukaryota > Viridiplantae > Streptophyta > Pinopsida > Cupressales > Cupressaceae > Sequoiadendron > Sequoiadendron giganteum. Next base: position 55,244,657 of record CM021107.1, on the reverse strand, counting down.
TTCGGAATGTCCTCGTCCTTAATCCTCAACTGGTGGTAACTTGATCTAAGATGAATCTTAGAAAACACAGTGGATTCTTTCATCTAATCAAACAACTCATCTATCCTAGGTAGAGGATACTTGTTCTTGATGGTAACCTTATTAAGTATCATGTAATCAATACACAGTCTCAAAGTTACATCCTTCTTCTTAACGAAGATTACCAATGCACCCCATGGTGATACACTCAGCCCTATGAATCCCTATTTCAACATCTCCTGTAACTGAGCTTTCAATTCATACAACTCAGTAGTGGTCATTCTGTAAGGATCTTTGGATTGTGGCTCCATTCCAGGTAACAGTTCAATTGAGAAGTCAAATTCTCTCTTCGGCGGTAATTCTGTAAGTTCTTCTGGAAAGATATCCAAGAGCTCTCTGAGAACTAGATAGTCCTTTGGACTCTGCTAGGCATTCTCCAAATCACTCACCAAAATAGCATAAATGGAACATCCCTTCTGATGTGCTTTCTTAAGCTGCATAGCTGAGATGTGTCTCAACTCTAGAGGCTCTCGAGATCCTAGAATCTCTACTGGATGTCCAAAGTCATCCAAAAAACTTACCACCTTGTCCTCACAATTCACTATGGCTTTATGCTCAGTTAACCAATTGATCCCTAAGATCACATCATAAGAACCCAACGGTACTACGTAAAGATTAACTTGGGTTTGGAAGTTAGCTAATTCTAAATCGCTGCATGATAAACATGTATCTACTCTCTTCTCTGCTCGATTTCCATACTGAACCATCCATGATTGTGACATGAATCCAGGTCTAACAGGTAATCTATCAACTACTTTAGGGTCTATAAAACATTCAGAAGCTCCAGTATCTATCGAAATAGAAACAGATTGGCCGAAAAGCTTACCCGACATCTGGATAGGTGTAGATTGAAAGTCGGCTTGACAATTGTCAACCGCTGCATGTATCTGGTATTGTGGTGCTTCGCCGATCATTACCACCTCACTGATTTCCTATGCGTTGAGTGCAATTAGAGGCATAGTGATCTCCTCCACAAGTATAGCATCCACCTCGTGGCCCTTGTTGACCACCTGTCCTGTTCTTGATATTGGAGAAGTTGGTGTTATTATTATTCACCTTCTTGTTCCTGCCAAAATTACCTTCTCCTTTATCCTGGGTGGTGTTCCCCTTCTTCAGATTCCTGATCTGCTTATTACTGCTATTGCCCCTTTGGTTATTGTTGTTATTATTTTGGAACTTTCCGTTTCCAAAACCAGATTTTGCATTAACGCTCTTCCTATAATTAGCCACCTGTTGCAGCTTCTGTTCCTGTTTCATTACCTTCTCAAAGACCTCATCCATCGTCAATGGATTATGAATGTCTACATCGGCTCCAATCTGTGGCCTCAACCCAAGAATGAATTTACAGATGTGAAACCGTTCATCCATCTAGTACTGCGATACGTACTTAAGGAGATTGGTGAACCTCTCCCAGTACTGGGTTTAAACTATAAGACCACCCTGTGCCAAATTCTAAAACTCAGTCATCTTCCTGTCAAAGAAAAGTTGTGGAAGCCACCTCTTCCTGAAAAGGTTCAAGAATGCTTCCCAAGTAGTTCCACCTGGTAATAACTTATTCTCAGTGTTTTCGTTATACCACCAAGTAGCAGCTTCTCTAGTAAGCTGGTATGCAGCCCAAACTGCCTTGGTTTCACTGGACATGTTCCTGAGCTTGAAGTATTTCTCCATCTCAATGACCCAAGCTTCTGCTCCATCACCTATTGTCTTACCATCGAACTTGGGCAGCGCTACCCTTTTTAGATCTTTCGCTAATTCCCCTTCAATCCTTGCTTGAGGATTTGGTACTTCAACCCTTACATTATCATTGTTAGGTTGTTCCTGATTTTGGGGAATTTCAACTCAAGGGTTTTGCCCTTCTCTGACACCTCGAACTTCTTGTTCCAGATTGTTCATTCTAGAACCTTGCTAATTCAAAAGCCCAAAAATCTGATCCAACCTATCAGTCTCATTGCTTGTAGCAACTTTACCTATTGTACCCATTATGTCTCACAATTCCTACATCAAGGAATGTTCATTTAGTGTAATGGACAAAGGACCCTAGTGTTCAAACTTAGGGCTCTGATACAAAATGTAAAAAAGTAGAAAACTCCTTAAAAACAATTCGACAATACTTAAAATAAATTCCATTATATTCCAAATAAAGTCGTCATCTCTTTCATTCATTCATTCATAAAACAAGTCGATTACATACAACGACATAAAAAGTCAAAAACATAACTTCATAATAATCAGTATAAATCTTACAAGTGTTGAAATACACATTTCAATAATAAATACAAAGGATGATACATATCCAATTTACAATTCGAGACTTAGGCATTCAGTCGCCATAAGCTCGTCATTACATACATCATAAATAATAAAGCATTAAAAAGAAGATTCAATCTGTCGATTTTCCATCCATAAGCAAATCTTCAAAAGAAGACAAGAACAAGGATCAGGCGCTTTTCTGCCCAACCTCGAAGCTTACGCCTCCCCGGAATTTCTTAATCAATCAAGAAATACTCGACCCTGCACGAATTGCTTAGCAAAAAGCAATCTACAAACAAGATGGAATCTGGTGCATGCCTAGTACTACTAGTAAACCATAAGCATTTTCATTTTTCTAATTCGGTTAAGAAAGAAGCAAGTTTAGTACTAGGATATGGTAGAGAGTTCAATAATCCATCTATTTCAATGGTACAAAAATTACTTGGCCAAGTAAAATGTCATGCACGACAATAAAAAGTAGTTTTGGAAAAATCAAAACTACACTCTCTATTTACCCATATTCGGCACCCATCCCAGAAGGTAACTTTCTGAAAACCAACACATGCAAAATTATCTATCATTCATGCATGGTTCAAACAGTCAAACAAAATCTTTCGCAATCTTTCAAACATTAACTAAAAATAGTATTTACAATGAAAACAGTTTATCAAATACCACTTTTCATTGTTCCAATTCGTAAAAAGACATAAAATCAGCATTTTAATCTAGTCATTTAAATAAGTAACAAATTTTTTTTAAAAAGGTGTATATCCAATATGTTGTATAATACATATAAAAACGTAAATTAAAAAAACACACATTCAGTTGTTTCAAACTCTTCTTTAATTTAAGTTGATTTAAAATTCGTTCAAATTGTTTTCAAAATTTCATTAAAATTCAAGTTTAAGTGTGATGATTCAAGTTCATCATATTTTTAGCATTTAGATATCCATCATTTATCAAATTTAATCTACCTATTTTAAAATTGTAAGTTTTGACAATTTTCATGAAAAGTGAAATATTCAAGTTAAAATTCTATTTTTTTTTAGTGTTTTTCTGTCAACGTGATTTAACTAATTTACAGTAGCATATTTCGTTTCTCTCCATATGATCAGTTCGTTTCCAAGTTTAATTTGGTTTTTCTAATTTTCAGTTCATCGTTCTATAAATGATTCAAATCAAAATTTTTCTAATTCTCACCATAATTAAATTAAATTTTTGTTTCTATTCTTTTCTTGAATTCAGGTAATTTAAAACACAGATAATTTTTTTTCTAACATAAAGATTTTATGTATTGATTTTCCTATTTAATCTGTGTTTCCAATTTTTATCGAAGTTTCTGGAAATCAATCCAATTTTTTTCTATTTTCAATTTTGGCAATCTGCAATTATAATTTTTTTTCTAGTCATGGTTTTTTGTTTATTTCTCTATTTTTTTAAATCGAAGCAATTAAGATCTTCTTTAAATTACTAATATTCATTTTCAGAATCTTTTGTTTTAAAACTTGAATGATCTATTTTAGAAATTACAATATCGAATCCTTACCTGATAATTTGTAGATTTAGTTCGTTGTCTCTGTCCTTTCTCTGACTTTTATGCTCTTATTCTAAATGTTGTTCCCTCTCTCTTTTCTTAATTGCTGTTTTGATTTTTCTTTCCTTTTACTGCTAACTCTCCTTTCACTTTGTGCAGGTGCAGAAGATACAACACTGTTCTTTTTTTTATATATATATTTTTCTATTCGTTGCTTGTGCAGGTGCAGAAGATACACCACTGTTCTTTTTTTTATATATATATTTTTCTATTCGTTGCCTGTTCAGCTAACTTCCCTTTGCTCTTTATGCGCAGGTTTCAGACATTGGTTGCGTTGCTGTTATGCCTTGCTGAAGGCGCAGGAGGGGAGGTATAAAAGGTGTGCATCTCCCCACAGGCTGCAGGTTTAACAAAAGGCCGCGCCTTTTCCTCTAGCTCCTTTCACGTGGAAGAGGGAAGAGTGTGGAATAAAGGAAGAGAGGTTGTGCGCCCTTCCTCTGGCCGCACCTTCTCCCAAGCTCTGGCTTCCTTGTGCGTGGAGATAGGTGGCGTGGGTGAAAGAAGCTCGGCCTTGTTGATGTGTCTTCTTCTCACCTCTCTCATAAATTTTCCATTTGCAATGTATGAAAACAGTAAAAAAGATAAACAATCTCCAACAAACGATTACTTCTTCTGTATTTTTTCAAATTCGAAATTTTTGATTGTGCCAATCTTTTGTGTCCTCTTGATTTCAGATTTTCCTTCCCTATATTTGTTTTTCTCATGCATTCATGCATAACTCAAATCCACCATTATCTCAATTTGATTTTTAGATCAAATTTAAACTCTCAATTCAAGATATTTAAAGATATTTTATTATTTTACTTTTGCTGAGTTCATGATTTGTTTTCAATTTTCAATCTTGAATTTTGAACTAAATTAATTTCAAATTCACTTTATTTAACTAAATTTAACCAAATTTTGAGTTTAGAATTTTATTAATTTTAAAATTCAAAATTTCAACTTCATGTTTCCAAAATAAGAATAAAATATTAGACAAACATTCTATTACATTTAAATTACATTAAATTTCATAAATTTAACAAAATCTTCTTTTGAACACATACATTTTTTCAATTTCCAAGAAATTACACTAAAACTATTTTTTTCAATTCGCAAGCATGATATACGCATAATACATTAAAATATAAATCTACGTGAGTGTGTGAGATCCCATCTATTCATAAACGTCAATCAGCTAAACAACTTTACTCATCGTTGTTCTCGCCTTCGACCTCGTTCACCTGTTTCCTACGTTTACTTGCACTTAATTGATCATCAGTAATGACAAATCCCGAAATAAACGTAAATACAATAATTTGCATTTCAATTCCAATTCAATTTCATCTTCATTTCATTTTGAATTTCAATTAAATCATCTTTTAAAAATAATCATTAAATAATCTAATACGACATATCAAGTAAAGTCTGCATTTAAATAAGTACATGAAAATTCCATACGTGACATAAGAAAATATGAAGATTCTCACTTTAACTTGATTCTCCTAAGGGTTGACAATCAATTCATTGTGGGGACCTCATTTCCTAGTGAAATAAAGGGAAATAGGTCTCTTATCAGATAATATTTTAAACCCCAAACCTATTTTTTCAATTTTTCAAAATATTTCTAATTAGTGCTATGATTTTGGCATACATGATTAGTGTTAGTGGAACAAAGGTGGTACAAGAGATAAACTACTTTTGATGGTTAAAGAGAATATCAGTGACTTCCACTGCTATATCTCTATTTCAAACTTAGATAAAAATGTGAGACAACAAATATATAAATGACAATCAAATATTCACATGACCTATAATAATTATAAGAACAGATTTTATTTAACATTATATGTTATAAAGAATCAAAATATATATATAATTAATCTCCATTACTATTTCATACTATTTTGACCCTTAGGAAGCTATACTTGTATAATAATGACCATTAGAATCTTAAATAATATACTAGACTAAAACTATGAGCAATCCTACAGTAGTTGAGAATTTTTCATTAACTCTAGCAAATAGGGTTGTTTAGTGAGACAAAAAAAATTAAAATATTAATTTTAAAAATAGAACAAGGAATTTAGAGAATGGTCCATCAATGCAACCTCCCTCTTCTTAGTAGGTTGATCCAAGGTTTGAAATCCATAAACATTGTATTATTAAGTATAGTCTTAAATCAAAAACTTTATATGTTACTATATGTTTTTAGTAGTGATTAAACTCTTTCTTAAATATTCTATTGTAGGCAAATTAGCTTGACCAAACATACAAATTGTATTCTTGCACTAGCTTTCCTTGAAAATATGTTCATAAATGGTGAATTACATTTTATGGTAAAAATCAAGGTTATTGTATTTTTATTTTATGTTAAAAACATTTTCAATTAATGTTATGAATTTTGCAATCATGATTAGTGTTAGTGAAATAAAGGTGATAGTTTTGATGGTTAAAGAAAATATCAATGGTCTCCACTTCTACATCACCAATTCAACCCTAGATAAAAAGTGAGACAAAAAATGTATAGATAACAATTAAACACTCACATGATCTATAATAATAATAAGAATAAATTTGATTTAACATCATATATTATACATAAGCTATCTATATAGCTAACTTAATCTCCATTGTCTTACTATTTCATAGTATTTGACCCTTAGGTAGCTATACTCGTATAATAATGGCCATAAGGAATATACTAGACTAAAACTATGAGCTATCCTCCACTAGTTGAGAATTTCATCAACTGTAACACTTCATTATTAAATGAATAGATGGACAGCATGAAGTCCTTTAGTTCTCTGTTATGACACACCAAAATGGTTTTAAATGGCAAAACTTTTGTAATCATCATATTTTCATTATTTTAGATATTACTGCCAACAATTATTCTCTAGACAAAGGTAATAGAACCTGCTCTCATCTGAGAAGACAATATTTTTACCAAATGAAATAAAATAAGATTAAAAAATGGGCGTTATGACAGTCACAAGTTGCCCACTGAAGTACCAGGCACCTGATGAAGGCCATCCAAGCATCACAATTATATGGGAAGATGTATATACTTTGGTTAATTCGCTGGCACTGCTACAAAAGAATGTTTTTATGTTATGCTTTCCTCGTTGTACACTGCGAATGAGAGCTCTGAGAACGAAGAATATATAAAGGAGGAGGAAACATTTTTTAACCTCTCTGGTAGCTGTCAAGGCACCGCCTACCTCTGCAAATCTGATTTTAAACACAAAAAATATATAAGATGCATGCACTCGTTCTTGCTGTCAGAGCTTAAAATAAGAAAATTCATACGATGTAGATCTGGCTTAGCCAAAATTCACGGGCTTTAGTGTGCAGGTTTTCTTTTCTCTTGTAAGGATCTCAGAGTACGAAAAGGCTGTGCTTAGCTGCACATAGTTTCTGAATTATTTGGGATTTTTAATTAAAGAGTTGTAGTTTAATCAGCTGAGTATAAGTTGGCAGTGTAATGGTGTTTAAATTTTTAAAGATGTAAGAAATAAGGGATGAGATTATGACAGTGTCACCGTTAGAAAATTCATTGTCAGTAATTCATCACCATGACAAATTCATCTCGTGGAAAATTCACCACCAGCAATCAAATTCATGTAGTGGAAAATTCACCACCAGCAATTCACGGCCTGGATAATTCATTGCATATACAATTAGAAATTTTGGTTTATGATAATAAAAATGAAAATATTTTTCAATATATTTTATTTTATTCTAGTAAATCAATTATACAACAATATCAATCATCTCTATTATTAATGTGGTGGTGAATTGCTGGTTATGAATTTTCCATGAATTTGTCATGGCGGTGACTTGTTGGCGGTGAATTTTCCGACGGTGAATTGTTGGTAGTGAATTTGCTTGAAGCCATGGATATCTGTTAGTATTTGGCTCTCAATCAAAGAACTATTAGATTAGGCTTGTGTTTTTTATACCAATAAATTGCAAAAAATCAATCTAAAGATGGGTAGCCTCATAAAAAAAAAAAATGGGACTTCTTTCCTCTCATGGTAGTTTGATTATGAATTTTTTGTTAGTCTATGTATTCCTATAAGTATTAAATATTATTTTAATTTTTTTTAATTATAAAATAGAAAATAGTTTTAAATCCATGTTAAATATTATTTTAATTTATTTTTATTTTATATTATTATATGAATTGTTTTTTGTAATTTTTTTTTTTTTTTTTGGTGTGGTAATGTTTTACAAAACAACATACTTTTAGTTTTATATCAAGTAAATATGTGGACATTATTTTACATGTCATTTTTTACTAATCTAACTCATAAATTTCCTTTTGAAAGTAAAATGGGAAAACAAATATATATGACCATTTGGCTCCAACCTCAAATAATATTCAATATTTTCCACATTGATTTTTTTAATTATATATTTGGTTCAAATTTGAATATATAAAATTGTCATTCTATGAGTTGTACATTATAAATACATCTTTTCAATTTGCTTCATAATGACATGGTGTTAGACATTTGTAACTAATAATTAAAATGTGAATTAAATTTTAAGGTATTGTTGTGTCGTGCACTCGTGCCCTATTTTGGTTTTTGACAAAACGAGGAACCCCTTTCTTTTTTCATTTTTTTGTGTGTTTTCGTTTTTCTTCTTTCTTTTCTTTTCCTTTCCCTCTTTCATTTTTCCTTCTTTATTTTCTTCCTCTTGTCTTCTTTCTTTTGAGTACCTTGTTAGGTTTTGGGAAATGGGGTTTTTCTATGTTGGTATACCATACATGTCAAGCCCTAACCTTGACTCCCACCAAGGTACTTGGTAATTCTCTATTTCTTGTTGTTTCAAACTTCGGGTGTTGGGTATTTGTTATGCTAAATACTTGATCTCAAAATTTTTGATGGTGGTGATGTCTTGCCATCTCAAGTCCTACACTGGTCAAATCAATGAAACAAATTAATGACACTAGCAAAGTTTTTATGAGAAATAAATGAAGGAGTTATTAGGGGATCGTAAAGTGGTTTTAATCAAGTCTTTCATGCTCATTTTAATGATCACCTTTGCCATTCATGAGCTCTACAACTAATTGTTCCTTGACGATGTCTCTCTCCTGCTATTATCCACATACAATATGATTGTTGTGTGTATGTGGTTTTTGGTTCGTGTGTGTGTGTGGTTCCTAGTTCGTGTTCGTGTTCATTGGTGTTCTTGTGTTTGTGCTTGTTTGTATCGCATTTTATTTCTCCCTTCTCATGCACCTAAAATAGGTTAGATTGAAACAATTATCAAGTTTAAATCTATTTAATCATTCTTCCTGGGTGTTGTGTGTTGGGTTTTCATTTTTGGGTTTTTGTAATCAATATGGCCTTTTATTTTTGGTTTCTTTTGTTTTTTCCCTTTTCTCCTTAGTTTTCATTTCTTTCATTTTTGTTCCTTCATTTTTTCTTTTCGTTCATTGCCAAATCAATTTTCCTCTTGATGCGCCGATAAAGGACATTATGATGCATTTGATTGTGTGTTAGGCCTTAGCCTTGCTAGGGTTTTTCCTTGCCTTAACATTTTTTCAAGTTTTTTGGGCTTCAAGTGTCAGGTGATCTCAGTATTCTCCTTAATTAAGGGTGTGACAAGCATTATGAGAAGCTTTCAATCCCAACTACCGACCATTCGTAAAACTAACAAGTTTCGATGAATTCAATTTTTTGGGTTCCAAATTTTCGGTTTGACGAATGTGTCTTATTTCTAAACTATAAGTCGAAGTACTAATGCCCGGAATTTGGTTTTAAGACAACAAAAATTCCTTGTTTTGAGAATCTTTTTCAGACACCGTCAATCGAGTGTATCTCTGTTTAATAAAAAAAGGTATGGTTTACCACCATAAGATGATAAACCACTAATTCTTTCTCCTAATAAAACATTCAATTATGAAGGTCAAAATGCCAAAATAACAATGAGAAATGATGCCTAACTGTTATAGCAACTATGGGGATGTTTTTAGAGCATAAAAATTTGTGTACCTGGCTAGAAAGTTGTTGTTTTTGAGCTACAGAGGACTCATTCACCTTCAATGGAAAATGGGTCCTTTAGGGTTTTGAAAAACTAATTTCAGGGTCTTGTTCCTTGATGTCTACACTCTTAAATTCCTTGTTATCAATTTTTGGAAGTCTGTATGCAATTTTGTAGCTTCAATTCTTTGATTTTGCACTTTGAATGAAAACTTTTGCAACTTTGAAACTTTGACAAATTTGCTCCAAATCTTGCTCTTCTTGATCTTCAACCTGTAAATCTGCAATCACACACTCAAGGGAAGAAAAACTTGTTGTTTGTTAGTGAATGGGGGTTTTCCTTAGTCAAACCCCTTGTAGGTAATCAAACCAGATGATGAAATGAATGAAATGAAGCATGAATGTGAAATATGTAATTGATGTCACCTTGGATGATGTCTTGTGAAATAAATCTAAAAAATAACATATAGTGGCCATGAAGAATGTAGATCTTGGATCCTTGAATGTGATTTGAACAATGGTTACAAGTATATCTTCAATTCTACATCCACTTCTTTAGCTCAACAACATGAATGAATGCATCAATCCCTTGACATGATGAAATGATCTTGAATTTCTGCAATAAACTCTTGAAATATACCTTGAAATTCCTTATGAATGCTCTATAATGCTCTCTTTAAATTGCTAGGATGCTTCATAAACTTTCTTAGGTGAAACAATGTGAATTAACCCCTTATTTATACTAAATTAAGAGATTAACCCCAAAATTCAAACAATTAAGGCCAACACCAGATTTGAGAAGAAACATTATTAAATTACTCCCAGAATGAAATTCGGAAAGGGGGGTCTCATTAAAGGAGGACCCATTCACCACCTTGGGCGAATGGGTCCTAGCTTAGTTTACCATGACCTAACCCTAGGGGATTGAAAGAGGGCTAAAAAATCATTCCATATCAACTAAAAAAGGGGGGTCCTAGGTATTAAGGGAGGACCCATTCACCATCAAAGGTGAATGCTTCCTAGCTCAACTTATCAAGACCAAACTTTTCCCAATGAAATATTTTGTTAATTAAATTATAAGTGTCGAGATAGATCTTTGGGAGGTGTCAAAATTAAGGCTTAAATTTGAATTAAAAGTGGGTTAAGTACTCCAATTGCCCACAATTAATTAAGACCACCTAGACAAGTGTGAAAGTGTCTTATAACACTTTACAACACTTAAACAAGGTACACATTATGTACATTTTATTCAGAAAGGGGTCCATAAGACTTAATTAAGCAAATACATCCTAGAAAAGTGTGAAAGTGTGTTACAACACTTTGCAATACCCTTGCAAAGGATCAATTAGGGTATGTTTTAGTCAAATAAAGGTCTTAGAATAGTGTGAATGTGTACAACACATTACAACACCACTCCAAGACATCATTAGTTTAGTTTTAATGTCAATTATCAAACCAAGTAAGGAAAAAGGCTTAATTTTTCCATTACTACAATCTCTTACATAATCTCTTATGGAGGTAGAGGTTAGGAGATGTCTCTAATCTCTCATCCTTGCAACTATAGAGAAAGATTGCCTTTCTTTAAATGGATTGATAATTTTAGAGCATGAATTTGATTATGTTTTATAAAAATTTGATACTTTATGCCAAAGTGGAAAAGGATTTTTGGATGTTGGGACTTGGGAATACCCTTTACTGAATGATAAATTTGTGGGACCAAAGTTAGAGAACATTCTAACCCTCGATCCTTGATCCTTGATCCTTGATCCTCGATCCTTGAAAGCCTTAAAATTTTTGGGTGTCAATGGTCAGACTTACTTCCTAAGTTCATCAAAATTATTACAAATAGGAGATAGAAAGTAAGCCCGACTCCCAACTCTTGAACATATTGCAAATGACTTTTAAATGTTGCTAGTCAAAAATATTTCTCAAAGTGATTATCTTGTTGCAAATAGAAGGTATGTGGTATCCTCGATCCCTGATTCTCGATAGATTAGAATCATAAATTGAACTCTAAAATAAAGATATTTTAACCCTTCGCTATGTGGTAAAGGGGAGGCTTGATCCCTGATCCCCAAAAAAATTGTTTAGTTTCTAGCCTCCTTCTAAACAATTTATTACTTCATATTATGGTCCATATATCTTGACTAGAATATAATTTGGTTTTGAAGATGTGCTTTCTTATGAGGTGAATGAATTATAACACATATTTTTATATGCGGGAGATATGTGACCTAAGGATCATGTAGAGATGAAGTACCAATATAAGGGATACCATCCACCATCCAAGATGTTCTTCCCTTACATAGAGATTGGAGAAACTGACCTTGGTCATGTTGATATGGAGGAGTTCAAGAAGAGAATAAACGACAAGGAAACTTGAACATGTGTTGCCACAAAATTAAAAAAAATTGGACTGGTATAGGTAGCTACTTTTTTGGTAATTGTTCAATCCCTAGAGCTGGTGATAACATGTGCTCACTACTACAATCACATAACCAAAAATGTGATAGGATCATTAAGAGAAGTGGTTCTCTATGTGAGCCTTGATATGATTGAAAAGATCTTCAGGATTCCAATATGCCCCCAATATGAGCTAGTTGTCATGAAGAAATACATGAAGTACTTTAATGACAAGGAGGCAAACAACCTCACCTACATTAATAGTCAGATGCTACTTACTCCAAGAAAATAGCTCTCAAGATGGAAAATGTCATATCACTATCTGTTGTGACAGTCAAAGTGTCATTTTCTTGGCAAAGAATCCTACTTTTCATTCCAAAACAAAGCACATTGATGTATAGTTTCATTTTGTTCATGATATGGTGGAAGATGGAAAGGTGAAGTTGGAGAAGGTTGACACCCTGACGAATGTTGTAGATTCATTGTCAAAGCTAGTGAGCACAAAAAATTTCAGATGGTGTTCAAAGTCTATGGGCCTCTCAGCCTCTATTAGTTAAATCCTATTACTTCCATTGACTCTTCAAAGGTGTTCGACAAGTGGGAGGAAGGTGTCTCAACCTTTGATTTTTTTGTAGCAAATTGATTTTTTAAATATTTAATGTTGTTATTTTCTCAAATTGTCTTGTGAGTTACAAGCACAGTTTCTATTTATGAGGAGTCTGGTTGGAAATATGCTTTTACAAGTGGAGTTGTGCATGAGGCATTTTCTATTTTTGTGTTGATTTTGCATGAAATGTGAGTTTTTGAGGTGTAGTTATTATTCGGCAAGTGTAGGTTTTCCATGTGCAGGTTAGTGATAATTGGCAGTTGCAGTGTTGCATGTTGTGAAAATTGGAAACTTACCGTTATGTGTGTGCAGTGGTTTGGACACTTTCCATGTTGCATCTATAGCCTTTGGCTTGATTTAGAAATGTCTAATTTATGCATTGTAAGCTCTTATATGTTGAGAACTTGTGTCTTGGAGTTGTATAATGTCGTGTTGAGATATCGTTATGCTATTGGATTTACTCTAGAATTGTAACACAAACAAACTCCTGTGAAGCTTGCACTGCAAGTGTATTGTAACAGTTGTTTATAGATAATACATTGTTTAGACTTTTAGAGTGGGGTTTTTTCTTCTGAAAGGGTTTTCCCCACGTATATTTGGTGTTATGTGTTTTTATTGTATATTTGATTCTATTTATGTTACATGTTATGTGCATCTTATTTGTTGTAATTGAATAAAGATTATAAACTGTAGAAATTTGCACATTCTCTTCTTTGATAGATTGGTGTTGGAAGCTTTTCGGTGTACCTCGCTTCCTTTCAGTTCTACTATGACTTATATTGAAATTCAAGCTAAAATTGCAGACAAAGAATCTTGCAATAATGCATGATCTCACTATACTATTCCCAATAATTTGTTAAAGCTCCTTAAAATGCTTAGTATTATCTGGTAAGACTGGGACCCTGTTTATCTTTGTCAGCAACCAATTGAAACATAGAGAATGCTAATAGTAAAAATTAAGTGTGGAATAGTTGTCTATGGCCATGGCCTACACCAAGCCAGAGCATACGGTGCACAAACTTATGTTCCTCCTTTAAAAGCAACCCATGCACTCCCAACGTAAATCAATGGGAAAACTTTCTCTTATACCTTGTTCAAGTCAAGAGCAATCAACAAAAGGACAAAGCAAAAATACGCTAAATCTAAAACCCACATTATAAATTTTTAGATCATAGAACAAAGTCAAAAAAGGAGAGAAAATCACCTCTGTGCAACATAGACAAAAAATGGCGTAATCATCATAGACCACAGCATAAATATTCATACCCGACTGCTATAGAAAAGGTAGGATTATATGTTACAGGTACTGTGTAGGATGTCCTTCAAGCAAATGCTATTGGATGTGACAAAAGCAGATTACATGGGAGCTTTAGTGGAGGATATGGACATCCCCCAAAGGAGAAAGAAATGATGATTCCTATCTGATTTAATTACATCCACCCAGTATATGTGAGAATTGGAATTGCCTTAGGACTATTGGGAAACGTCCTAGTGCATTCGTACAAAATACTTTATTCTATCGAATATGCAATGTGACTAAGATTGGATTATCTTAAATAGTAACAATATATATTATGAATCACCATAATATGTAAACCACTAATAACAATTTTGAGAACTGTGAACTGTGCCAAAGAAATGGAGCAAACTCTAGAATAAAACCGTTTACAGTAGAGTCGTTAAAATTTGCAGCCCTAAATGTGCTCAACATAATGAATTAGCACACTAGCAATACCAAAAATTGGAAATAATAAATAAACATTCATGTGAGAAATAATGGACCAAGGTCCTTATGGTGAGTTTAAGTTTAGATAATGGATATGGATTAATTTTTTTGAAAGGATTGGTTTGATATGACTAATGTTTGTGTGGGCTTATGTTTGACTTGGATGGAATAATTTTGTGGACTAAGGTTGATTGACAAAGGTAAATGTGGATGGATGAGTGAGAAAAATGCTCAATATGGATGGGAAAGATTAAGAAAGAAACTCCTTAGGATTGGACTAATTTCTAATGTGGGCGAGTTGATTAGGATAAAACTCTCAAGTCTTAGCATGGTGTGATGTGGATAAGGTGATTACAAAACATTCTAAGGTTGAATGACATGAGGGTGGTGGATGAAGTGATAAGAATAAAAATTTCTAAGGTGTGGAATAAGGCGATCATATGAAATTACATGATGAGGAAAATATTCTAAAGGTGTCAATAATGTTTGATGTTTGATGTGGAATAAAAGCTAAGATGAAAGGATAAATGAGTAATGGTTATGAATTATGGATTTAGAGTTTGGGTTGAAGATAATGGATGAAGACTATGGAAAAGGACTAATATTATTGAAGGACGGTGGATATGGACTATGGATTATGAGGGTGAGACATGGATTAAGGAGTATGGTCTATGGAGAATGGACTAAAGTGTGGACTAAAATTATGGTGGAATGGGGTGGTTTCTAGGAATAAGGAGAATGAATTAAGGGAAAAGTAGATAATAAATTATAGGAAAAATGGCCTAGGATAATGGACTTGTAAGGATCATGAACAAGGACTATGGATAGTGATTTTGGAAGATAATGGTATGTATTAGGGAACAATAATTTATGGTTTGAAAGAATTAATGGGAATGGACTATGGGGTAGGATGTGAAAGGGGATGGGCTTGTTTAGGATACAAGTCATAGCTTATTCTTTTGAGGGTGAGATGGAAAGGTAAAATGATTTGCACTAAGGTTGAGCTAGGACTATGGATGATATACTAACTTTGGCTTCAACTTTTGTTTTAAGGATACTAATTTAGATTTTTTTCAAAAAAATAATAAGTTTTCAAAAAATTGAGCTAGTTTAAAGGCTTACAAATAAGCATCTATTCTTCAACACACTAAAGAAAAAAGACACAACAACAAGCCTAAAATTATTCAATGAGGGTGTATCAATTCCTATTGGCCCACATATATATTATCTACCAATGTTGTGGATAGCTATATAGAATGCAAGGTTATGGACCACATATGGACCCCTTATATTAGAGGCTAAAGTATTTTTCAAGGTTAGCTCTACCTCTATCATTTAGACGCACACTGTGGGTAACAAAAAAGGTTTTTGATGGCCTTATTTTAGGCTAGAATTTTTTTTCTAAGGTATCCCCAATATACTAGAAGGGTACATGGGGTGTAGATCCATGAACCAAAGCCCATCTACAAGCATATACCAAGTAAATGGTATTTCACTTTGTTTCTTGATGAAATGGGAGCCAAAAGGCTATGGAAAATATGATGATGACTCTTTTGAAGTACAATATTTATCCTCCTCCCTTTATACCCCACTTGATTAATTTGTCTGAGATTATCTTCTAGTGTGACGAAATTCTTAGTAGGCCTCCTAAAAACAAAAATAAGATCACACTTATTAATGATTCCCAAAACTACCCTAAGACATTAGAGGAGAGCATGCCACTTTGATCAAACAAAAAGAAAAAACAACCATAAATAAAAATGGTAGATAATGAATTCTTCAACAAACATTTTACAAAACCACAAAGAATATTAGTTTCGAAGTTGTCTCAAACTAGTGTTTTCTTTCTACATAAAACATTTGCGATCAACAAGTAGCAAAATTTGTTAACATAAAATGATAAACACTAAAGACCATAATATCAACCATAAATGTGCAATTGCTAATATTTTGAAAAATAAACTGAAAAATTTAACCATTCGAAATAAGATTATACTTATGAATTTAGACCACTTAATACAAAAAAAAATTCGACAACTTTGGCTTCAAAGATTTAAACAATTCAAATTTAAAGGTTTGAACAATCTGAATTTATAAAATTCAAGCAATTTGCATTCAAAGTTTTCAGATGATTTTTCCTCAGCAAATGATTTCAATATAACAAACTAAATGACATGAATTGTGTCATATATATATATAATTTTTGAAACAAATTGTCAGGATGTGCATATTCAAATAAATATAAGCACATTTGAAACACTCTATAAGTCCAAAAAATAAACATAAACACATTTGAAACATTCTGTAAGTCCTCACAACCAAAACACAGTACAGATAGATGAGATATGTGGTCTCCTTGAAGTTTGATAGAAGATAATCTTGATCACATAAAATACTTAAAAAAAAATTAAATCCAAGAAAAGGATCTGTCTATTATCTACTACGGCTTATATGGAAATTCAATTTCAAATTGCAGGCAAGAAATCTTGAAACAATGCATGATCACACTATACTATTCCCCAATAATTTGTTAAAACTCCTTCAAATGCTTAGTATTATCTGTTAAGACTGGGACCCTGTCTATCTTTGTCAGCAACCAATTGAAACATAGAGAATGCTAACAGTAAAAATTAAGTGTGGAATAGTTGTTTATGGCCATGGCCTACATCAAGCCAGAGCATATGGTGCATAAATTTATGTTCCTCCTTTTATAGCAACCCATGCAGTCCCCACGTAAATCAATGGGAAAACTTTATCTCATACCTTGTTCAAGTGAAGAACAATCAACAAAAAGACACAGCAAAAATATGCTAAATCCAAAACCCACATTATAAAGTTTTAGATCATAGAACAAAGTCAAAAAGGGAGAGCAAATGACCTCTGTGCAACGTAGACAAAAAATGGCGTAATCATCATAGACCACAGCATAAATATTCATACCCGACTGCTATAGAAAAGGTAGGATTATATGTTACACGTACTGTGCAGGATGTCCTTCGAGCAAATTGTATTGGATGTGACAAAAGCAGATTGCATGGAAGCTTCAGTGGAGGATATGGACGTCACCCAAAGGAGAAAGGAATGAAGATTTCTCTCTAATTTAATTGCCTTAGGACTATTGGGAAACATCCTAGTGCATTGGCACAAAATACTTTATTCTATCGAATATGCAATGTGACTAAGATTGGATATCTTAAATAGTAAGAATATATATTATGAATCACCATAAAATGTAAACCACTAATAACAATTCTGTGAACTGTGGACTGTGCCAAAGAATGGAGTAAAATCTAAAATGAAATCATTTACAATAGAATCGTCAAAATTTGCATCTCTAAATGTGCTCAACACAATGAATTAGCACACTACCAATACCAAAAATCTGAAATAATAAATAAACATTCATGCTAGAGAAATAAAAATAATGGATCAAGGTCCTCATGGTCAGTTTAGTTTAAATAATGGATATGTATTTTTTTATTTTATTTTTTGGAAAGGATTGGTTTGATATGATTAATGTTTGTGTGGGCTTATGTTTGATTTGGATGGAATAATGTTGGTGGACTAAGGTTGATTGACAAAGGTAAATGTGGATGGATGAGTGAGAAAAATGGTTAATATGGATGGGGAAGATTAGGGAAAAAAAAGTAGGATTGGACTAATGTTTAATGTAGGTGAGGTGATTAGGATAAAACTCTTAAGTTTTAGCATGGTGTGATGTGGATGAGGTGATTACAAAAAAACTCTAAGGTTGAATGACATGAGGGTGGTGGATGAAGTGATAAGAATAAAAATTCTTAGGGTGTGGAATAAGGTGAGGATATGGAATTGCATGATGGGGAAATTTTTTTAAAGATGTGAATAGTGTTTGATGTGGAATATAAGCTAAGATAAAAGGATAAATGAGTAATGGTTATGAATTATGGATTTAAAGTTTGGAAAGGTAATGGATGAAGACTATGGAAAAGGTCTAATATTTTCGAAAGATGGTGGATATGGACTATGGATTATGAGGGTGGGATGGATTAAGGAGTATGGTCTATGGAGAATGGACTAAAGTGTGGACTAAAATTATGGTGGAATGGGGTGCTTTGTAGGAATAAGGCTAATGAATTAAGGGAAAAGTAGATAATAAATCATAGGAAAAATGGTATAGGATAATGGACTTGTAAGGATCGTGAAAACGGACTATGGATAGTGGTTTAGAAAGATAATGGTATGGATTAGGGAACATGATTTATGGTTTGACAGAATTAATGGGAAAGGGCTATGAGATAAGATATGAAAGGGGATGGACTTGTTTAGGCTACAAGTAATAGATTATTCTTTTTTTTTTATGAATAGGCAACTATCTATATTAATTTAAAGATAAGAGTACATATTCCCCAAAAAAGGGTGGGTGGTAAAAAGGCACACCCTGAAAGTCACATGGGCAACACCCAAAAATAGCCAAAAAACAAGTCACATGGGCCTAGCCTAGAAGTCCAAGAGCATAAGAAATAAAAGTGACAAATAGGCCATTAAGTAGCCAGAGCAGTGCCAACAGAGCTAGGAGGGTCTTTTTCATCCATATGCTTCCCCCATACATCAATGGGGTCTAGAGTGACGTCAGGAGGAGCACCCCGGCCATTGTCATCATCTTTATTATCTTTATGTTCTTCCTCACACTAAGGTGAGATTGAAAGTGTCAGCCACAGAAAGCTTTTACTATTATTTGGACATCCAGAACCAGAGGCATGCGGAGTATCAGATGGCCACCCAAAACCACCACCATCGCTCCCTGAAGCACCACCAGAAGGTCATCCCTAACCAGCCCGTGATGGAGGAGAGTGAGCATGTTGAGGAGGGCGAGAGTCCCACCGAGCAGGAGGGTGAGAGCGGGGACGCACGGAGCCAATACGTTGTCGACCACGAGAGGGCGATCGGTCATGGGAAGAGGAGGGTGAGTCGGGGACCCAAGCCACAGTGCACAAGGCATTGCCCCAGTGGTCCAGAAGGACTTGGAGGTGAGCCACCTCTAGTGAAAACTTGTTAGCTTGCACCTGTATCTGTAATAGCACATTAGAACAAATAATTACTTTAACATAGAGAGAAACATTAATATCCATTTCAAAATGAGAAAATATGTAGGAATTTATGTCTTTCTAGATGTTGAAGAGGATTTCCACCATCAAAGTGTGCCAAAACTAGGTGAACTTAGCAGGGATCCCACGTGGATCTCCAAGGCAGAACCATATGCCAAGAAAAAATTTTTGGTCGAAAGGGTCGAAAGAAGTCATGAATCCAAGCCCAAAGTTGTTGAAATCTAGGACAAAACTAGGAAAGATGCTTAAAGCTTTTAGGTTGCCCACAAAAAAGGGCAATGACGGTCCTGGAGCCCCAAGTGTATAAGCCGAGAACCCATAGGAAAGCCTTGGAAAAGAATACACCAAGCAAAGTGGGTCAACTTCAGATTAACACTTGCAGACCAAGTGGCAACAAATATCTTTCCCCAAACATGAGCAGAGCAGTGAAGAAGCCACCTTTGGTTCAAACTATTGATCATAGGAAAATGGGGTGAAAGCCACCCGTAACCAAGACATGGTTTGTAGCTCCCGAGAGGATTATCTAGAACCACTTCTAGTCTTTCAACCAAGGTTTATTCCCAGGAATGCCAATTTTATGAAGCATTTCTACTAGAATGGCACTCACCAGACCATCAAAAGTAGCATGGTCTTAGTTTTGAAGTCTGTACTGGGCCTTAAAAGTATCCCACTGCATAATGCACATAGTGGGTCAATGAAAGACCTGTTGCAGGGTTTAAATGCCATTTTTGTGAAATTTGAACGTTTTAAGCCAAGGCGACTTAGCCAAAGGCTGACTATTATGCTCAAGAAGAGGAGACCACCAAATATTCTATTGATTGAGAGAAATCCCATCACAAAATCCAACATCGGCCCATTAGAGCCAAGGCTTAACAACCTCCCAAGCATGCCAAATATTTTTGGCCACAAAAGTTCCAACAATTTCAGCAGGCTCCTTCATAACTAGGAGGGTTTGAAATCCTATTCCTTTCCAGTCAGGTCTATGAATAGAAAATCCAGAATGAATACAGTGCCTGAGGAGAATCTTTCAGGCTTCATCTCTGGTCAGGACCTGGATAATCCACTTGACACAAAGAGTAGCCCAAGTCCTCTAGAATCTTTGGGGGGGCAAAAGAACTCCCATGCAACACAATGGAAACTCTTGTGGGTTTCAGAGGAGGCCCATAGAAAATCTCAAAGCAATTTTTCAAGCCTACCATAGGCAGTTTTGGAGGGAGCCTAGCAAGAAGAGTAGTAAACATGAGAGGCCGCCAAAACTTTAGAGGATACTTGTAATTTTCTAGCCAGAGAAAGAGGCTTGGTAATCGGCCAAAAGGTAGCCAAATCCCTCAACCGCAAGAACATACAAAAAGGGGGTGAGAGGACACCCCTACCGAATTGAGATAAAAAGGCCAAAAAAGAAGATTGGCATCTATTAATGGTGACACAAGTTGAGGCATAAAAAAAAATCATATGAACAGACTGAATGAAATTGGGCCCAAACCCCAAAGCTTGCAACATCACAAGAATGAAAGGCCATTCAATGTGGTCATAGGCTTTAGCAAAGTCGATTTTGATGAACACGACTTTTTGATTTGAGCATCAGGCCCACTCCATGCCTTCCCAAACAACAATAATATTATCTAGAATGAACCTGGATTTGATGAAGCCAACTTTCTCTAGGCACACAATCTAAAACAACAATAATATTATCCAAAATGAACCTGGATTTGATGACGCCAGTTTTCTCTAGGCACACAATCTAAGGCAAGAGATGGTGGATTTTCAGAGCCAAAGCTTGTAATGATGGATAATTTCTTGCAAAACAAATTGTTAGTCTAATAAATTCATATATAAATATTATCCAACAACCAATTGAATGCAAAGGAGAAATAGTGAGAAAAGGAATGAGACTAGAACAGTCTCACCCCTTTCTCTCCTCCATGGCTCATTTCCATTGTACCTCCTAAGTTGTTTGTGATAAATGGATGCCCTCAGATTGTATGTGTGAGCAAACTATAAATGTCTAGACCTAAACAAGATTTGAAGGATTTACTTTAAATGAATTATGCAAAATAGAATAAAACCCTAAATGAAAGTATTCAACTCTATTTGCCTTGAATGTAAGCAGTCTAAAATGATTTTAAGAAAATTCATATTAAGATCAAGATCCTTGAAATGAGAGCAAAATTGTCATTTTATAGAAAATGCAATTTTGCACGGACGGATGAGATGAGAGATTGAGAAAATGCCCTAGAATCAATGGTTAAGATTCAAAATGGAAACTCTCAATTAGGGTTAGGGTAAAAATCCCCAAATGTGTGGACAATAATTTAAGAAATTAAATCAATGGTAGAGAATAAACGTGACATTGAGATGAAATTAGTAAAAATCAAAAGATAAAGATTGAAGAAGAAGAAGATATTTAGAAAATCAAGTTATTTTAGAAATAACTTACTTTGTGGAGAGAAATGCTATTTTGAAAGTAATATTTTAAATTAATTCCAAAATGGTCAATTCATGTGACAATAAATAATAATAATTTAAAATTATCTACTTGGAAAGAGGGAAGTTGCCAATTTAAATAAAATGCTTTTATTTAAATTTAGAAAGAAAATCAATAAGACAATTAAATAATTAAACTTATTCAATTGTGGAGGAAAATTAGAAAGTGGGTAATTTTAAATATGATTTTATTTAAAATTAGAAAGAAAGTTGGAGAGGATAATAATTAAATAAATAATAAGAATTTATTTAATTATGAGAAAACATAAATAATTAATGACGTATTAAATAAATAAATAAAGTTTATTTATTTAAATAATCATAAGGAAGTAATAATTAAATAAATTTAGGAATTTATTTAATTATAGAGTGACATAAACAATTAGCGACGTATTTAAATAATAAATGTAATTTATTTATTTAAATAGTGAGGAGGAATAAAAGATGTGAATTAATTAAATAATTAAAATTATTTAATCAATAGTTGACATTGGACTATAGGACATAATTAATTATGTTGAGATGAAGCATGATATAGAAGAATGTGGTTTGTGGGTCTAGGCCATTTTTATGTGTCTACATTTGCCCCTCTTTGTTATAATGCAACTTGTCGCATTGTGGCAAAGAGAATAAGTCAGAAATATGCCCTAGTGCAAAATAGGATGATGAAGAATGACGATGAGGGTTGCGGTATGCCCCCTCGAAAAGACAGTTCAGTTCAGAGGACACGAGTGTTCTCTTGAAATGGATGAGAAGACTAGAAGATGAAAGACAAAAGTATATAGGAAAGATAGATAAGGATGATAATGATGGAGACTAAAAGAAATGCTAGAGAGAAAAAGATGAATGTTAGGATAGAAGACATGAATGTCGATATGGGGAAGGAGATGCAAGTTAATGTGAAAAACAAAATGCATGTTAGAATCCTTCAATATTTGCTAAAGTACTAATAAGTGTTGCTCGACTCATCATTGGACCATAAAAATAACAAAAATGGACCAAAAACACCAGGGTATGACATAAACCAAGGTGTGCAAGGTCATCCACTTGCAAAAAAGATGGTCGCAGACAAGGAATGTCATAACTCATACTAGAGGCCAATTTGTCATAGTCTTTTTGTTAAGATAATCCACAAACAACAGTCAAAGAAAAATAGAGTAGTTCATGAGACATCATCACACCTCTAAATCCTTCATGGGACATCCTCGAGGTGGCTAGTAACATGACCGAAAGACAAGTCAATAAAAAGATAAGAGAAAATAGCCAAAAATTAACAGCCATTTAATTGTATTGCCAATGTTTGTTTGTCAAAATTTGATTGTTTGAAAGCTTGATAGTTTGATATTTTGGACGGTTTGACGATGCTTAAGGTCAAGAAGGACACATCCTAAAAAGGCAAATGACACTTTGACGAGGTCCAAATCCAAGAAGGGCACATCTTGAAGAGGACCAAAAAGTGATGAGATTGACATTTTGACTAATGCTTTTGCAAGCTGACTGATTGTGACTGTATGACTGATTGGACTATGTTGTCTAATTTGGACTTGATTTTGATGGTGACGTTTCAAATGACTGTCTTGCGTCAAGTGCGACTATGTTTGCTTTATTTGACTGACGCGACCATATTTGACTCATGATTTTATTTGGACAAACCTAAAGGGACTGACCTAATGTCTCGGGGATTCAAAGATGAATCTTTCGTACGTAGCAAATGCACAGAGACAACGTAGTTCAGACATGGACAAAAGATTGACTGTCGAGATTGATGGGACTAATAGGACAAACTTTGACTCCGTTTTTGGGATTTTGACATTGATTTGGATGTTTTTGTATTTTCTCAGGACAATTTCTAATTTTTAGGTCTTTTTTCAAGACATTTTCCGATTTTTATGACTTTTTTTTCAGGACTTTTTCTGATTTTTTCGACTTTTTTTTAAGGACTTTTTTCGATTTTTATGACTTTTTTAGGAAAATTGGGACAAATGCATGTGAATGATGCCGACACACATGAATCCAAGGACAAATGTGATTTTACTGCTAGTCAAGTTGGATACTAATTGATGGGTGGCGATGACAATGACAACGTTGTTTGACGTGGGAAGGACACATCCTGAAACAACGTGAAGATGACAATGAGATGACAAGAGTATAAAAGTCTGCAACAGGGCCAAGGACAAAGCCAAGGAATGTTTTGGATAATGTGTTAGGGTGCCATATTGTTGCATTTGGAATAACTTGATGAGGACTGGATAGAATGACGAGGGATCTATAAACCATTGCCAAGGGAAACCAAGATGGGTGATAGGTATAAAAGGACAATGGACGCCTTTGGTAAGAGATAGGAGACATGGATGGCTTATGTCATAAAGATAAAGTATGGTCTCCAAAGATGATGTCTCATAATGAAAAGGAGGCTATGAAGGTAAATGACATGATACTCAAGGAATAAGGTATGACCAAAAGATAGACATGTCAAAACATGATTTTTGTTTGTATTTTAGTCCTTATCAAGATCAAAGTCGGGGGGGAAATGGACAAAAAGTGATAGGGTTTAGATGGATAGATGAAATGTCATAGGAAATGCATGGGAGATGATACAACTTGCCCCCAAGTGTAATGGTCCACATAGATGATTTATTGTACACATGACGCCTATTTGCTAGGTTTTCATCATGGTACTTATCCAAAGTGCCTATTTGCTAGGTTTTCACTATTGGATGAAATTTTTCTCTTTACTATTTGTAGACACATAAAATATACATGCACCTGATTCTAATCCTACTAACATCGTTTCGTCTTGAATCATACTCTCGGCTTATCAACACCTTTCATCCCTTAATTAAATAAATTATTATTTATTTAATTAGGTCTTTCTCCTCTGGTGATTAAATTAATCAATTTAATTTAATTAATCATCTTTCTTTGTTCATTTAAATAATTCATTTTATTTAAATTAAATCTCTAAAGTCCTCCTATTAAATTAAATAAATTAAACCTTATTTTATTTAATCTAACATATTCCTCTTTGGTTAAACAAATCAAATCATTTATTTAATAAACCATTTCCTCTCAATTCTAATTTAAATTAATTCATCTATTTAAGTCTAAATTGTCACATCACCTAATTTTTCATTAAATTAATCAAAACACTAAGTTAATCCTTCTCACTAAAATACTCTAGAGAATGCAACTTGCACAATAAATCAATTACTTTGATTTATTAAATTGCTTATTTTCTCTCAATGTGGCATCAAAAGGGAATATTCCCTTAATTTGAATTCAAAATTCAAATGAGCTTGGTCCTTCCAACAAGGCATTTAATGCCTCTTACATGTCCTTAGCCTTGAGCCAAGTGACATTAACTCCATTTCCCTTCCCTCTAAACTTGCCAACTTTCAAATTCAAATTTGAATCTCATTGCATTTATCATGCTCATTCCTCAACCATTCACATCTTGACAAGTGGCGCTTGGCCATTGGATGTTGAATGATCCCATATTTCTCAATTTCACTCTTCTTCCAATTTAAAAATCTATAAATGAGAGACTCTTCCTCTCATTTGAGCATCCACAACTTGAGCAAACTTACTCTACTCAACTTTATTCTCGATGCAAGATCTTAGCTACATTATTGCAAGTTTTCTCAAGAACTCACATTGTTCTTCATCATCAAGTGGATCAATCATCAACAATCACCCAAAGGAGTTGGGAAAGGGCCAATTGCAACACTTCATTGGCACCAACTCCCCCATGGGATCAAGAGTTTTCTTAGTTTAGATAGATTTAA
This sequence comes from Sequoiadendron giganteum, assembly GCA_007115665.2. Classification (NCBI taxonomy): domain Eukaryota; kingdom Viridiplantae; phylum Streptophyta; class Pinopsida; order Cupressales; family Cupressaceae; genus Sequoiadendron; species Sequoiadendron giganteum. The sequence goes on along the minus strand of CM021107.1, from coordinate 55,218,671 downwards.
TTTGGTTTAATGCATTGTTCTTCGTTTTTCATTTCTATCTTAATTTTGTAAATGGATTTTATAGGGAATCTTGATTCTCACTTGCATTTCATCTAACATTATGCTTGTTTGCTATGTTTGTGCATTTGTAGGATTAGGGTTCACATTTTGGCACTAGAAAGAGGGCAAGGAATCGCAAGTTTAGCACATTTTTAAAAAAAATTCCGCTATTTTTCACAATTTTGTGCTTTAATTCTTGTTTTAGCTCATACACTGTATATTTTAGCGCATATACAGACTGTTTTAGCGCATATATTGACTGTTTTAGCACATATACAGACTTTTTTAGTGCATTTGACACCTATTTTAGCACACACGAGCCTTCTTTTAGTGCATCTGGGTTCTATTTTAGTGCATACGAGCTCTGTTTTAGCGCATAGACCTTTGTTTTGTGCTTTTACAGTCAGTTTTTAAAATAGCAATATCTTGGTCATACAGAGGTCTTTTTTAATGATTTTTTTTTTGAAATGGGGTATAATTTCATAATCTGTCCAATGATGTAGGTGTTTATCAGTTTTATTTGAGTTAAAATTATAAATTTCAAATCCAAAGTCAAATCACACTATAACTTGGTCTAATTTTTAGGATTTTTATGCTTAATGATTCATGTAACCCTTATACCTTCTTGTTTATTGGTTTAATCTAACATTTGGAGAATTTTGGCAGGTTAGAGAATCAAAAAGGGAAGAGGAAACAGAGGAAAAACTTCTTATGAAATCATCTTTCTATTGTATTAAGTGTCTTTAGACACTCTTGGAAGCAATTATAATTCCAAGTTTAAGGATTTAATCTTTTCAAGCTTTTAGGATTCAATAAATTTCAATTTGGGCTCTAAAAAGAACAAATAAATTTTCTTTTTCAAATTTTGCAAAAGGCTAAAAATAACTTTAGGCAAACACACTAGATTTTGTTTAAAAGGTAACAATTGAACAAGGCAAACTCACACTTCATTTGGTGCTTAAAAAGAAGTCATCATTGCTTTGAGGTTTAAAATGAACAAATGTTTTCCATGTTTTGCAAACTTTTTTACAAGTTAATATCATTCAAAATGTGTATGCACTTCTCTCACGCTTCATTGTGATCTTGAGAATCAAAAACATTTTAGTGATATTAGGTTGTTAAAAAGATTGCCTCCACATTTCAATTTGGGCACTTAAAAATGAACAAACATGCGAGTGTGAATAAAATTTATTGCGAGTGTTCTCCTTTTCTTTTTAAACAAAAGTTGATCAAACTACAAATAATGTTTGTTCACTATTGTTTATCTTAGAGGGCCTGCCTTGTGGGAAAAAGTAATCACCCAAGGGAATGACCCAACCGAGAACATGCTAAAGCCAAGCGACTTCCACCCGAGATATAAGTGTGGATATTGGAACAAAGGCCAATATCACGAGGATTATTTCGACGAGATGGACAACAATGGACTCTCGCTGATGTTGGATAATCCCCCATGAACGGAATGCCCAAACTAGAACCCCTTGTTTAGAAAAAGGCCAAAACCTTGTCTATCTTGTTGGTGCAAAAGGTCATGTCCTTTGAAGCCACCCCACATTATACATGTGGTATTTTTGTAGAAATGGAAGGTATGTCATGGGAGATTCATGGGTACTAATGCTTGGCTGACCCGAATAAGTGAGTGTCGTGGAGGGGAGCCAGTGTGGTCACGCATTTAGCTATTCGCACAAGATATGCGCAACTAGATTTATCTAAGTGGGAACCGAACAAGATATTGCCTCATCATCCTAGGATTGTAAAAGTGCTTGAAAGAAGGGAACACATTGCTTAGCTCTCAAAACATTGGAAAACGAACTTTCACAGGACCTTCAAATTTCAAACCCCTTTGAGGAGACAAATACCTTTGAAGACTACAAGCACTCTTGCTTTCCCTAGGGATTCTACCCCTAGAGGTTTATAAGTGCTTGGATTCTATCATCATTTGTTTTCAACAAGGTTAAACATAAGAGACTTTTGCCCTACTCTCCTCGATTTCCACATAATGGACTTTGTGGGATGAAAGAAAATTAGGGTATTGGACATTCAGTTTGAAACATAAATCAAGAAAGTGTTTGTGGTAAAAAGAACCAAATCTAAGCAAGATAACAGACAATTGAACCACACATGTGCTTGTCCTCTTTTGAGTCTTATGGTTTTCATGCAAACATTGGTCTTTTGGTTTGAATTACTCCTAGGGAAAAGCATGTTCTTCATTACCTTGGTCTTGTAAGTAAGTCCTCATAGAGTCATCTAGGATCAAATCAAAACACTTAGTGCATCCAAACATTAATCAAATTTCCATCTCACCAACAAATTTTGGAACTTTGCAACATCATTCATGCTAGACTTTTGGAAAATCAGCATCACCTTGTTTGACTTAACACACCTAGTCAAATTATCAATCTTCTTGAACAAATTTGCCTCTAGCATAACACAACTTCCTGAGGTCTACTAGTTCATGATCACTTTCATTGGCTTAACACACTTAGCCAATTCATTCTCTTATGCGAGTTTTCCCTAGGATAACACAACTTCCTAGGGTTTACAAATTCATCATCATCTTGTTTGACTTAATGTACTTAGTCAAACTATCAACCAATCAAAATCAATTTGTAAAGTCTAGCATTGATCCAAAGTTAATAAAAGTTCAAACATCCATATCACTCACCCTTTCATCTTTCATCTCTTCATTGATCCTAAACACCTTAGAGGTTCACTCTCGCAACAAGTTCAAAACACAAGATGAACATGGAATTCAAACTCGACTCATGCATCATGAGTAATCCAAGTCAACCTAACTATCCAAGTCTCACAATGCCAATTGATTATCGAAACTCACATTTATACATGGCATCATTATCTCCTCCAAACCTCAAAAGTACAACAAATGTGAGTATGCCCAATCCAAAATTTGGAACACCTTTCCCAATGGTAGATTTAAATCCAAGTCCAAATTTCCAAATCTATCAACCAAACACTCAATGCATGAGTTTTCCAAACAAAATTATCCCATCAAATCCATACATGCCAAGTGCAACTTTACCAAACATGACCATTTCAAATCCACACTTGGTAAACTTTGGGGTCAACATGTTTGCAAATCCCATCAATGTTGTTCAAAATCCAAGCAATATGTTGATGACTCTAGGTATTTATCCAAGTTAAGGTAGCACCATGCAAAATTAAAGTTACCTAAATCAACCTATAATGCCAAATCAAAACATCATACCAAATCCCCCCTTTTTGCCATTGATATTGCAACAGCAGGTGGAAACCATCCAAGCAATCCCAACAATCAACACCATCCCCAACACACCACCACCGCCACCAAAACATAACATGACAAATTCATTCTCCATCATGTTGCAAGCCACTCAAAAAGCTTCCCGAAAAAAGGAACTCCAAGCCCAACAAGCCACACAAGTTGCGCAAGCCGCTCAAGTAGCCCAACAAGCACAGGATCAAGCTCAAGCCCAACACCAGGCTCAACAAGAGCAAGCACAATTTTGGGAACTATTGCAAGCAATCCATCAACAAGTGAATCAACAAGGACCCTAATAAAAAGCTTTGTTGGCATAGCAGTAGCAAGCCCAACAACAAGCATTATTGGCACAACAACAACATGACCAACAACAAGCGTTGTTGGCTTAATAGCAAATGAAAGCATTACTCGCTCAACAAAGCTTGCAACAAGTTCCCACCAAAATTGTTGAAAACAATGATCAAGACCTATCCATCGATGAACACCTTGAAGATGTTTCCACCTCATTTGATGATCAAATCAACATACATCAAGATCCATTCTTTGATCTTATTGACATAATCCAAGATCCATCCACCAATGATTGTGTTGACAATGTCTCTACATCAGCTAATGAGTTAGAGGACATATCTCAAAAATTTATTCCAAAGCATGATCAACATCTTTCACCAAGGTCTAGCAATGATCCTCTCCAAAACATATGGCCATCCTTTGACCTCATGACATTTGAGAATCTTCCTATGCCTAATGAAGATATCCAAGAAAGAAATCCATTCTTTGAAATTGACCCATGTCAAGAACTTGATCCAAAGCATGTTGAAAGCAATTCTGAAATCACTCAAGATCGAGAATTTGTATCTCCAAGCTACTACAACAATATAATGGACACTCTCCTATCTATACAAGATGTTGCAAATGATGACCATATCCGCATAGCACATACTCTTCCATCTACCCATGAGATGCTTTCTTTGGATGGACCTGTTGATGATCTTCATTCAAAACAAGAGTCTCATACTCTTACTGAGGAACAAGAGTCTCCTAGTCTTAACATTTATACACATGATCAAGATATAGAGAAATCTAGAGACATATCAGAAATGGGTCATGAAGAAGGTTTCTACAGAAGTTGTGAATCAGAAACATCATGTGAAAGCATATCAAGAATAAATCATGAGGAAGACTTTTGCAAGGACATTGAATCATCAACACCTCTTGAAGAAGAACTATAATCTGATATCTCACAAGATCAAACTAAAGATATCAATAAGGCATTCATCCACATATGGAGGATCCCACTAGTTATAAACTTGGATCACTTACATTTCTTACGGCAAGCTATCAAATCACTAAAGAAGCTGACACTTTTGAAGGTCCACAACAGAGCACAAAAGGATTAGCACCTTGTTTCCAAGGTCAATCATATCCTATTGCAGTTAAAATTTTTTAGCAGATGGATTATCAAGGTAGGGGATTAGGCCTACATGAACAGGGTATCCTAGAGCTTGTGTAGATTTTTGGCAATCCTAAGCATCAAGGCCTTGGTTATTCGACAATCAAGGGATCTCAACATATTAGTAATAATTTCACAAAACTGGGGGCAACTTCGTCTCGAGAAAATGTCAACATAGGGAGCATGAAGGATCCTTATGATGAAACCAATGCCAATACTAGAACCCACCACGTCATGAATCTTCATCCACCCATCACCCCATCCACAAATTGGGACCAAAGTCAAAAGAAAGATTCGAATCAAAGGATGAAGGATGAAGGACAAATCAAATACATATGGATACCAAAGAATACAAAGAAAATTTATCCCTATCAAACTCCATTAGTCGAAGAAACTATGGGGAAAAATAAAAATGGGGCAAGTATCCATCAAAGATTTCCACAAAGGAAAAACTAGGCTTCTCAAGCGACATACAAAGTGTATCAAGTAGTTGGTCCTAATTCCATGAACATTTCCGTATCCACCCATCATTGCTCATCTTCCCAAGTTTGGAGAGTCAAAGGCTCCAAAATGTCAACCAATCCATCTTTTATTCCTAAAAAAACTCCACCATCCATGCCTCCACATATAATATCCAACTCTCACATTGACCATGTATTGGTGGTGACCCTTCGTCACAAGGATTCAGAAGGCAATCTATTGCGATGTACACATAGAGACAAAGTTAACTTCGGTATCAGCAAAGTAGATCAAGGATCTCAAAAGCTGCTTTCAAGTGCACGTGTCTTGACAAAGCAGCTTCTTCAAATAGGATATCGATGGCACATTATGAAAGAAGCATCTACATTAGCACCACTAGGAGGTTCAACATTAGCTTAAAATCTCTCAGAAAATACAAAAAAATCAGAAAAATGTCTTGAAAAAATGGTCACCTTGATGAAAGCCTAGCAAATAGGCATCTTGGCGACAACAAAAAATTACAAAAAATCCAAAAAAATAAGAAAAAGGATTGAAAACAGTAAAGAGAAAAATCATCCTCTAGTGAAAACCACTATGGTGGCGCTTTGGACAGGTACCATGATGAAAACCTAGAAAACAAGTGTCATGTGTAGAATCAAGCATCTATGTGCATCAATTCAGGAGAAAGCATCCTATCACATCCATAATAAAGCCAACATTCCAGCCATATCATCCATTCATCCATGAACCATTTATCCAATCCATTTTTATCCATACGCATCCATACTCCAAGTTATCTTGATCTTGGCAAAATTTGGTGCACACTTTATACTTGCTTATGGTAAACATCTTGACATGGGTCATCTTCATTGATCCTATCCTACCTAGCAATATCTAAGCCTTGAAGCAGTATCCAAATGAGCATCCTCTGTTCAAACACCTTATCTTATCACAAGATAATCCTTGGCATCCTTTGCATGCTTTTGTATCTATCCATACACCTATCCAAGAATCAACCCATGGTCATTCAAACATTGCTAGACACTAGGGGAAAATGTTTGCATCTTGGTTTGGAAATAAATTTTGATGTATATCCTCCAACTTATGTGGCGATCCGAACATTTTCAAACATGAAAGAAAATTGATTAAGGCATTTGTGAGCCACCAAACCCAAATCACTAGCCCATGGCATATTTTGACAAGACGATGTTCTTTATCAAGCTTTATCTTTCATCAAACATCAATCCAAGCAATCCATATCAGTTGCATCTAATGTGTACTCCAACATCACATCAAAATCATCAAAATAATTTTGTTCCAAATCAAGCTTCATCAATCTTGATCAATTGGATCCAATCATCATTTTGTTTGACTTAGCACACTTAGTCAAACTACCATCTTGTGCATGAGTTTACTCTAGGATAATACAACTTCCTTGGGTTTACAAGTTCATTATCATCTTTGTTTGGCTTAACACACTTAGTCAAATTATCAAATCCATAATCACCTTGTTTGACTTAACACACTTAGTCAAACCATCCTCTTTTGTACAAGTTTACTCTAGGATAACACAACTTCCTAGAATTTACAAGTACATTGTCACTTTTGTTTGACTTAACACACTTAGTCAAACTATCCATCCATCAATCCGATTGATCAACATTAAGTTTTTTTTTCAACAAAATCCCAAAATAGAGCACTGATATCATCATGCATATCCATATCCAAATTGTCAAAATCATGCGAAAATTCAAAAACATTCAAAAAACTCATCAAAATTTCAAAAACATTCAAAAAATCAAAAATCAAAAACATCCAAATCATTTAAAAATCCAAAAACATGTCGAAATATCAGAAAATCTTCAAAAAGTTCATCATTGAGTCTTGTCAGTCTGTCACCTTGTCGAACTACATCGTTTCTAAGCTTGAACATAGGCAAGGTTGATCTTTGATCATCCCTCGAGACAGTTAGGGTCAGTCCTTAGGCGTCCGTCGCATTGGCAATCCATTTTCCCACCTAGTCTGCATCTTAAGTCAGTCCTTTAGGCAATAAAAATGGCAATCTGTTTTTCCATCTTATCATTAAGTCAAGTTGTTGTCAGTCGAACTACATGGTCTCTACGTATATAACGTAGGCAAGGCTAATCTATGGATCAGCTCCCGAGACCCCTAGGATAGGTCTTTAAGTTAGTTTATTCGTCATAAATCTTGAAAACACCAAAAACATTGAAAAATGTGAAAATACCAAAAAACAGCCTCAAAACATTTGAAAAACCCAAAATGGTGCATCCATTTCATCTCGCTTTCACCTGTGATTGTCACCATTCATAATAAAATCATCATCGCCTTCACCCTTTGGTGAGTCAGTCAAAAGCAAGTCTGGCATGTTCAGAAGTGAACGGCCAATCGTCAAAAGTCTTGGAAGTCTAAGTCAGTAAGCAAGCAAGTTGGTCAACTTGGAGTATCAATAGCTTATCACCCAATCAATCCCATCAAAACCCTGATCACTACATGCCCTAGGATGAAGCTTTCTTGTGATGGACATAAGCATCAAGTACCCCACAGTAGTTAGTCTTGGCTAGTGGTATGAAGAACATCAACTTGTTTGTTTACTTTATCTTGGTCTTTTTAGACTTATCTTATTTTACGCTCATTCCAAGGACCTCTCAATGATGCCTAAACAAAACAGGTTTAGAGAGAAAGGAATGGGGCAACAATCATTATCTTTTTTATCTGTTGTGCTTGTTGGATACTCTTGTAAAATAACTTGGTGAATAGTTGCTTTGTTGGGTCCGTCCTAGCAAGGTTTTCATATGTCAAGTGTGAACAAGAGCACTTCTATCTGATTGTCGAGTCAGAGTCCATCACACTAGATACAATGCCATCCTGGTCCTTTATACCTTGATGCATCATACCTATGTGTGTTATCAAACATAAAGTAATTAGCCCTTTGAAAATCCCAACTCCTAGCAATGCAAATCATCATCATCATCATAGTGTGAACTTGTGTGGATCCTCCTTCCATCCATCTTATTCTTCTTATTCTTCTATCTTTATGAACATTTCTATCTAAAATCCATGTGTTGTATCAAAATATACACGAGGCTACCCATGGCCGATGACTGTCTATACATCATCAGAATTGTCTACATCAAAGAATTATCTTACGTCCTTTGATCAATAGAACCACTCCTCTCGCATTTTATCATGATCTCGATCGATAAATCGTATATTTCCGCTCAATTTCTCGAGGAGGCAGTATACCAGCGTAATCCTTCCACTAGGGCAATAGTGGGGCATCTAAAAAATCGAGAAATTTTGAACTTTGATCACAACAGTTTATTCTTTGAATCAATGCAACAAGTACATTGCTTCAAAGAGGGGGAAAATGTAGACATGTGAAATATACATGCACCTGATTCTGATCCTACTAACATCGTTTCATCTTGAATCATACTCTTGGCTTATCAAAACCTTTCATCCCTTAATTAAATAAATCATTATTTATTTAATTAGGTCTTTCTCCTCTAGTGATTAAATTAATCAATTTAATTTAATTAATCATCTTTCTCTGTTCATTTAAATAATTCATTTTATTTAAATTAAATCTCTAAATTCCTCCTATTAAATTAAATAAATTAAACCTTATTTGATTTAATCTAACATATTCCTCTTTAGTTAAATAAATCAAATCATTTATTTAATAAACCATTTCCTCTCAATTCTGATTTAAATTAATTCATCTATTTAAGTCTAAATTGTCACATCACCTAATTTTTCATTAAATTAATCAAAACATTGATTAAGTTAATCCTTCTCACTAAAATACTCTAAAAAAGGGTATGTGCAGGATCATGATAGGCCAAAAAGTGGCGATATGTAAGCCATCTGATGGTCGATGTGGTTGACAACTTTTTTTTACCCAAACTTGATGAAACAAAAGGGGTTTTTAGAGGAGGTTCTCAACTTTCCACCAATATAAATTATGTTTTACTTTGAATTTAATAAATTATTATTATTCATTTTTTATTAGAATTACGAATAAAGTCCTAATTGATAGGCTGATTGAAAAACATATATAACTTTCAAATGGTATCACATTTTTTGAATCTGATACATGCGTCACATTCTATGCTTTGCATACTATAGGATTAAAAAATAAAAATTTGAATTTCATGAATTTTTGACCAAGTTAAGGTGGTTAGACAGACGAGATTTTATATTTTTTAAAAGTTGTAATAAAAAATTCCTAATTAATTATTTACTTGGAAAAAAATTATAAAAAAATATGCATCACATCGGGACATGAGTCCTCTACTTATATGTAAAATATTATAAAAATATATTATCATTTTATTGTGGTTAGGGTGGTCAGAGAGACACCTACTTCTTATTTTTACCCTGAAATTTAAATACTACTGCATTGAAATTTCAAATTTTCACCAAATAGATTTTTTTTTTTTAAATAGAGGTCTAGTAGTTTAGAAACTAAATTCAATTTTCTACAGATTCTATTTTTACATTTTTTTGAAATAATATAGATAACTTATTCAAATTTTTACGTCAAGTTGTCTAACTCTGATTTTTCATCTTTTTATTGCCACTTAAGGGCCTATTTTTTCCATGATGATCCTGCATATACCCAAAATGCAACATGCACAATAAATCAATTACTTTGATTTATTAAATTGCTTATTTTCTCTCAACATGGAATCAAAAGGGAATATTCCCTCAATTTGAATTCAAAATTCAAATGAGCTTGGTCCTTCCAACAAGGCATTTAATGCCTCTTACATGTCCTTAGCCTTGAGCCAAGTGACATTAACTCCATTTCCCTTCCCTCTAGACTTGCCAAATTTCAAATTGAAATTTGAATCTCATTGCATTTATCATGCACATTGATCAAAATGTGCTCATTCCTCAACCATTCACATCTTGACAAGTGGCACTTGGCCATTGGATGTTGAATGATCCCACATTTCTCAATTTCACTCTTCTTCCAATTTAAAAATCTATAAATGAGAGACTCTTCCTCTCATTTGAGCATCCACAACTTGAGTAAACTTACTCTACTCAACTTTATCCTCAATGCAAGATCTTAGCTAGGTTATTGCAGGTTTTCTCAAGAACTCACATTGTTCTTCATCATCAAATGGATCAATCATCAACAATCACACAAAGGAGTTGGGAAAGGGCCAATTGCAACACTTCATTGGCACCAACTCCCCCATGGGATCAAGAGTTTGCTTAGTTTAGATAGATTTAATTTGGTTTAATGCATTGTTCTTCATTTTTCATTTCTATCTTAATTTTGTAAATGGATTTCATGGGGAATCTTGATTCTCACTTGCATTTCATCTAACATTATGCTTGTTTGCTATGTTTGTGTAGGTATAAAGGATTAGGGTTCACACTATTTTTGATATTTTCAGATTTTTTTGGTGTCACCAAGATGCCTGTTTGCCAGGTTTTCATCAAGGGACGATTTTTTGATTTCTGATTTTTTTGTATTTTTGCATTTTTGCCAGATAGCCTTGATGCTTTAGATGACCACTAACTATGTTGAAGCCTTTGATAGTGCTGATGTAGAGATTGGTGCCATGACATGCCGATAGTGACCTTTCTGAAGTAGTTGCCTTGTCAAGATAATAGCGCTTGCATACAGTTGACTGATGTCATTGTGATCCTTGTTGATACTAGAGTTGGCCTTATCTGAATACGCACATCACGATAGAGTGCCATGAGAGTCCTTGTGATAGAGAGTTTCTGCCAAGATGTGACAAATTTTTTACATGGGATGCTTGGACTTTAACGAGGGTGTAGGATTATGATGGATGATGGTGGACGTGGACAGGTTGGTTGGATGTTTGGATGTATTGGTTTTCATTCTCCAAACTTTGGGTGTTGGGTTAGGATGTTGTTTGGAACCAACATTTTCATATGTCTTTCTTGATGGCCATTTTGATGGAGGTGGACATGTATTGTATGTGGGAGTCCTCTTATGCTATGGCTCCACATTTTGATTGACTTTTGGATTAGGCATCTTTTCTTTGCTTTATTCTTGACTTGATCCCTTTTGTTTTGGGATCCATTTTAGCTTCATTTGTCCTCTTGAATTTTTGTCTGATTTGATGGCCTTTAACATTTGATTTTGGATTTTGTATTTGTAAGACTTTTGTTGGTTCCAATTGGAAGGTTTATTCATGACAAAATGATGATTTTGGGTGTGTGGGGGAGGGATATTGGCAACAATCTTATGAAAAGGACTACTCATGACACCCATTTTGACATTTGTATTACATAAAGTTGCCCCCAATATAGAAGAGTGACCATTAACATCATTTGATTTCCTAACTAAGGGGTATCCATGACCTTGATGTCTGTAATTTGCTTGAACTTGTACTGGTTCAATAATTCCTTGCTCGTGTAGGCCTAGTCCTTTTCCTTGATAATGCATGTTATCACATATTTTGTTGGCAATGGGATACTTGTTACTTTGGAAGCAAGATTCCAACCCATCCTTATTGTGGAAATTAATGCTTGAAATCTTCTCCTCTGTAAGAAAGCCTGCTTTGAAAAAGATAGATGATCCTAATTGATAGGATGTTGTAGTTTCATTCACATGTTGGACAGATTTTTGATTAATATCTTCAGTCTGATTAGGTGACATGTCAGACTCCTACAATTTCGTTGGTACTTCCAAGTCTATGTCAAAACCATCTTCATGCTCATTGTCATAGAGCCCACTGAATTCATCTATAGCTTGATCATTTGCAAATATATCCATGCTAGGAGACTCTTTTTCTAGTGGTAGATCATCTATGTGCCCCATGGAGGGAAGTGTCTCCCTGTTGGGAGTGTCAATATTTGAATTTTGGATAGGGTTATCTTCAAGTGTTTGATCATGACTAGCATAAAGGTCGAGGAGTGGATTTGGATTTCTTGATCAAATATAGTGTCTTGATCAAAGATGGGTGATTTTTGAATGTCATCATTGGAAATAAGATCTTGACCAAGGATAGATGTCTTTGGTGTGTCATGATTTTCTAGGAGGACTTCTTGAATGGATTTAAAGATAAGGTCATGGGATGGAATACTTTGATCTTGACATGACGGTGATGTTATAATGTTGTGCTTTGGTCTGCCCTCTTGATATGTATCCTCAAGTGTATGTAAGAAGGTGGGATTTCTAAATGGAGTGTCTTGAAACAGATTGGTGTATGCTAGACTAGGGTAGGACATGGAGTTTTGGACTTGGTTGAGGGATGATGGGCTAGAATAGGACATGAATGCATGGCAAGGATTTTTTGTGGATGGAGGATTAGGATATGACATGGGTGATGGACTAGGATATGACATGAATGGAAGACTAGGATATGATGAGGAGACTTGGAAGGGATGAGTGTATGATGGACTAGGATTGATGGATGGTTGGTTTCCCTTATCAGGGTTAGGGTGGGTAATGAAAGTTTGTTGTGACTTAGTGTTGTGGATGGTGTTAGGGGACCCTTGATAGTAGATGGATAGAGGTCCAGTACCCATGGATTTTTGATAAGATGGATGGAGGACTAGAGGTTGAGGTGAATTTGGACTTGGATTGGAGGTAAAGCGTTTTGAAGTCCCTAGCCAATTGTGCTTGACCCTTACTAATGAATTGGCATTCAATTTGACTAGCATGCATGTCATAGTGACTTGAAGACATAATGGTGGATGGAATGAGACTAAGATTATGCAAAGGGACAATGAGGACAACAAGGAATGACATGTGCAATGGTAATGAAGACTAAAATGAGTGTCTTATATCAAAAAACTTTTAGGAAAGGTTTGCTAACCATTCAAAGCTTGGCCAATGTCTCGATTTTGGTTGTTTAAGGACTAGTCTGAAGGACAAGATGATAAAATGACAAGGTGAGATTTCCACACTAGACTTATGAGTTGGAAGCAACTCACCAAAGGACAATGACTAAGGATTGATTTGTTTTGACTTGGTCCAATGATAATGTATTTTTGAGACAATGGTTTGACAAAGGAAGGAAAGTTTGCCTATCCCAAAGGTGTAA